>CM024641.1:46561646-46944971 GCA_014182715.1 Eucalyptus cloeziana | reverse complement strand
TAGGTGTTGTCTTCTCCCGTAAGTTCTTTGGAACATCCATGACGTGTATATAAGTAAATGCATCGCCTTGTGAATTGAGATGTTGTGGATGTACTTTTGTTTAAGAGAGGAATGGTTTTTCTACGGCTAATCGTCGTTTTTGTCAACAATCTGAGGTTCACAAAAGAAGTCCATGGCTCTTCAAGAGTCCAAGCTCTTTTGCTTTCTTTCATGCTTAAGACGTGAATGATCACCATTCTATTTTTGGATATAATTTTTTGCTAGAAATATATTTTTCTATTTATATTTTTCTACCTTTATTTCCCGAACGAGTTTTTAAGAAAAAATACATGTTTGATAACGATAAAAATATTCTCTCTTTTGGGTGGTTGGTAGAGGACAACGGGGGGCGACAAAGGATGCGGACAAAGGTGGCTGGTGGGTGATGACGGAAGGTGGCTGGTTGAGGACCACAGGCAGTAGGGGGCAACGGCGAGAGACTAGTAGCAAGGGCGGTCAATGAGAAGAATTTTTATTTCTTAATTACGTTCAGTAAATGTAGAAGTAGAAATTTTTTATTTTTTATTTCTATTTTAAGCCTATTTCTGGACAAAAAATTTATTCGAGAAATTGAAAAATGAAATTGTATTAACAAACGAATGAAGTTTTGTTCCAAACCTATTTCAAGAAATAAAAAAAAAATAGTTTTGACCGAAAATAAAAAAGTTATCATGCACTCTTAAGACTTTGAACATCATTAGACAATCATGTAATTATTTATGTTGTACTCGGTCTACAATCAATTCCTAGGGAGTGTTATGCGGTTTGGTCCATTCTCATAGTGATTTTTGAGCTCTGAGACATGGTTGGCTAAATTGATGGAGTCATTTTAAAGGGAAGATCTGCTCAGTTGTCCATCTAAAATGAACAAGATATGTCATTCGGTGCTATCACGTTGCAGCTAAGACACATCTAATTGTTTTGTTGCTGATAAGAGACATTTCTTATCACATGCCAGTATTAGATAAAGTCAGATTGAAATTCTCTCTAAATTTTATCTATTCCGTTACTATCTCAAGAATTAGCAAGTGCAGGACTAGAAAAAAAAAAAAGTTGCTTCTTGGGTCTGTAGGAAAGAAATGGGACCGGTCCCAATAAAGACCTTAATTCAACATCATGGATCATAATTTGTTTCTAATCCAGTCGTTTTCATTTACAACTAGTAACTTAAATTTATAAATGGTAGCTTGAGTATGGAGTCTGCAATGGTAACATGAAATGAAGATATTAGCACTCAGCAATTAAGTCATTGTGATTGACATGTTGGCAAATCATCCCTCAAATATTTTAATTTATCTTAAAGTATCGTAAGGCGGAATTTCCTAACATTTTCTAACTTTCCATAAAAATATTGCAAACAACAAATTTTGTTTTCATATTCCCAGTAACTAAGCCCATTGATCATAGTAATTTCTTTACAGTTTGTAGATTTAAGGGGCCCTATTATTTAGTAATCATCTCAACATATCGTAATTTTCCTTAACAAATACTAAAATCGACAATTTAATGGTCATTTTTCCTTAAAAATTTGATATTCATTATTTTTTCTAACGCCATCCGACCCCTCACCATGGAATTTCCCGGCATCAAGATCCTATACTGAAGTTCAGACAGTTAAGATTCGTTTTCGTCTCGTTTGTTTCCCTCGCCCTTGCAATTTCGGTTCTGCCCATTTCGCCCCTCTTCCCAGCTTCCCCACGCGGACTCGAAGTCAGCGACTTTGTACCAGTGTAATCCGAGCAAGACAAGTCAGAGAATATTACCCTCCCTTTTCTCTTATTCCGTCATCGCCCAGAAAGAAAAGAAAGAGAGAGAAGAAGTTGTCTATAAGATTTGATGAAAACGATTCCGGGTGATGGTAGTCCATGAACCATGATCACCTTCAGAGGAAAAAGCCCTTTTTCTGCTTTCACACTTATCCATCGTCGTCGTCGTCATCTTCTTCTTCTTCTTCGTTGAAGCTCTAGAGACTGTTTTGAGGAGGAGGGAAGATAAATCATCCGATGGAAATTTCTGGGGAGTTCCTAACTATCCAACTCCTAGCTTCACAGTTCATCTTAAACCTGGTAATTCCTTTGGTTTCTCTGCAATTCTTTCTTGCCTTCTTATTTTGTTTTCATTTGGTGTCTTTTTCACATTGGCTCGTGCGCTTTTAGGATGTGATCTCTAGCTGGTCTCGTCCTGAGAACGCAGGTGTTTGTTTTCCCCTTATGAAAATTGTGGACTTCTAATTGTGATTCCATGGTTTAAAGCTTGATAATTAGTCGTTTTTGTTGGATATGAGTTAGCAACTAGGAACTTTTGCGATTGGTTTTACTCCTTCCTGTGGTTGGACTTTGTTACCCTCCCATTTGGATCGGGCATTTCATTGGATGAATGGAATTGAGTTTTGATGCTTTAGCTAGAATTCTAAGATAAAAGAAAATTAGAAAGTGTTAAAATATGTCTCGAGTTTGAGTCCAATGTGAAATTCCGAATATTTCGAATTGGATATGTTGCGGACGTTCGAAATCGAGTAAAGAAGATCCGAAGATCAACTTCCCAAAGTTTGAATCCGCGTTGGAGAAATTGGCCGCTAAAATAGGAAAGTCCAACTTTCACTTAGATTTGGATTCTGTTTAAAATATATAGAGATATATTTTGGTTAAAACAGGCAAGTTAGGAAACAGAATCCTATGAAAAGTTGACAAACGAATAATGGTCTCACTTATATATATAGACTTGTGGCCATGGATGGAAGTAGGGTTGATCACGAAGAAGTGTTCTTGAAGCGCCGTCTAGTCATCGAGTGCTTGGGAGGGATTTTTCTTTGTCATTCTTGTCCGTGAATTACATCCAAGAAAGATTAGTGTTTATAGTCGATTTAAATCTTGTGGTAGATTTGCGTGTAATCTCTTCATGAGATTGAGAGATTATTTCTTGAGGAATTTCGGGGCTAAACACTGCGTGCGTTATTGGGTGTAATTAGGGTTTGGGAAATACCGAGAGAGTGTTTGAGTGACTCGAGTGTGTAATCTTCAGACGCTTGATTTATAGTGAAATTCGCATCGCTCTCCCCCGTGGACGTAGGTCTTACGATCGAACCACGTAAATCCGGGTGTCCGATTTATTTTCTTCGTCTATCTATATTATTGTTCGATCGCTCGCCTTTCGCAACAGAAAGAAATTGAGGTGAGAAACGAGAATAATCTGATTGAAATAGCGGATATGAACAGGGAAAAGAAGAAGGCATTTGCTATGAGATTGAAACATTTTGGTCGTGGCATACTTATGGAATATGTTTGAAAATACAAGATCGACTCACTCCCAATAGTCTGAGCGTTTGAAATGAAGGGCATTCTAACATGGATGTTGTAAATGTCGTAAAAAGTGTTCTTTTAGTGAAGTGGCTATTAAATGTGGGGAAGATATTAGCCTTAGTTTGAATGTTTGGTAATGTCTTGCCAAAACCGCGTTCTCTTTTGCAGTTCCCTTTTTTTTTTCCTGCCAAACATACTTAGTAAGAGTTCGCATATCGATGCTCTCTCAATTCTTTGGGACATTTGTATGAAAATACATAAATAAATATGAGGGAAAATTCCAAATAAGAACTTAAAGTGCCATAATTTTTTCAAATTAATTACATAAGTGCATGAAATGATCATATCAGTCTTAAATAAGGGCCTAAAGTGACCATGGGTATTTCAAATAAGGGTCTGACCTTGCCGATCGCTGGCTAGTTAAATATTCTAGTCAGCCGAGGGTATTTTCGTAAAAAGATAATTAAAATTTTATATTATTATTATTATTATTATTATTATTATTATTATTATTATTATTATTATTATTATTATTATTATTATTATTATTATTAGCCGCTAGCGAGGGCCACGACCCTTGCCTAGGCCCTCGCCAATTGCAGGCGAGGCGACCTTTGTTCAAATATGGTGAGGGTCGTGCGAGGCGGTCCTTTGCCTATGGCTGACGAGGGTAGCCACCAGATTAGTCGAGGGCGACCCTTGCCTAGCCCTCTTCGGGCATTGCCTGGCATCGATGAAGAATAAAGGGAAAACTCACAAAAAGAAGAAAAAAAAAAAAAAAATGAAGAAAAATAAAATAAAATAAAATAAAATAAAATAAAATAAAAGATAAAGGAGGAAAATGCCCTTAACCTACCGTAAAGTCAAGGCTTTTTTGAAGACTAACATAGTCACTTGAGGCCTTTATCTAAAACAAAATCCACTTGAGTCTCTTATTTGAGAAAATAAGGACATTTTAGGTTCTATTCCTTATTTGAAACAAGATTCACTTCATACCCTTATTTGAGAAAATGAGGCACTTCAGGCCATTATTTGGAATTTTTCCTAAATATCAAATCCATTATTGGCTTAGAATTTTGATACGTGTTGCCCTGTCCACTGGCAAATGAGTAGAAGATTCTTTACACCCACAAGGGACATAATTTCTAGGAAAGATATGTACTTAGTAAAAATCATGAACACAATCCAATAATTTTTTTATTTATCTATAAAGACCATTTAATGCTTGTTAGTAATAGGCCCATCAAACAAGTGGATCGGCTCATAAATGGTCTGACCTAAATCGACCCATTAACCTATTTATGATCAATTTATTTGTAATGCAAATCTATTAAGCCATACTTATCCTACTCGACCTTCATTGCTAAAACACTTCATTATTTAACCCAATGTAGGAAAACTCATATCAAAACTAAAGTGATAGTACAAAAAATGAGTGAGTGCTAGATCAAGTGAGAGTAAGAGAAGTGAGTTAGGTTTAAATAAATTGTAAACCTATTTATGACTAATTTACTACCCATTTACTACTCACTTATCACATATAGAAGGTTTAAACTCATTTATGACTCATTTACTCAATATAACTTATCTATATAAAAAATTAACTCATCATATATGGGATTATAAATGGGTTTATGACCCATTTTGACAAGTCTAGTTAGCAGGTGTGGGTTTGTTTTTTTTTTTTCCTTTATTTTTTTTTGACGATCTTACTCTATTCCTATTTTAACTCTTACTTTCAGACTTTTGCCCCGTCTCTCTTTGCAAAGCGTGGGAGTCGAAATACACACTTGAAATTAAATTGTCCCCACCCCAACCCCTTTGAGAAAATGTGGATTCGAACCCCCCACCTTCCCTTTCCTTGTTGGAAGGGTGGCCATTAGGGTAAACTCTAGTGGTTTTTTATTTCTTCCTTCATTTGGAAATGGACGAACAATATCTTGTCGATTTATGGTTGTGCCCCTCTATTATCAAAATGAAATTTATCTTGCCCACTAAAGATTAATTGTAATACAGTTTGCTAACTTAGTTAGGATACCAACTTTACATATTAAATACTAACTTGGTATATTTGGCAAATTGGCATACCGGCTTCATAGGTCGTCTCCATATATATCCTATCATGTTATGCTCATGGTTAACGTAAAGGAGAGATGTAAACCCCATCTCTTGCATGCTCTTGTTAATCTTCCAAAGGACAGTGTTAAAAAGTGCTTACAGTTGTTAATAAACCATTAGAAACTATTTAAAGTAAGTAAGCTTGCGATTTTTCATAAACCTTTTTTTTTTATCTATGACATGTAATTAGATATCTAAGAAAAAAATTCTATTGAATGTACTTATTAATAGGGTTAATATCACGAAAAATTCCAAATTGTTACACCCAAGATATATTTACCAAAAACTAATTTTTGATCACCAAAAATAATAAACTGGTACACATGTGACAATTTTACCCTTTCTTAATTTCCGTTGTATCATACTGTCAAATTACTGAGTTGAATAATATGTGGCAGTTGATAGATATACCAGTTTAAGGTTTTACTCTCCGTTTGTCACGTGTATCGGTTTGTGATTTTTAGTGATATTAGTTTAATTTAATGCAAATTAAAAAAAGGTAAAATGAATCAGTTTGGGGTTTTTGATAGTAAAAAAATTAGTTTTGAGTAAATTTTTCACGGATATAATAGGTTGGGGTTATTGGTGGTGGAAAAATTAGTTTGAAATAAATTTATCACACGTAATAATTTGAGATTTTTCGTAATATTAATTTTTAATTAATAAATGCACTCCCATGGCTAGGGGGAGATTTTCAATCTAGAAACATCTAATTTTTTGTGCCTCACTGAATGACTTTCATATTCTCTCTCATTTATTGTTTCCCTTCTGTAATGAGTCCACCGCGAGTTCGAACAATAACTGCCTTGGAATTTTGTGGGATCTGCTATGGTAGAGATAAGAAAGTCAACTAATGTGGACAAGGATGTGCGTGCGAGTCAGGTTGCTTTTCCGCCGGGAGTGTTCGGTGGACCAGAAAAGAGATGAAAAAAGACGTACGAAATTAGGAATTCAGCTTGAGTTAATCGACTATTGTTTCCGTTGCATGATCGAGGAAACAAGATTTGGGAGAGGCAAGGCGAGAGATGGGGGTGTGTTATGGTACTCCTGACTTCCCTACTCCTAGCTTTACAGGTCACCTCAAATCAGGTACTCTTTGAAGTTTTTGCGAGAGGTTTCTTTTATCTACACATCTATTTTGTCTGTATAAAATGGATCTTTGTGCTTCAGTTTGGAGTGTTTAATCTTCTTCTTGTCATCGTCTGAAGCAATTTTCTCTGTTTTCTCGTCTCTTTTTCCGTTTGTGAAACTGCAGGGATGAAGTTGACAATCAGTAGTAGTTCATCATCTTCTGATGCCAGCAATAGCCATGGCTTGGTGGCTGCCCGCATCAATCAGGCCTTCGGAGATGGACAAATTTTGGCAGAACCCAACTTGACCGTCTTCCGTTTTGCAGAGTTGAAAGAGGCAACTGAAAACTTTCGAGCCGATGCGCTGGTTGGAGAGGGAGGATTTGGTTACGTCTATAAAGGGATGCTTCAAGGGAAGCAACGGTCTGGAAGGACAAAGACTATAATAGCCGTCAAAACATTAAACCCGCATGGTTTTCAAGGGCATAGAGAGTGGGAGGTAAGAACTAAATTGTCTCTATTTTCCTTTTCTTGGAAAATAAATACTTTGCATTGTCAATTACTAAAAACGAAGCAACCCAAATGCATCATGGTTCTGATGGGAGCTTGTCATGCCAAACTCATACGTGTCAATACACACCGTCATTGTGAAAATGGCAGGAGAAATACTAGACAACCTGAATTATGATGGCTATGTAAACGCAAATTCAAATGTACTTTAAGTTGATAGTCCCATGGTTTTCCATAAGTGGTGGTCTGGCCTCGCAATTTTGTTTGAAAGGGCCCTTGTGGAGTTGCATCTGATTTTGGTTATAGAGAGATCTGATATTTCTGAGGATTCATTGATGGCCTCATTGGCTTTGTTGGGGTGCAAAGATATGGCAGTAGCAGCAGACAACAGTATAGCTGGTGCCTGACTGAGTAGTATATTGTTTGGTGCTATTTCCTACACGTGAAGTTTTCAGTTATCTAACCAACACAACATTAGTGAACATAATGTGCAAATTTTGAATTCAAATTAAGTAAAAGAAGAATCTAAGAAGGCTTTTTGCTTCAATCATTCCGATTGAAAAGAAATATAGAAGATTCAGTTACCACTGTTCTTGATAGCGTGCAGTCACTTAGGTCCTCAGCAGTTTTGATTACAGGGCTTCATTTAGCTGACGGTGAAGAACTTTCCTTTTGCATTTCTCTTATTTTCTAATGGACTAAAAAACCCATGCCGTGAGAGTGTGTGAGGCCTTTGGCTTGTATGATGCTTACTATTAAAAGAGCTTACTAGTGTAATTCGATTGCAAGGAATGAAGAAATTGCACAGATTTAACTTTAACAGTCTCCCTTCCATTGAATGATCAATCTTTTCTATGTGATCATTGCTCTAAGAGACTTGGTGTCACTCATCGGTCTCTCGATGGACGGGATCGTTCAATTTTCTTTGACTAATGACGTGTGGTTCTTCCCACGGTGAGCTTGTTTTCTTCATCCTCTGAGCAAATTCTGCTTCTATATTCAAGAACTGAAACAATTGCACGGCCAATCAAACGATATAGGGTCGATACACCACCTCAAGATGAACTTACCTGTATGAGTGCAAATTATGATTTGTTATAGTTTCAAATTTCAATGATTCTGCATAGCTACTCCGAATTTAATGTGAGCTAGTTATTTAATAAAGAGCCAGTACAATCTAAAGTACAATTTACCAAAATTGATAAGCATTTTATATTACAAGACGCACAATGACCATTAGTCTTCAGTCAAACTACCAGTTAAACCGAACATTTCATTGGGAATTAGGTCTCGGTTCCCATTCTGTATCTTTTGTTTCGATATCAACTATTGTATTGTGATTGTTTCATTCCTATTGACCAATTGAAGCCTAAGGAGAAAAAAATCCTACCGGGTCTGGTATAGAGGCTTCCATGTCTTTCATATCTTTTAGACTGACCATATGCGAGACTCTCTTTGCTTATTTTCCAATTGTTGTGCAGACGGAGATAGAGCTTCTTGGAAGGATGTCTCACCCTAACCTTGTCAAGCTTCTGGATATTCTAAAGAGGATGGAAATTTAGCTCTTGTCTATGAGTTCACGCCAAAGGGCAGCTTGAATAACCACCTATTCAGAAGTAAATGATCTAATTGCTCTGTGAATTTCTGAAAAGTCTCCTTAAGAATGCCAATTGTTTAGCATATCTTCTTGATCATTTGATAGTCATAGTTGATGCATGTGCATATTTCAAAATTCAAGCTTGTTTGAACTTGTACTTGCATTTAAGCATTACTTACATTCTCCACTGTCCGATGCTCTGGTACAGAGGGCTCCACTGCTCATCTTTCATGAGATGTACGCCTCAAGATTGTGGTTGGGGCTGCCAGAGGCCTGGCTTTCTTACACAATTCCTGCAAAATGATACACAGGGATTTCAACACGTCAAATATTTTACTAGATGGGGTAATATTTTATCCTCCTTATCATGATTATGGTCCTGTATCATTAAATTCCTATGAGCTCTATCATGAATCTAGTCAAAGTCTTGGGAGAAGGATAATGATGATGATGACATGCCCAGTATCTCACTTTGACGACTTGGAATTGTGTCCTCTAACCTGGAGAAAAGAGTTATATTAGCAAGTGAAGATCCTATGTTTCCCTCTGCTTAATTGATGAAAGGGGGATGGTTGATTGCAACTCTATTCTTCTTCGATTTGGTATTAAGTTCAGAACCCTAGAGGATACCGTGAATCAGTGCCCAGTTTTTTTTTTAGATATCTCCATGTTGTTTTTTCCTAGATTCATAAAAGTTTGCAATTGATATTTAGGCTGGAAGCCAAGTCTAATCCACTGCTGGGTTCTTCTGCAGTCTTACACGGCGAGACTCGCGGATTTTGGATTGGTGAAGTCTGGTCCCCTAGAGGGTGAGTCACATGTTTCAACACGTGTCGTCGGTACCTATGGCTATGCTGCCCCTGAATACATAGCAACTGGTAATCCAACAAAACGTTTTCCTTTGTAAAGTGCTTTTTGGTGACTTCATGCTGAAGGATATTTGGTCTTGAATTTCGACAATACTAGGAAGCATGTCAGGAAGTTTATTTTGAGGCTTCGCTGCAACATTACATAAGACTCTTGGATTTTACAGGGCATCTATATGTAAAGAGCGATGTTTACAGTTTCGGCATCATGTTGCTTGAGATACTAACAGGCTTAAGGGCATATGATGTGAACCGTCCGAAAGCAAAACGTCTTTTAGTGGAGTTGGCCAGACCACTCTTATCCAGTAAAAGAAAACTGAAGACTATAACGGACTCTAGATTGGAGGACGATTATTCTGTGGATTCTGCATTCCAAATAGCACAGCTAGCTTTAAAATGCCTACAAAGGACTCCTTACAAGCGGCCTTCCATGACTGAAGTCGTGGAAGAAGTGGAATCAATAGAAGCTGCCAGTGCTAACAGAATACCATGGGATTCTTGATTTCACTTGTTTTGTTGTTATGTGGTCAAAGTCTGTTGCTCCACATTTTTCCAGTTTACCAGGATTAATCTTGGGCCGTGAATGTTCATCTCCATTGTACCCAGCAATTACTGGGTGTTGTATTCTCCTGTCAGTTCTTCAGAATATTCATGACACATAAATCAATATGTACATTGGCTTGTGAATTGAGATGTTGTGATTGTACTTTCTTTTAGAGAGGAATGGTTTTTTCTTTGGCTAATCCTCGATTCTATCAGCAACCTAAGGTTTACAAAAGAACTCTGCAGCTCTTAGCCCGAGCTCTTATGTTTTTTCTATCATGCTTCTACTTTGTGCATCAGCAGAAGCTCATTTTCATTGCTGTCATATATGTGTTCATGTGGTACTCAGTACGTGATCAATCTCCAGGAAGTGTTATGTGGTTCCGTCCATTCGCATAGTGATTTGGAGCTCTGAGACATGGTTGGACGATTGATGGAGTCATTTAAAGCACAGAGCTGCTGGATTGTCCATTCAGAATGAGCAAGACATGTCATTGGTGCTACCATGTTGCAGCTAAGACATGTCCAATTGTTCTGTTGTTGAATAAGAGACATTTCAAGGAGTAGAAGATTTCCTTTTTCTTTATTGTGATGAATATATGGGTAGTAGTTGCTACACAATTGTTGTTTGTTATCTTTTCTTGTTCTACCTGAACATAGATAACGGTAAATTCGAGGCAGGTCAGGTTTACAACTTAAGCACAATAATCAACAATACAAAACTAATGTAAACTTATTCACATTCTGACTATTGTGAAGTATATCATCCGGTGCCTATGCTCAGGGCTGTTGCTTAAATATAAAGTATTCACAAATTTTTGGCTCTTAAAATGATATTATACACTGGTCTTTCCAAAATTGAATTATCCTCGAATCGTGCAAGATTACATGCCTTTATTAGATAGAGTCATTGTAATTCTCAATTTTATCTATCCTATTTCTATCTCAAGAATGAGCATATGTAGGGTGCTTTTTGGGTCCGTAAGAACGAAGCTGGACCGCTCCGTTTATACCCTGCCTGGGTCCGGATGATAAAATATATTTATATATAATATATTTTGTATTGTCCAAATTAAAAACTACTGCACTTTGCTAGTTATGAACTTGTCAAGTGGTGTGAAGCTTCATTATTGGTTGATTACCTTGATTGAATGTATGAATCGTTTTATGGTGTTACAAGTATTATTGATAAATCATGGTCAGCTGTCTCGAAGGGAAGAATGATTGATTATTTACCATTGATTGTTGTTTTTAACTAGTGTGATTGAACTTATCTGCTTCTGCATTATATTGTTGATTTTGTAATTTGAATTAAAGTTTTGAAATAAAAAAAACATCAACGACCAAATCCAAGATATGTCCGAGTAGATGCTTATGTCATGGCCTCGTGATTATTTATGAAGTACTGAATAATCTGGCCGAGAGATGCTTTATAAGTACTGAATAATCTAGCACATCTTTCTACTAAGATAGCCTTTTGGTAGAGAAGATACACACCTCAGCAGAATTTTGAGTTGGAAATGATATTCAAGAGGACGAACGAGTTTTTTGCTTAGTTAATGCGACTTTGTGATTATCTTTAGATTCATGTTTAATTAACATTGGGGAAAGAGCAGCCTTTGTTTCCTTCACCAACTTAATATATTATTTAGTGAAGGCGAATGTCCTAAAATAGTGCATTGAAAATTGCCGGCCTTGAAGAGGGAGAGAGTGCCGTTGTTAATCATCAGGGTCACGTAGATGACAGATATTTGACAGTGACAACTGGGTCATTTCACCTAATTTGTCTGTGTACCTAGCCACTGCAGTTATTATGACCGAGGACTTTCTTGCTGAAGAAGATATTATTCAACCCACGTAATGGTGGACATTACTTGAGATTAAATACAACATATAAGGAGAATATCTGAATATGACAAGATATAATATGTTGAAATTCATGAATTGAGGTGAATAAGTCCAAAAAAGTATAAGAAATTAGGAATATTCAGCATAAGTTAATTAACTGTTGTTACTGTTGCATGATCGAGGAGGTTTTGGGTGGTTTCATTTGTCTATCTGTAAGAACAAGTCAATGTCCTCTTCTCCTGAGGAAATAAGATTCTGGAGAGGCAAGGAGGAGGGAAGACAGCAGTTTCTGTTGAGAGAGAGAGAGAGAGAGAGAGAGATGGGGGTGTTTTATGGTACTCCCGTCTTCCCTGCTCCTAGCTTTACTAGTTATCTCAAATCAGGTACCTTAAAGTTTTTGCGAGAGTTTTCTTTGTGTACATCTATCTTGTCTCTTTAAAATGAATCTTTGTGCTTCAGTTTGGGGTGTTTAATCATCTTCTTGTCATCGTCTGAAGCAATTTTCTCTGTTCTTTTTTCCCTTCTCGAAACTGCAGGGATGAAGTCAACAATCAGTAGTTCATCATCTTCTGCAGCCGGCAATAGCCATGACTTGGTGGGTGCCCGCAACAATCAGGCCTTCAGAGATGGAGAGATTTTGGCAGAACCCAACTTGGCCGTCTTCAGTTTCGTGGAGTTGAAAAAGGCAACTAAAAACTTTCGAGCAGATTCATTGCTCGGAGAGGGGGGATTTGGTTATGTCTATAAAGGGATGCTTCATGGGAGGCAACAGTCTGGAAGGACGAAGACTATAATAGCTGTGAAAAGATTAAAACAGCATTGGTACAAGGGTATGGAGAGTGGCTGGCGAGAACTGTCGTCTTCATTTTCCCATCTCGAAGAATAAGTGTAACGACTTGTGGACACTGAGTCCTCAGTGCCTTAAAAGGTGTTACACATGTTAAAGGCACACTCTCACCCCTTAGGGGTCGGCTCTATACCATTCGCTTTGGATACTGATTCTCACAATTTTAAAATGCGTTACACAGATTAAAGGAACCAAGCCATTATAAACTGATTCATGACTCCCCATAAGCAATATGGGACAAGAGGGAGATGACCCTTCCTTGCGCACATCCGGGGATTGAGGCGCGGACGCACCGCCACCCTCCTCCCCCTGCGCACCGCCACTCGGGCCGTCACAATAAGTACTTTGCCTTTTCAATTACTGAAACGAAGCAACCCAAATGCATGATGGTACTCAAGGGAGCTTGTCGTGCTAAACTCAATTGTGTGAATAAACGCCCAACTCGTTGTGAAAATAGCAGGAGCGGGAACACCAGACAACTTGAATCATGATGGCTATATAAACGCAAATCCAAAATGTACTTGAAGTTGATTATCCCAGGATTTTCCATAAGCGGTGGCCTTGCCTTGCAATTTTGTTTCTGAAAGGGCCCTTGCGAAATCGCCTCTGATTTTGGTTTGAGAGATCAGATATTTCTGACAGTTCATTGATTGCCTCATCAGCTTTGTTAGGGTGCAAAATGATGGCAGTAGGCAGCAGACAACAGTATTGCTGGTTCCTGACTGAGTAGTATCAATTGTTTGGTGATATTACCCCATGTTAGTGTACACAATGGGCATATTTTAAATTTAGATGAAGTAAAAGAAGAATCTAAGAAGCGATGTGGCTTCAATCTTCCATAGAAAGGAAAAATCGAAAATTTAGTTACAGTTGAAACACGCTTTAAGGTTTGTTCTTGAGACATTTCATCTCTAAGATTCTCAGCAGAATAGACTATAAGCCTGCATTCAGTAAGCAGCAATGGACTTTCCTTTTGCATTTCTTTTATTTTGTACTGGACTAGATTAACCGATGCCATGGGAGTGTGTGACCCATGGCTTGTATGATGGCAACTATTGGAAGAGCCTACTAAGTGTGATTCGATTCCAAGGGATGAAGAAATTGCGCAATTCTAAGTTAATAGTCTTCCATCCATGTAATCATCAACCTTTTCCGATGGGATCATAACCCATAGGTGACTTGGTCTCACTCATCGGCCTCAATGGACAGAGTCATTCAACCTTCTTTGACTAATGAAATGGGGTTCTTTTCCTAGTGAACTTGTTTTCTTCATCCTTCAAGCGAATTCTGCTTTTGTATTCAATAACTGAAACAAATTGCAAAGCCAATCAAATGACATAGGGTGTATACACCACTGCACGATGTAGTTACCAGTATAGTTTCAGTTTCAAATTTCAATGATTCTGCATAGCAACTCCTGGTTTCATACGAGCTAGATATATTCTACAAGACTAGTATGATCTGAAGTACATTTCACCCATATTGATATGCATTTTATATCACAAGACGCACAATGACCACGAGTCTTCAGTTGTAACTATTTGTTAAACCGAATATTTCATTGCAAGTTAGGTCTCAGTTCCCATTCGGTACCTTTTTTTTTTTTCGATGTCAACAATTGTATTGTGATTGTTTCATTCCTGCTGACCAAAGCCTAAGGAGAGATTTTTCTACCTTGATCTAGTGTGGGGGCTTCCATTTCTTAAATGTATTTTATACTGACCATGTACGAGGGGCTTTATTTGCTTAAATTCTAATTGTCGTGCAGACGAAGATACAGTTTCTTGGAAGGCTATCTCACCCTAACCTTGCCAAACTCCTCGGATATTGTCGAAAGGATGAAAATTTAGCTCTTGTTTATGAGTTCATGCCAAAGGGCAGCTTGGACAAACACCTATTCAGAAGTAAGTGGCCTAATCGCTTTGTGAATTTCTGTAAAGTCTCCTTAAGGATGCCAATTGTTTAGCACATCTTCTTGGTCAGTTGACAAATGTAATTATTTCATAATTCAAGCTAGTTTAAGCATGTACTTGTATTTAAGCATTACTTACATTTTACAATGCCCATTACTCTGGTACAGAGGGCTCCGCTGCTCATCTTCCATGGGATGTACGAGTCAAGATTGCGGTCGGGGCTGCCAGAGGCCTGGCTTTCTTGCACAGTTCTGAGAAAAAACTAATACACGGAAATTTCAAAACTTTAAAAATTTTGCTAGATGAGGTTAACATCTTATCCACCTTATAATGATTACAGTCCTGCATCATAAAATTCTTAGTCAAGTTCTTAGGAGAAGGATAATGACGACGATGGCATACCTATTATCTCCCTTGGAAGACTTTGGACTTGTGTCCTCTAACCAGGAGAAGAGTCACAATAGCAAGTGGAGATCATATGTTTCCCTCTGCTTAATTGATGAAAGGGCTGTAGTCGATGGCAAATCTTCTTAGAGTAGATGTTGTGTTTAGAACATGAGACGAGATCATGAACCACTCCCCAGTCGCTTTTAGATGTCTCCATTTTTGTTCTTTGCTAGATTCACGAAAGTTTGCAATTGATATTTAGGCTGGAAACCGAGTCTGATCCACCATCGGGTTCTTCTGCAGTCTTACTTGGCCAAACTCACGGACTTTGGATTGGTGAGGTCTGGTCATCAAGAGGACGGGACACATGTTACCTGTGCTTATGTTGCCCCTGAATACATAGCATGTGGTAAGCCAACAGACTGTTTTCCATTGTGAAATGCTTTTTGGTTACATAGTGCTGAAGGATGTCTGGTCTTGAATTTTGATAATGATAGGAGGTGTATCAGGAAGTTACTTTGACGCTTCACCGCAGCATTATGTAAAACTCTTGGATTTTACAGGGCTTCTCATTGTAAAGAGCGATGTTTACTGTTTTGGCATCATGTCGCTTGAGATACTAACAGGCTTAAGTGCATTTGATCGAAGCCGCCCAGCAGAGAGAGTATTTAGTGGAGTGGGTCAGACCACTCTTATCCAGTAAAAGAAAAAAAAGACTAAAATGGACTCTGAATTCAAGGGCAATTATTCTATGCATTCTGCATTCCAAATAGCACAGCTAGCTTTAGAATGCCTTCAAGCAGCTCCGCACAAGCGGCCTTCAATGACTGAAGTCGTGGGAGAACTGGAATCAATAGAAGCTGACAGTGCTGATAGAATGCCACGGGATGCTTGAATTCACTTATTATGTTGTTCGTGCTTCATGTGATGTAACTCAAAGTCTGTTGTTCCACGGTTTTTCTTTGGCTAATCCTCGATTCTGTCAGCAATCTAAGAATTACAAAAGAAGTCCATAGCTCTTCAACAGTCCGAGTTCGTTCGTTGTTTTCCATGCTTAAGCTTTGAACATTCGCAGAAGCTCATTTTTATTGCTGTTATGAATCTGTTCATGTTGCGCTCGGCCCCCAATCAATCCCCAGGAAGTGTCATGCATTTCTGTCCATTCTCATGGCAAATTCTGAGCTCTGAGACATGGTGGGATTATTAATGATGGAAGCAAAACAGCTGCTCAGTTGTCTATTCAAAATGAACAAGATATGCGGTTGGGTGCTATCTTGCATATCTTGTTGCAGCTAAGACACGTCCAATTGTCTTGTCATCTTTCGTTTTCTTCTTTTCCCTGAACAAAGATTAAACACTAATTATGGTATACGAAAATCTGCAGAAATTTGGAAATTTGAACCCTCGTCGAACAAAACTAATGTTAACTTAATCAATTTCTGGCTATTTTGATGTACATGATTGGGGGGCGGGGGGGGGTGCCCAAGCTTAAGGACTGTTCTTAAATGTAAAGCATGAACCTATATTTTAGTTCTTTAAATTAAATTACGGTCTGATTTTTCCGAAAGAAAATTATCCTTAAGTCGTGTATGATTACATGCCAATATTAGATAAAGTCGGATTGAAATTCTGTCAATCTTATTTGTCTCGTATCTATCTCAAGAATGAGCAAATGTAGGACTAGAATCAAAGGAGTACTTATTGAGTCCAAGACAGGTCTCATATGAGATGATAATTTAACTTTATAGGTCTTGCTTTATTTTCAAACGTCAAAACTCCTTTTAAATCGGCAATCATCCTTCGAGTAGTGTAATTAATCTCAAAGTCTCGTATGGTTCAACTTTTTTTTAGCATTTTTATAACTTCTCATCAAATTTCGTAAACAACCTGAACTTACTATAAGTTTTTCCCTATTCTTACTTACTTGGCTCAATGAGGGTAACATTTTTCTTTACGGTCTATAGAGTTAAGAGCCCTATTATCGAGCAATCATCTCCATAAATCGAAATAATCCTTAATTAACAGTAAAATTTGACAATTTTATATAATCACTTTTTTCTTAAATATTCGTCAGTTACTGAAGTCGTTTTTTCGGTCGGACAGTTACCGAAGTCCAGACAACAAGTTCCGTCTGCTTTCCGCTTGTTTCCCTCGCTTTCTTGCAACTCTCGTTCTACCGATTCTGCCCCTCTTGCCACCGTCCCCACGCGGACTCGAAGTCGGCGACTTGAATCAGCGGAATACAAGTCAAAGATTATGATAAGAAAGTATAGAGAGGGAGAAAATGAGACACCCATGAATCGAATTGTTTATAAGATTTGGTAAAGACGATCCTGGGTGATGATAGTTCAAGAACCATGATCAGCATCAGAAGAAAAAGCCCTTTCTCTGCTTTCACACTTGCCCATCTTCTTCTTCTTCTTCTTCTTCGTTGAAGCTCGAAAGATTTTGATTTGAGGAGGAGGGAAGATAAATCATCCGATGGGAATTTGCTGGGGAGTTCCTGACTATCCAACTCCTAGTTTCACCGGTCATCTTAGGCCTGGTAATTCCCTTGTTTCTTCTGCAATTCTTTCTTGCTTTCTTGTTTTGTTTTCGTTTGGTGTCGTTTTCACCATAGGACTCCAGCTAGTCTTGTCCTGAGAATGCAGGTTTTTTTGTCCCCTCGTGATAATTCTGGACTTCCGATTGTGATTCCATGGGTTAAAGTTTGATATTTAGTTTTTTTTTTTGGATATGAGTTAGCAGGTAGGAATTTTTGCGACAGAATTTTGGTTTTACTTCCTCCTGTGGTTGGACTTTGTTACCCTTCACATTTGGATCGGGCATTTCATTGGATGAATGGAACTGGGTTTTGATGCTTTAGCTAGAATTCTGAGGTAAAAGAAAATTAGAAAGAAATTCAGGCGGGATATGATAATAATCTGATTGAAAGAGTGGATATGAACAAGGAAAGAAGAAGGCATTTGCTATGAGAATGAAACATATTGGTCATGGCATACTTATGGAATATGTTTGAAGATACAAAATGGACTTGATCCAACAGTTTGAGCGTTTATAATGAAGGGCACTTTAACATGGTGTCAGAGGTTCAATGCAAGAGATCGGATTCTAGCTATATACATCTTCTAGATATTCTGCATGTTATTATAGTTATTGTGCTCCTGCTTTCTGATTTATCCTGAAATTCATGCCAGCCCCAACTTACAGAGAAAGCAGATTATGAAGGAATATGCTAATATATATGTCCAATAAAAACTTCAGATTCTAACTACCCTAACTAACTCATTTCCCACCAGTTGACATCTCTATAACTCAATTAGTTCCCGCTCATCTCTAGCACCTGTCTTCGGCTCATGACAATTTTCTTCACCTTTTTCTCTTCAATTGTGTAATCACAGGAGGACCTGTTCTGACTATAAGCAGTTCATCATCTTCTGAGGATGGCCTGAGCATGAGCTTGGGAGGGAGGTTGAATGAGTCTATTCCAAATGGTTATGTTGCTCCCAATTTAGAAATAAGGGCCTTCAGTTTTGCAGAGCTGAGAGCTGCATCAAGAAACTTCAGACCTGATGCATTAGTCGGTGAGGGTGGTTTTGGTAAAGTTTTCAAAGGCTTCCTTGATGAGAAGAGAACGAATCCTATTGCCATCAAAAGGTTGAACCCAAAGGGCATGCAGGGATTCGAAGAATGGGAGGTAATCTTAGTTCCTCTCAGGAATTTTGGGTTGCATGTTATTGCTTTGCTTTTGTAGCAAGAAGCTCTATTATAATGGTGGGAGAAGAATAGTGTCCAGATATGTGGTTTGTTGTAGAACAATGAGAATGAGATGATAGATATTAGTGGCCTCTTTTGTGGTGAGATTGTTCTGGTTTTGTGTGGCTAATTTCATTTGAAGCTCACTATCTTAGTTTGCTTTCTTCCTTTCGAGAATATAAGTCATTACCCAACTGAACACATATATCTGGGGGTGTTATAAATGACATGGACCAGATTATGCTGTTTAGGATTGCATTATTTAGGAGAAGACAGTGCATGCTTCTCTTATCCTTTATTTAGGGTCCCAGGCTTGTCCTGTGATCAGGAGCATTTGTGCACAAGAGCTTGGAGAAAGGTCAGCTTGCTTTTCCATCGTATAGCTCAAGTCCACATAAAAGCATTGAAAAAATCTTGTGAGATTCTGTTTTCGAGGACTTCTGGGGTTATTGCTAGTATTTTCTAGACATGCAATAGAACAGTAAAAATTTGCTTATCCTGCACCTGGTGCCATTTGTTTTCCAGTGTTTATTTATCTCTATTCCAATCAAAACAGCAGGCACAGTGCTGGGTGAAATATATGGCCCCAGACTCATGTACTGTTGGATCTTCACATAGTCAAAATTTTTTTAGAAGAGCTGTTTCTAAAAATTTGCTAAACAGGTTATCAGGGTGAAAAGCGAAGAGAGATAAATGGTTAAGGCATATCCATTTTGTAAAGCATATCTGAGTGGCTGTGAGGGGGTGTGTGGATGAGAAGGCAAGCTACTGTAAATCCTAGGACCATTTGGTCAATAGATACCTAAAGTAAGCAACTGTGCCATTGATCTAAATCTTATGATTCCACAATCTCGTCCTACTATCATTATGTCTATGTTGTGTTGCGCATGTTGCATGTATGTTTGTTTAGCAGCCAAACAGTGTGTATGTCTGTTTTCCAGCGGCCAAACAGTGTGGAAATGTAGGAAACAAGTAGGAGGAGGAGAGAAGCTTTGCAAGCTTTTGTTCTATATCTTAGACTCCTGAGAGCTGGAGTAGACAAAGTCTTCTGAGTCATGTTTGTTGTTTATAAATAATGTAGTAAAGTCCCATTATAGCTTGTAAGCTTTGAAATGTAGGGACTCTTCTTGCATTCCAGAGAAGGACTTTGGACCCCGCATCAGAAAATATTATCTACATCCTTGCCTTTTAAGCTAAACTCAGGGGATGACACTACAAAGTACCTGAAACATATCCTGATATCAGTTCTATGACAGTAGAGCCGCTTCCTATAAAATTTCTCAACATAGTGCTAAGAACTAAAACCAACCTCTATTTGGGGAAGAATATGCAGACTGGCCTTGAAAGTGAGTGACATTATTGTTTGAGTCCTAGCTTATGCTACTCGAGGAGAAACTGGACATAACTATTCGTCTCCGTAATCCTTCAATGAACAAATAAGATCCTGCCATTTACTTTTTGTGAGTTACCTGGCAAATGATGGTCGTGTTATTAGCATACAAGTCTTTCAAAAGGTAAAAGATGAGGAGGGAAGGACTTAAATCTAGGTAGCACTTGAATTTTTCAAAATTGATCATTACTCAAGATGTTATCATCTTTCTTGGAAGGTGGACATCTACTGTGTACTGCACAAGATGAGTGCATTCTTTTCTATTGTGTTGCATGTCAGAGCTCGTCTGATGTTTTAGACTCTAGATGGTCGCCCTTACAGCCATCAATCTTATCCTCTGTAGTCTTTGCCAATGTCAAAATCATGTGAGGGATGTTGACTTGCTTTATGAATAGGTGCAACACTTAAAATTTTCTTGCCCCTTGTTTATTTTCATGAAATTAAGGTTGTATACTTATAGGAAAGCATATGACATTCAACCATGCTGATCACATGTCAGGATTTACTATTGAACACGGGTAATGATGTATCATTGGATTATTTCATCCCAGTTTTTATCTCAGATTATTTGCTACCATCTGAAATACTAAGGGTGCCGTTGTGGGTTTCTTTAATTTCTCATCACATAAATTGATTGTTCTGTCTCCTCTCTTTCTCCAGGCGATGCCTGTTTTCTTCGTTATACTTAAGAAAAAAAGAGAAATTATAAGGTCTTGCCCAATATTGATCTGGGATTGATAACTTTCTGCAGTCGGAGGTGAAGTTCCTAGGCAGCTTATCTCATCCAAACATTGTCAGGCTCCTGGGATATTGTTTGGAGGATAGAGAGCTACTTCTTGTCTATGAGTTCATGCCCAAGGGTACCCTAAAGAACCAACTCTTTGGAAGTAAGGTTCTTTCTTGTGTGATACATGCATGCTTGCTTTGAATTTAGGGCAAATATGATCTTTCCTTCGTTCATTGTACAATATGAATCACATGTCTCTCCTGTTGCAGGGGGCTCGGCCATTAAATCACTTTCATGGGCCACGCGGCTTAAAATTGCAATAGGAGCAGCCAGAGGCCTTGCGTTCTTGCACCAGCTAGAGAGGCAAATAATCTGCAGAGATTTCAAGCCCTCAAACATATTGCTGGACTCAGTAAGTACATGTTCATCATTTAGATTAAATTAAGCAGTATCACATTGTTTTTACATTTGAAATTTTGTTCCAAATCTTCTCCTGAAATAAGGCACGTATGTTTGCAACATCCCTCTTTCTGCACTCCTCTCTTGCCACTCTAGAAGCAGAAAGAATTTGAAACCTTGTGCTTTCAGGCTTTCATTCTGTTGAGGTTTTCATAAAACATGGGAGCTGTCATTGCAAAGCATCTTCACAATGATGCTTAAACTGGTTCACCAGATCTCACTTCCATGTATGTTTTCTTTCTTTTTTGGTCAGAGGGCTTTGTCATTATGGCCTTTGAAAAATGTGTATTCCCAAGCTACTCTGTCCATTGTTAGTTTATTATACCAATCACTGCCCAAGCTAAGCTCATTAAATCTGCATAGTCTAAGTTTTTATGTACATAGATCACACTAGCAGTAGAAGAGACATTATCCACTTTGACCTTTTGTTTGGCATGTGTTTTGACAGTCCTATAATGCCAAAATATCAGATTTTGGGTTGGCAAGAAAGGGTCCAGATGAAGACAGATCACATGTGTCAACAGAGGTTATTGGAACTTATGGCTACGCAGCACCCGAGTACATAGCCACAGGTAATATGATGGGCTTTCCGAATTGCTTGGGGGGTGATCATTGCCAAGAACATTGCACTTTGGACTTGGTTTGACCATACCTGAAGCTGTGTTTAGCAAGCTCATGAAGTATCACCTCATTTTGATTGAACAGGTCATTTGTACGTAAAGAGCGATGTCTATAGCTTTGGGGTTGTGCTGGTTGAGCTTTTGACAGGAATGCGAGCATATGATAAAAATCGTCCGACTCATCAGCAGATTTTGGTGGAGTGGGTCAAGCCTCATCTTTCTAAAAGAAAATTGACAAGAATCATGGACCCTCGGTTGGACGGGCGATATCCTCTGAAGGGTGCTCTTGGCGTAGCCACACTTGCATTCCAATGTCTTGATATTTCGCCCAAGCACCGGCCATCGATGAATGAAGTCGTGAAAACACTGGAAGGAACTAGTGGTAGCTGATGGAGAACACCGGTGCCTAGACAATTGATCCCAACTCAGTGAATTTCTCAGGCATGGTCACATTGTTTATTCATCACTTCCTCTCACTGCTGATTCATCGTCTCTACTCTATGTAAATGCCGTTTGTCCAGGCAACTACCTTTCCCTTTCCGTTTCAGGATTTAGATTTTGTAATGCAGTGTAGGTTATCGATGTCACTGTCGTAATGACTCACAAGCCTGCCCAGTTATGTTTAGTCATGCTAGGAGTCGGCTCTAATATCACTTGAATCAGTCTTTGGGGGTGGGCGAGGTCTGGCAGGAATCGTAGCGAGTCCAAGATCCTCAGGTTGAGTGTTTCGGATGTTTCCGGACCATCTGGATGAGGCATTGGGTCGATTCCTGAGGATAACGTATTCCTTTTCTCGATATGTACTGGCCACGGCATTTCTTTGACACGCACCATCAATAATTGCTTTATGCAAGTGTGATACTATGAACAGGATACATAGACTTGTAACTGGCATATTTCAGTGGAGCAAATAAAAGTTAGTTTTGCCGCAGAAGCGAAGGTGGTTCGATCCTGGGCGCGTATCATGTCTGGCTGGGCCAAAAAGCATTTGTGCGTGGGCTACAGCTAGGCCGATTGATTCCCTCCATTGGCCCGTGTCGGGTTGGTCATGCTCCCTTTTAAGTTGTGGGTTTATTGGGGTCTCATTGAGAGAGAGAAAGAGAGAACGTCTGAGCCGCCATGGTTGCGCTGAAACCGACCCCCGCCTTCGAGTGTGAGAGAGTCGGGGCGAGCGGTTCGAGCCTCCTCAACGATTGAGTTTAACATATGACAAGTTTAGAAAATGAAGAAATCAAAGACATGAGGCATTATTATTATTGAGGATGCTGTCCGCATGCACTTTAGTGAAAAGCACTGCAGTGATGGGGGCAGAGTGAAGAAGAGAGAAAAGAGAGAGAAGAACCAAAGAAAAGAAGAAATTCTCTCTATCTCCCTCCTCTCTTAGGCACTAAAAACACTTGGTGTTTCTCGTGATATTGAGAACGGATCTCCAATCTCTCTGATGACCGTGGGATGAAAAAAAAGGCTTGAATCATGCCCGTTGATTATTATGATGGCAAACCTTTTGATTATTATGATGTTAGAGAATATAATTTCGTGAAAATGAGGATATCTATAGGTTATTAGCAGGTGTATTTGGGTAGGATTCTAGCTTTGCTCATGCTTTCTTTGTCAAATTTTTAAAAAAATAATTACTCTGAACTTTGAAGTATTTTTAGGAATTTCGCACTACTTGAAATTAACTTAGTGCGAGTACTTTCGCAACTTTTGATAAATATTTGAGGTATTTAGTAACTAAAATAACCGTTAAGAGCGGATCACGAAAAGTAGAAACCAGAAATAAAATAAAAGTCTCAAAACGAACGCCGTGCTTATTTCATTGGAATACTCGTTAGTTTTTACCGCCCTAGGAAAAGTACTATTTATACTGATTTTAAGACAAATTAAAATGGAAAGTCTCCCGTTACTAAATCCCGCACGTGTACATGGCAGACGGAAGGAGGCATTCTTCTTTCAACTGTCTCAAGTCAAAGGCTAAAGGAGTATTTACACTGGCTATAAGATAAACCAAAATGGAAAGTCTCTCACCATTAAATCGGGCACGTGTAAATGGTAGACAAAAAGAGCCATTCCTCTTTCAACTGTCTCAAGTCAACCACTGGGGTCTACCTCAGTGGCCACCCTTCTAACATGAAAGGGAGATGGTGGGGGGAGTGAGAATTATAATAAGTGTAAAGTAGGACCGAAAAAAAAAAAAAAAAAAAAAAAAAAAAAAAAAAACTGTCCCAAGTCAGAGGAGGCTCCATCAAGGACAACCCGAACTAATGAGAATATATCTTGGATGCGGTATGAGACGGCATAATCAATCAATCAAAAGGAAGAATCGTATAAGCATAACATCAAATAAGGTAAGATTTCAACCCAAAAAAACTTAAAGATGAGATTTATATCACATGAGTAACGTATAGTAAAATATCAAGGTTGCTATTGTAGCTACTCAGCAACCCTGGCAAGTTATGCTTAGTCATCCTAGGAATCGACTTAAGCTTATTTTGACATCATCCTTGAAGCAAAGGTTTAGTTAATATAGAGAGTCCCATGGTTCTCTTAGTGAATGGTTTGAATGCTGCCGAACCATCCGAGCAAGGCATTTTTTGGACCCTCTGAGAAACATCATAGTCCTTTTCTTGATATGTCTCGATAAATTTTTCATGTATGTGGATTGTATGGGAATTGTTGCAGCACTTTTGTGACTATCGCGTGTGCTGCAACTTTTGCTTCATCAAGTGTCATGTCTTTGAGTGCATTAGATTATCTGGGCCGTAAAGAACTTCTGTGTGAACTCGCTTAGCCGATGGATTCTCTTGTTGGCTCACGTTGGACTGAACTTGATTCTCTGCGGAAGCTTTTTATGGCCCATTCTTTGACGCTCTTGATTTTTCCCTCGCAAGCATTGACCATTGCTGTCTGCGCGCTCGCCCGAACACCGGTCCGGCAAAACGAGGCGAAATGCTCACAGTTGTTTTTAATGAGGTCATACTCACCAAAATTGTTGCCCTGGTGAAGTTCGCGAGCACCATTCACAACTTCCTGGGGCGATTTGGTATCAGGCAAGGTCGTGCGAGTCCCCCATCTCGTCAGCCAATACTCCAGTAGTGGCCGCCCGTATGCATACAAGTGGAGGGGATGGAGTTTTCCGCCTTCTCGCCGGAAGCAATCGAGACACGTCTGGTCGACTCCAGTTCTTGTGAAGTGAATCACGTAGCCCTCTCCAATATAGATTCCTGTCATAATTGATCGTGAGCATGTGCAACTATAGAGAAAGAACCGAATTTTCCAAGAAATTCCACCCATATTAGCAAGTAACGCTAAAATGATATCAAGCATATGCAACTACCGTTCTTCGGCAAAAATCGAAAGACAGGAAAGGATTAAATCTAGTCGAGTCACTTCACATAACCAAAAGAAAAAGTAACAGTTATAATAGGAGAAGGAAGAAGAGGATGATGAATGACTAACCATGATGGGTGTATAAGCCATGTAACCGATAAGTATAGATGTGATCCCCAGGTTTGAGATCTTCCTGTCTTACCGCATTCCATGTCAGTAGTAGCATCAATATTGCGAATACCTTGTCGATCATCTGAGGCACCATTTTCCCTCTTGGGCAGCCCTTCTTCTCTCTCTTGGACTCGTCCGCTCGAGCTAGTCTTGATAACCTTTTACGCACCTAAAGAGCGAAACGAGAGAGAGAGGAGAATTGATGGAAGATCTCCTCGAAGGGTTATATATATAGAGAGAGAGGAGAAATGATGGGAGATCTCGAATATACAAAGCTTAACGTTTAAGGTTCATAGGAGAAGACTCTCCAAGGGTTACACATGTCTAGTCTGCACGTACCGTGCTTCACGCCTACAGTTTACGGAACCTTCCATATCCAGACGAGTTTCTATATAACCAGACAACATTAAGTCGAGTGCCCCTCTCACTGCTATTTCAATTTTTACTTTCGTAATTCGATGAAATCTAGATGCTAGTTTTTAGAAAAAAAAAAAAAAGGGATTAACCCTTCAATTACGCTCTCGGCCTCTCAACTGCTCCATTATTTAATTTCTATTTAATCGTCTATAATATTCCATTTTCTTCTTTTCTTTTCGTTCCGTTTTATATTATTTCTAAAAGTTTGCTATATATATCTAACTAGTGACGCCACATGCACATAGTGTAATAGAACTCAACCTTGACATAACTTTCGCAAGCTTCAATTCGTGTTGAATATACCACATACCGTTGACAGGCCACAAAAGGGTCTACTCTATCGTGTGAACAAGAGAGAGATGATGAAAGATCTCCTCGAAAGTTATGGATATACAAAGCTTAATGCTGAAGGGTCATAGATGGTTCCACTCCAAGGATTAGCCGTGCTTAATGTTGACAGCCTATGGAACCTTCTACATCCAGACGACTTTTTACAACCAGACAATATTAAAAAGGAAAAAAGAGAGGGATCATTATCATACATCTGACTATTTTCGAGACATGCACGTCGTGTAATAGAACTCGAACTTGGCATGCTTTTAGCAAGCTTGACGATCATGTTAGAAAATTTATCTTTATGTACTTAAGTTGAATTTTTTTTTTGACGCACTCATGTGGGTGTGGTAATTCCCGTCACAACGCAAGAATGTGTAATTGCACTGTGAAATTGGGTCCATTGGACAAATCATGTTAGCTATCTTGATTAAATGGGAAATTAGTCATGTTGCATCTATCACTTGTTGAGAAAAAAATATTCAAACCGTCCATCCCAAATCGATTAGTGTACTATTACAAGTATTTCCTTTCAAATACATCTGACCAATACGTGAATTGTGCATTCATATCATATACTCAATCCAGGCTAATTTAGCCTTGTTCAAGTTTGTTGACGTACACGCTACCTTTCATAATTCATGAGAAGGCATCGGAGAAAATCGACTTAAAAGTTTTAAACCTATTGCACTTTAGTCAATTCAATCTTAAAATTTTTATTGTGTTAATTGAATCCTAATTTTTTTTACACTTTGTTAGTTGAGTCCATCCAATAAATTTTAACTAGAAATCGCTAGCATAGATGTCAATAGTGTCACGTAGGATAGCCAGTGCTTTGATGGATACAATTTTTTTTATAATTTATTAAATTGATTTTTTTATAGCTTTTAGAAAAATTGAACTCTTTACATTTTTATATTTCTTTTCTTTTCTTTTATGATTTTTTTTTTTCCTTTTTTTTTTTCCTACAAGTGAGGACCATTCAACCCTCGCTGACCATAGGTCGTCAGCCGGCCCTTGCTTGTAATTGATCAACCCTCGCTGACCATAGGCGAGGGTCGATGAGAGTCGACCGGCCTTTTCTTGTAACCGGTGAAAGTTGGCTGGCGACTCTTCTCGGGCTTGGAAAAAAAGGAAAAAGAAAGAAAGAAAATAAGAAAAATTTAAATTTTAAAAAACTCAAAAAAATTTAACAAAAATTATAAAAATTGTCCACATCAGCGTTAACCATGCCACGTAGGATGTCTGATGTCTACATTAATGATTTCCGGCTAAAATTGACCGGGTGGATTTAATTGACAAAATATGAAAATGTTTAGGATTCAATTGATAAAATTGAAAGATTTAAGATTAAATTGATCAAAGTGCAACAAATTTAAGATTTTTTAGATAATTTTCCTCAAAAACATTGGAAAGGATCTCGAAACGTGGGTTATTGTTATATATATATAGTAACTCAGACTCGCAATTGTGAGAATGATGCTATTTTCATCTCAAGGGAAATTGCGTCCTCGATTTCAAGAAACACTCTTTAAAGTTACAGACATAAGAGACAAGTCAATCAATGCATCCCCTCCACTCATTTAACAGAACGAGAAATACATCCAGATGGTTCGTTCTCGCTGAGGACTCCAGGCCTAGACGACAAAGAGCACGCATCGGAACTTTGAAATCGTGCAGCTCCTTTTTCATCTTTATCAAGAAGTTAGTTTGATACAAACATGTGAAAAGTATGCCCCTCGCGTCAAAAGCACGGGTTTAGAATGTATAAATTAGGTACGATGTGCCTAATTGATGGGAACGTCATAGACAATAACGAATCGTGTATGCCTTTGATGGTGACATTGTTCAAGGTGATGCAGCTTGGACTCTATTAAGGGAACCTGACGTTTGATGCAGTAATAAACTTTCCGTTCATACGTCAAATTTCCGTTGAAATAAATATTCTCTAATCAAAGGAATGTGTGAATACCTGTGTTCAAATTGTATTAATTAGAAATTGATGAATAGTTATCGTTTACCTTGTAAAGATCATTCGGATCTCTCAATATATTCGACGTGTATTAGGTTTATTAGTGTCATTTATTCGACCCGCCCTAGACTTAATCTAGTAGCAAGGGCGTTTTGCTTACTTTCAATTAAGGAATTTATGATTAATAGTCCGATTCGTGCACTCGGGGAACTAAGATTTAAGTAGGAGGCCATGATGATAGCATTGTTGTGCTAGTTAAACCGGGTAATTATAAACATGCCTCTAAATCATAAAATAACAAAAAAATAAAATAAAAACAAAACAGATGTGCATACTTTGAATATTTGGTATCTCCCCATTTTCGTTTCCCCTAGATAGTCCCATCAATTTTTCTCCAATCTAGGAACCTTCTTTGCCATTTTTCTATGAGACACGACAACCTTGGCCAAATAGAAGAAGGTCGCGTCCACACATGTAAGTTCCTAGGACAAGACAATCTGCAACTTGGGATGAAAACTTAACTTTTGTTTGTCGTTGAAATCTTACCATGTTTGACAAAATGACAAGTAGAGTTCAAATCATACTTCTCTCCCGGTCGACCGCTACGAAATTTATCAATCGGCCCATTTCAAATTGTATCATGATATTATCCCCCTTTTATGGAATAATTAAAAATTCTCATGCAAGGAAAAAACGATCTAATATACATCCAAGGGGCCCACCCTCTTGGTGTTCGGACGTGATTCATTGGCAGTTTGAGCCGTCAATCTCTTTTCGAAATGTTACGTACGTCTCGAATTTGATGGAGCGTACTTCAATTCGTGCAAATTTTTTTTTTTCTAAAGGACCATCTAATCCAAGTTAGCATGCATGCATTTTAATCTCTCCATTTGGGAATGGTTGAATGGTATCTTGTCTGACTACGATCATATGCCCCTATATTATCGGAAAAAATATATATCTTGTCGACCGAAGATCAATTGCAATATAATTTGCCAACTTATTTAGTATACTAACTTTACATGTTAAATACTAATTTATTTCTTTTTGAGGCGTGTTGAGTATACTAACTTTACATGTTAAATACTAATTTATTTCTTTTTGAAATGCCGGCGTGTTGATTAAGGGTGAGTATGGTTTAGATTAGATTGGTCCAACATTTAACCTAGGGATTAACTTGTACAGCATTCATCATCAATTTTTGAGACTAAGGACTGACCTTATTAAGTTTGGGACCGAGGATTGGATTGTCTCTATGGGTATGGTCTAGTTTCAAAGTCAACTCGGGACTAACCAATTATTGTTTTATTTAATTTTTTGTATTCATTGAAGGATAAATATTCTATTTCAA
The DNA here is from genome assembly GCA_014182715.1 of Eucalyptus cloeziana. Taxonomy (NCBI): domain Eukaryota; kingdom Viridiplantae; phylum Streptophyta; class Magnoliopsida; order Myrtales; family Myrtaceae; genus Eucalyptus; species Eucalyptus cloeziana. The sequence continues at coordinate 46,915,408 of CM024641.1, read as the reverse complement.
ATTATATATCCATCAATAATGCGATATTGAACAATCAAACTATAAATACCAGTATATCAAACATAATTATAAAATAAGGTAACAATAGACATTCCACACTTGCTAAAAGTAACAAACCATAAAAAAAAAAAAACACTTGAGGCGAGTGAGGAGAGGTTGGAGGATAGTTAGGCAAGCGACGAGGCAAGCCACAAGGTGAGTGAAGAGGGTTTCTACATTTTTTGGTTGAATTATGGTTGGGCTTCGATCTACTTTCTAATTTACACGGCAAACTGAATTGCGTAAGAAAGAAGAGATTAGAGGAGAAGGCGCTAAGATTTATAGTGAACAAAAGCATATAGTGTATAATATACATGATTGCTTCAGATTGGAGCAACTCTAAACTCTCAGAACTAAAAACCAACCTACAGAGTGCAGGGTCCAGGGGTTCAAGGACCAAGGACCAACCCAGCTCTCTAGGGAACCAGACTAGAACCGACCGAGTTGGGCCGGTCTAGGATTGACCCTAGATCAAAGCTCACCCTTAATATTGATGCTTGAATTTCACCGCTTGAATTAAATGTATATTTCCAAAGAAAAATCTTTTCAAGGGTCGGATTAGTCATTAAAATGGCATGATTCGATCCTTGACAGAAAAATAGTCAAGTTTTATGAAGTCCCGCACTCATAGCATCCTTTTTGCATGTCGAGATGTGGTGCATTACGCTCCATTTGGATTTAGGTTGCATCTTGAACAAACCATCGTCTCCTCGCCCCGCACTCATTTCTTCCAGTAGGTTTCTTTTAAATCTTTAATCCTGGGGAATTCGAGTTGAGAGACCTTGGGCCTGAATAAGAAAATCGTAATTAACGGTGATTTCAAAGGGCCTCAACCACACCGGTTCACGTTTGGACCCCATCTCCCCCCTAATAATTTCGACCCAACTTCTAATCAAATGAAGTCTCAAATGAGCTCAGAAAATTGCAGGTCAGGTATCACGACGACCATCTTCGAGTCTTCTCTTGGACAGTGTATGGCTCATGCACTAATTCCAAGAAAACCAAATTTATTGCTTGTTGAACTCTCTTCCAATTTTTTACTTTTTTGGTTGGTTCTACTTTATTCTTATTCTAACGCTCAGACTCGAACTTTTACCTTGCCTCATTACAAGGTGTGGGAGTCGAAACTCAATCCTGAAACTATAACGTCCCCACTCCAACTCTCCTGAAAAGGTGGGGATTTGAAACCTCCACCTCCCCCTTCAAGTTGAAATGGTGGCAACTGAAGCAAATCCCAATGATTAACTCTCTTCCAATTGATAGAGTTGAGATTTGTGAAGGAAGAGAAAAATAATATTCTATTCATACTAGACAGAATGACGAGCGGAGTTTATCGTCATTTCGTTGACCAATATGTGCTAAGAGTTTAAATATGTTTTGATTCTCTGGAACATGTGTACGACTTTTATCACTCGGTCCATCTTGTACGGAATACCACAAATGCTCATGAAAGGACAACCATCTATATATGGCGAAGGGACCCACAATTTTGGCGTCGGACGCGTTGATCAATTGGTTTAAGCGTGCGCTTTGTTTTCAAGCTGTCAACTTCTTTTCGAACCACTGGAGGTCCGCCCCAGTGGCCACCCTTCCATCTTGGAAGGGGGAGGTTGGAGGTTCAAATCCCCACATTCTCAAAGGGGCTTAGGGGTGGAGAAGATTTCATTTCAAGAGTGGGTTTCGACTCCCACGCCCTGTAAGGAGGCAGAGCAAAAGTCCGAGAGTGAGTGTTAGAGTAGGATTAGCGTAAGACTAACCAAAAAAAAAAAAAACTTCTTTTCGAAATGTAACGTACGTCTTGAATTTTGGTCCGTGAGCGGAACGCATGATACACCGATATAACCACGTACTATATAATAATAATAATAATAATAATAATAATAATAATAATAATAATAATAATAATAATAATAATAATAATAATAATAATAATAATAATAATAATAATAATAATAATAATAATAATAATAATAATAATAATAATAATAATAATAATAATAATAATAATAATAATAATAATAATAATAATAATAATAATAATAATAATAATAATAATAATAATAATAATAATAATAATAATAATAATAATAATAATAATAATAATAATAATAATAATAATAATAATAATAATAATAATAATAATAATAATAATAATAATAATAATAATAATAATAATAATAATAATAATAATAATAATAATAATAATAATAATAATAATAATAATAATAATAATAATAATAATAATAAGTGTCATGAATGAGTGTTAAAAAAAAAAAACTTCAAATTAAATCATAAAAATTGCCTTATACAATACTTGAATAAACACTCATTCATGACACTTATGTGCTTGATAAATTGAAGCATACATACTATGGATAGAGAAACCATGGAAAATTACAATGAGTTTTTTCTTTTGCATAAGTAAAGGACATATTTATCGAATGGACTTGCCATTCTAGAAGCCTGAAGTCAATAACAACATATGTCTTGGTCTTCTTAAGAGGTAAAAGTCTATTTTGGGCCATAAACTAGCATTTTTTTTCTCGTAATCAAATCCTTAAACTTTTAATTTACTCAATCAAGTTCTTGGATTCCCAAGACTTTTTGTAATGAATCAAGTCTGTTAAACTCCTAGTCCGGTTGATTGAAGCTGATGTATCTACTGGAGTGCGCAGGATCTAGCGTGAAAAGAAATTGTGGTACCACGAACTATCAACTAATGTATATGAATAAAAACTCTGATGATAAAGCCCGCAATCATTGAGATTTCTCTTCATGAACACTGCACTCGAGCTTTCCACATTAAAGCATTTATTGGGTCCAACAGACACGTCAATCTCAATTAACTCTTGTTGGGGGAAGGTCCAGTGGTCATTGTAATGAGTCCAAGGTCCTTTAGTGTTTTGGATGTTTTCGGACCATCCGGACGAGGTATTGGGATGATTCTTGGGGAAAACATATTTCTCTATTTGATATGAATCCCCATGCAATTTTCCGACATGTGTGTTTAGATATTTAAATTTTAAACTACATATTTATCTAAAAATTTAAGTTTTTAAAACAGTTGACAATGCCTCACAACATGTACGGTGACTAATTGCTTTATGCCAGTGTGATACTATGACAGGAGACATAGACTTGTAACTTACATAATTCAGGTGAGCAAATAAAATTAGTTTTGAGCAAATAAACTTACATAGGTGTTTAGTTAGGTTAACGTGCGTGCCATGTTTATGAGTCTATTAGATTGGGCCAAAAAGAAAATTTGTTAATGGGCCAGCTAGGCCGATTCATTTGCTTCATATGGCCTATATCGAGGCCACTCTTTATATACTATCACAAGCTTCAAGAAATAGTGAATGGTAAATTATATATAATTTATGCTAATAATTCAGTCAAATTTATAAAAGTAGGTTATTATTACCTCTTATAGTGTCGTTTCTTCACTGGTTGCTTGACATAATCTTTTAAGTGAATGGCCTCTTGGTTTTAAGAAGTATTCTTTCAATGTAAAAAAATAAGGGAAATAAGGAACCACACTACTATAAAAAGTATATCCACTCATCTGATAGAAATAAAATATTTGTCTCCATGACCCGCCCTTACTAGAAAGTTTACAAACGAAAAAGATAAATGAATTTATATCTTTCTGGGTTTTCGCGAATTTTAACATTTCAACGCAATTGGTTTTGAAGAGAAGGAAATAAAAATGAGAATTAGTGCACATACGGCAATTTAGTAGCGTGCTTATTTCAGGGCACATGTTTGACAAAGTCATAATAATTATTATTATGTGTCAGTGGTTTTCGAAAGATGTTGTATTTCCACGTCTACCCGAATAATAATAAACGTAGGATGAGTTCTTGCTGACCCGCGAGTCATTTTTCGAACCCTACTGAAAAGAACTCAGCCTCGTTATCATTGATCGATCAATTTTATGTAGCGCCAAATATCATAATTAATGAAGTGATATGAGATGTGAGGTTCCATCAGCATCGGCTCTTGCCTTTTGGCATATCTAACCGGGAGGACTGTTTGCATCATGAGAACATTAAAATATTAAAACACACTTTTATCTAATATCCTAAACTTTTAAAACAGTTGACAATAATCCCACAAAATCTTTCATCACATCAGAGCTAGAAGTTATGCGTTTAAATATTTCCAAACCTCTTATTTGCTTGCCATATTAATGAGTGTATGCTTAGTCTTAACCCAAAGTTCAGTTCATGCATGATCGGAAATGTTAGATATGTAAATATCAAATCACGTTTTCGTGTAGCAGTTTAAATTTATAGAACATGTGGTTGTGATTCCACAAAATATCACAAAGTAATAAGGAACACCTAATTCCAACACATAATTAATCATATTTCTGGACATTGAATATAATGACCATTTTTAGACCCTTACCATAAACTTATAAATATATCTCCACATAAACATGTCCATACATGAGTAACCTAAGTAGGGCACATTTTTCTTTTCTCACACACACACACACACATATTGCACGTGTGCATGTTTCTCGCAATTGAATATGCAATGAAACAGATATACAAAAAACAAGCAGACAGACAGATGATACAAGATTGGAGGAAGGTTGGATCACTTGAATTTACTTTTTTAGCAGCAACCTCATGATCCATTCTTTGGCTTCCTTAATTTTCTGCTTACAATCACGGATACATGTTGTCTGTTCACTTGTGTGAATGTCGATCTGGCAAAATGTGGCAAAATGCTCGCAATTGTTGTTGATTAAGCTGTAGTTGCCTAAAGCATTGTCAGCGTAAAGCTTGTGAGCCTTATCAACGACTTGATGGGACAAGTTGGATCGAGTAACGTTGTGCAAGTTCCTCGTCTTGCGAGCTTATACCCTAGTGCTGGTCATCCATATCCGTAATAGTGAAGGGATCAGAGTTTTTTACCATCCCGCCGAAAGCAATCAAGACAAATTTTGACGACCTCATGATCAATGGTCTCTTAGTATTTACATTTTGGGTAGGGAGGCAAATTTTTTTGCTTACAACTACTAGCAGACAGCAATGGAAATATTGTTTTTTGGTTCTGGGTTCGGGTGAAGTGAATCACGTAGCCATAGCCAACATAAATTCTTGTCATATATACAAATGTGGAACATGCTAAGGAATCAAATTTTAATCCAAGTGAATGAAGATGAACTTTTGGTTGGGGACGATCTTGGCGTGAACTTTGGAACATGTAAGAAATAATCACAAACTTCTGTTTTTAGCAATCTAAATATTCGGGAGAATTGTCCAAAAAGTCCTAAACCTTTTGCAGTTTCGCCAATTGAGTCATAAACCTTTCAATCTTGCCGATTGAGTCCTAAATCTTTTGTCAATTTACCAATTGAGTCCATCCGGTCAATTTTGGCCGGAAAATGCTGACGTGGATGTCGGCGGTGCCACGTAGGATGGCCGGGCGCGTGGACAATTTTTAATAATATTTTAATATTTTAAATTTTTTTTTTTGATATTTTGATATTTTTTTTTTTTTCCTTTTTTTTTTTTTTTTTTTTCCTTGGCCTTTTCCGATGGCCGGCCACCGGCCACAGTAACGGCCGGCCACCGGCCACGGGCGACAGCCGCCACCGGCCACAGCCCGCCGGGGGGCCTCGCTCGCCACGGGCGAAGCTGGCCGGCGACGGCGACGCGGGCGAGGGGAGCCTTTGCGAGGCTCGCCCTCGCCCGGGCGAGCATCGGCCTCGCCCTGGCCGGCCGAGCGTTCGCTTGTAGCCGGTGGCCAGCTGTCGCCCGCCCGGCCGGGGCGAGGCCGACGCTCGCCCGGGCGAGGGCGACCCTCGGCGAGGGCTCCCCTCGCCGGATCTGGCGAGGCCGGCCCTCGCCGGGGCCGGGCGGCGAGCCGAGCCTCGCCCGTGGCGAGCGAGGCCGGCCGGCGGGCTGTGGCCGGTGGCCGGCCATCGCTTGTGGCCGGTGGCCGGCCACCGGAAAGGCCAAGGAAAAAGCCAAAAAGGAAAAAAAAACAAAAAAAAAAAAAAAAAAAAAAAAAAACAAAAAAACAAAAAAATTTAAAAAAAATTTAAAAATTATTTAAAATTGTCCATGTCAGCTCCGGCCATCCTACGTGGCACCGCCGGCGTCCACGTCAGCATTTTCTGGCCAAAATTGGCCGGATTGACTCAATTGGCAAATTGACAAAAGGCTTAGGACTCAATTGGTAAAACTGCAAAAGGTTTAGGACTTTTTGGACAATTCTCCCTAAATATTCTAATGGGTTTTGTTAGTATAACAGTCTTTAGACTATTGTGAGAGTAATAATGTGTTGTGAGCCACAAATCCTTGAAGAATAAAAACAAAAAATCCACCGGCTAAAAGCAAGGACAGAATAAACAATTTATAACTATTTCACGCCTTTTCTCTGGCGATAGGAATGAGATATGGATTGCCTTGAAATGAAAGAAAATGGAAGCGAAACCGTGGGGATGGATTTTTCATTTATTTTGGGCTGAGGGAAAACGTTTAAGTTTCTCTTTGGGAGAAATAGCATGGGGAGGTGAACTCCACAAACCGCGAGTGCAAATACAAACCAGTGCACTTATGGCAAGAATTTTGATTGCTTAAGAAAGATTAATGCGCAGTCAACCCAACTGTCCGCTTGCTTTGGTCTTATGTTATGGGTGTATTTGATTCAGCTTTTAGAAAATGCCTTTGTAAATGCAAAGGATTTTAGGTTAAATCGATTTCACAAAATGTAAATACTATTTGGGTAACTACCATTTACCACAAACTTATAAAGGACTTCAGTCTTTTTTAACAAAAAGAAAAAGAAAAAGAAAAAGGAATGAAGGTGGAAGAACAGATCAACGAAAGAGAGCAGCTGAGGTGAAGCTCAGGTGAAGCATGAAAGAGATGTAGTGGATGGTTATATAGGTCGTGCGACCTTGAGGTTACCCAGATTTGGCCCCTTGATAATCGGCTCCACCCAAACAAGGGCCTCTGAGGTTGCGCAATCTTAAGGGACGGGCTGCCAGGGATGCTAAGCAAAGGGCAAGATCTAAGTTGATCTGAGATCATGCGATCCTAGGCAACCACCGCCGAGATCACGTAACCCCAGTCGAATCTCGACCATGACAACCGGATACCTTGACCTCATTAACCAGCGCAACTAGCAAGCATAGAGTGTATGAGAAAGAAGATGAACAGAGTTTTTAGAGGGTAAGAGTGGAATATGCAATTATTAGTCGGGGAAAAATTAGGAGGAGAAAGTTTATTAAACCCCACAATAGCATTTTGAAAATGCTAAAAGCCCCATTCTGCCTTGGGCTTTCGGTTTCATCAGTATTGGCTTTCAATCAATGCTCTCCAAAAATATTTAGCAAAGGCCTTAACTTATTCCCGGAGGATTTAGAGGCTAAAAGTCCTATCGGTTCGGAAAGTTGAAACAAATGCACCTTATATCCTCATTCATAGGAAAGCGATAGCTTTTGCTAGGAGTACATATCTTTGTAGTCATTTCTTATCTCGTGGTTTCAACGTGACCGACCATATCCACTGGAAACATTTTCACTTTCTGCTGAGGCTTGTAGGTGTTGTTGGAAATGGAGTTCATCAGTGTATATTAATTGGCTAAAGAGTAGAAAAGATTGGCCAGAAATAGAAGAAGGTTCAAAAAATGACTAGGGCAGAATCAGGAAGATGACGAGGACTCACCATGATGGCTGTACAGCCCATACCTCCCATTTCTATAAATGTGATCTCCAAATTTCAGATCTTGAAGTCCCACCACCTTCCACATCAACTGCATCATATGGTCAGTACCCCTTGATGATCTCCATTTCCAATTTCTCTCGTGGCCCTTTTTCCAGTCTCTTGGACTTGTGCTCGAGCTAATTTACCTGCAAAAGACCCGCAACCTGAAGAGAAGAAGAAAACTCAGGACGCGGAAGCTAAACTGATTTCCTGCGCTGCCAAAAGGTCGACGCCTGCGATGATGGAAAACGGAGGAGAAAGATGGCGTCGTCTGGAGAGCGAGGAAAGGAAAAGGAAGAAGTGAATGAGAACAAACCGGTGGGACAGCGTTCGATATGTGAAGGGTTGGTCAGTGTGGGTGTGTGTGTGTGTGTGTGTGAGAGAGAGAGAGAGAGAGAGAGAGAGAGAGAGAGGGAGGGAGGGAGAGGGGTCGGTCTCTGATGTTGAAATCTTGCCTCCACTTTTGGCACGACATTCTTCTTCTTCTTTTTAAATGGAAGTCGCCAAATGACCATTTTCAACTTGTAAAACTCGTCCAGCTGTTAAAATTAATTCCTTGCAAAAAACAAAAAAAGGAAAAATAAGAAATAAAAACAAGCTGGGGGCAAGTGCAACATTATGTGGTACACTTCGATTGCAAGTGTTGAGAAAGGATACGCATGCGATTCTATAACACACAAAGCCTCCTAACAAAATGATAACAATGGCATGAAAGTATAAGCGATGGTTGAAGGGGACGCATGATTTAGTTTGGTTCGGCATAAAATGTTGAGGTACAAGACAAAAGCAAAGAGCAATGCTTTCCATGATTGGAAAAACAGAATGCAATTCATGTAACCCTCTCAACCATATTGAACAAGCTAGCATGGGACAGATGAACTTACGTCTTGTTTATTTATTATGTCAGTAATGTTCTTGTATTTGAATAATATATTTGTAGGTACCAACGTAATTGGACATAAGACTCATTGAATTTGAGATCACAAGTTGGTAGTTGAGAGTTTTTAGGGAAAATAAATATTCAAGTAAGAAGGAAACTAATTAAATAATTCCATCTCTAGTTAATGAGCAGCTGAATTGTGCATACTCCGGATTCATTCTAGAGTGATTTACTTTCATCCGATTGATGTTCTAATTGTTCTTAAAAGGCCGTGGGACTTAATTAATGGGAAGATGATGAATTACAACAGATTGATCGGGTCTCCATCGGTGTCTATGTCAGTGAGCTGTTCAAGGTGGCGAACTGAACTAGGGAAAACCCAAGTGATTCTCCAGCCATACGTGCTGCATTAAAGCAAGCTGATTTTGCGCAGAAAAAGACAAATATGAGATCTGCACAGAGCCAACTTGCTGAACACTTCCCGACAGTTGACGAAATGACAAGCAGAGGTTGAACTGTATATCTCGTCGTTACCTAGTCCAATATCCGTTACGAGTTCGAATAATAATTCTATCCCGATGGTCCTGTACACGTGTAAGAAATGTATCAGTCGGTCCATATTATATGGTATCGTACGCATTTACAGAAAATTACAACTGTTCAAGAAAGCACAGAGATAGGTCTTTTCTTTTTTAAATGTTACGTACGTACGGTCGTCCATTCATGAGCGAAAGCATGGTACGGGAGCATAATCGGGTATTGGTTTGCTGTCAGTGTTAAAGAATTTCCTAAATGAAGTTCATTTTTCTTGTAAGATCCCACTATCCTCGTTTATGTTACCTTCATTTGGAAATGACCGTGCAGTATCTTGTTTAACTTACGGTCGTGCCCGTTATTATCAAAAAGAAAATGAATAATCATAAAAAAAAATTTAAACTCATTATATAAATATTAATTCAGTCATAAGCCTTTTATTTTTGTCAATTGAATAATATATCTTTTGATGATTTTTGAATATAGCTCTTTTGACTTATTTTAGTTGGCAATTATTAATGTTGATACCGATCGTTTTACGTAACATGATAGACACTTACTTAATTTTTTTGTCTTTTCTTTCTTTATTTTCCATTTTTTTCCTCTAGAACTAACGAAAAATGCATTGTACAATGGCCAGCATTTATGTAGGTGATTGTTGGCCAAAATTGATCAAAAAGACTACATTAATGAATCATGAAAATGTTTAGAACTTAATTGATAAAATTGAAAAATTTAGGATTGAATTGACATTCGTACATGATTTAAAATTTTTTAGTAATTATCTTTAAAAAAAATTAAAAACAGGGAAACAAGCTGGGGCCAGCAGGATTTTGTGGTATGCTTGGACTGCAAGTTGGAGAAAGGCAACACTTGCATCTCGAGACCATGCGATAACGATGGCATGAAATATAAGCATTCGTGATTTGACCCGTTGAAGACGACACGTGATTTACTTGGGTTCAGCATAAAACGTTGAGGAATAAGACAAAAGCAAAGAGCGATACTGTCGATGATAGGAAAAAGGCAACGCGATCCGTGCAAGCTCGCGATCGTACTGACACGTATTCTTGGGATAGCATAGGACGGACAAGCTAACGGCACGATTAATTTCCATGGATGCAAATGAACTGTCCTGTTTATTTATTGTGTTTGTAATGTTATTGTATGTGCATGATATATTCGGGAGATACCAACATAATTGGACATAAGACTCATTTATTAATCAAAAAAGGAAATAGAATTTGAGATCTCAAGTTGGTAGCCGGAGCTTATAGGGAGTTACACTTGGATAACAAAATAAATATTTAAGTAAGGAAAAGACAAATTAAGTAATTCCCTGTCTCATTGTCGAGCGAGTTGGCATATGTTTAGGATTCATTGTTCAAGGTGGCGAACTAAACTAAGGAAAAACCCTAGTGATTCTCCAGTTATCCTTGCCACATTAAAGCAAAGCTGATTCGCACAGGAGAAGACAAATACGAGATCTGCGCTAAACCAACTTGTTGAACTCTTCCCGACAGTTGATGAAATGACAAGCAGAGGTTCGACTAGGGCTGTCAAATGGGTAGGTTGGGTCAGATTTGAGTTGGGTCGGTAATGATTCGATCTATATTGACTAATTTAACCCGTTTTGACCAATTTTTATATAATGTAAATTTGATGACATATACCCGACCCGACTCATATTATCGAGACACATTAATATTTAACTCAATTTAGGAAAACCCACTCCCAACCATTTAATCCATTTTAAGCTCTTCACATACACACACATATATGTAAAAACTTCACATCAAATTAAAAACGGAAATTAAACATTAAAAATTAGTAAATAAAATAAAAAAGTGAAAAACCTTAAATTGAAATACTTTTGAAAAATTCTTGATAAGAAAATGTTTGATTAGTTAATGATTGACATGAAAATAATATTTATTTATAATGAATCTTCTAGGATATGAGAATGTGTAACTTCTTAATTGTAATTTACCAAATTAAAAATTACATTATAATGTTTAGAATTTCTATTTCAATATTGATTGAATTTCAATCTAGATAACATCGAGCTTCCTCTAAACAATACTTCTCCGATATGTATATGGATATATATCTATTAAAAATATTTAAAAAAATCTAATTTTTAATTAATTTTAAAAATTTTGAATTTTTTATTATTATTTCTTTTCTTTTCTTTTCTCTTTTCTTTCTTCTTCTTCCCCCTTGTTCCTTCATTGGTGATGATCAGCTTGAGCTTCGTCAAGGCCAATGAGCTTGCGACTCACCGGATCCAAGCGAGCCCTAGCTCAATTGTGGCCGACGAGCTCGTGGCTCGCTAGATTCAAGCAAACTCGAGCTCTGTTGCGGCCGGCGAGCTCGTGGCTCACCAGATCTCATGAGCTCGAGCTCAACCGAGGTCAGTGAGCTCTTGGCTTGCTAGAGCTAGGCGAGCTTTGGCTCTACCAAGGCCGACAAGCTTGCTGCTCACACTAGATCCAAGCGAGCTCCCGCCTCACTTAGCCTCGCTAGTTGTTGGCAACCTCAAGCTCGCCAGGCCTTGCTTGATTGGTCGCCAACCACCGACTAAGGAAGGAGGAAGAAGGAAAAAAAAAGAAAGAAAAAAGATATATAAAAAATAATTCTAATTTTGATTTTTATTAACAAACATTTTTATATAGTTAAAGGGGAAGTTGGGTTGGAAATGGGTTTTTAAGTCTAACCCATTTAAGACGCATTTAACTAATCTCTTTAAAATATAAATGACTTATTTATGATCCATTTCAAAATGTAAGTGATCCATATATTATATGATCAATTTATGATTTAAATGGGTCAAATATGAATTTAATAACCATTTTGACACTTCTAGGTTTGACTATACATCTCATCATTACATGGTCCAATATCCGTTACGAGTTCAATAATAATTCTCTCCCGTCGCTCCAGTACACTTGTACTAAATGTATCTGTCGGTCCATATTATATAGTATCGTACGCATTCATGGAATATTACAACTGTTCACGAAAGCACAGAGATTGATATTTCTTTTGAAATGTTACGCACGTACGTACGTTCGCCCCTTCGTGAGCGAGAGCATGGTATGGAAGTATAATCGGTTTTGGTATGCAGTGAGTGTAAAGAATTTTTAAGGTCCAACTATCCTCGTTTATATTAACTTCATTTGAAAATGATCGTACAATATCTTATTTGATTTATGGTCGTGTTCCATTACTATAAAAAAGAAACAGAAGAATTAACCAAAAAAAAAGTCTTAAACCTATTACACGAATGATAATTCAATTCTAAGTATTTTAATTTTATCAATTGAATCATACGCCTTTTAATGATTTCTTACTTTAGTTTTCAGCCAATTTTGGTTGGCAATTGATGATGTTGAAGTTAACCATCTTTCATAGCACAGTTGATACTAATGTGAATAATTTTTTTTTCTTCTTTTCTCTAAATTTTCTGAGTTTTTTACTTGATTTTTTTTTTCTTTTTCTTTCTTTCTTTTCCATTTTTCTCCTCTAAGACCCACGAAACCTCACCAAAAATACTATACAAAAATTTCACAAAAAAAAAAAAAAATGCAATCTAGGACAACCAATATTTAAGTCAGCGATTGCTAGTCAAAATTGGCCGAAAATATTATATTGAAAAATCATCAAAATGTCTTGGACTCAATTAATAAAATTGAAAGTTTTAATATTGAATTGACATCCGTCTAATAGGTTTAAAACTTTTTATAACTATCCTAAAAAGGAATTGTATCTTGCCAACTAAAGAACAATTGCAATATGGTTTGCCAACTTATTTAGTATACCAAATTTACATATTAAATACTAATTTGTTGGTTATGTAAATTGCTAGAATTAATTTGTCAAATATTTAGCATATCAGCTTCATAGATCATTATAAAACTAATTCAGTCTAGAACTTGAAATTGTACTGGTTTTGGCCAGTTCAAAAAAATTTGGAATTGGGAACTAGGACCGCTTCTCAACCTAATAATAAAGCAAAATGTACATTTTTTTTTTCAATTATAATTCACTTTTGCATTGATAACATGTCACGTCAAATTTCTCTAGTGCATCGGATTTTCTATTCCTTGAGGATTCAAGATTACTTCAGTAAAATTCATACTAATCCGCCCCGCTTGCGTAATGCTTCACTTTGGAAATGAAAAAGAAAGAAATGCCTTCATGCATGGACATGTTGTCCAACCTTGACGGCTGATTTTACAAGATTAATTTGACGGATTTAGTTCCGGCTTTTTTAGGCCCAAAGTCATCAAACGATGCTGTATGGGCCCGAGGTCTGTTCGCTTAGACCCAAACCGGTTGCTTCATTATGCTATTGGTGGACATTAAAGAAAATTTCAAAGGAAATCATAAAAATTGCCTTTTCTTCACGTTGCATATATACTTATTCATAACGGAAAAATTGTCCAAAAAATTATAAACCTATTGCACTTTTTGTCAATTCAGTCCTAAACCTTTTAGTCATGTCAATTTAGTCCTAAATCTTTTCATGTCTAACCAATTAAGTCCATTTGGCTAATTTTGGCCGAAAATTGTTGACGTGGATGTTGACAGTGCCACATAGGACTGTCAGCGTTGATATGGATAGTTTTAATAATATTTTAATATTTCTTGAATTTTTAATTTTTTTTTTCTTTTTTTTTTTTTTGGCTTTCTTCTTTTCTTTTTGCCAATGGCCGGCCATCAATCATGGCTGGCTAGGCAAATGTGAGCCCCAATGAGGGTAGCCCTCCCCCAAGTGAGGCCCAACCAAGGTCGGCCTTGCCCAGGTCAAATCCCTCACTGAGGCTAGGGCAGCCTCATTGGGTGTTGACCAAGGGCTCCCCTCACTAGTGAGGTAAGCCCTCGCCTATGCCAGGGCAGCCTCGCCAGATCTAGCCAAGGGGAGGGCGACCCTGGCCTCGCCCTTGCCAAGGCTTGCCCTCACCCAACCGGGCCTCCCTTGTGGCAAGGGAGGCCAGTTGGCAAGCCATGGCTAGTTGGCAAGCCATGGCCAATGGCCAGCCACCGGCAAAAGGAAAAGAAGTAAAAAAAGAAAAGAAAAGAATATAAAAAAGTAGAAATTCAAAAAATTTAAAAAATGTTATTAAAAATTATTAATGTTAGCTTTGGCAATCCTACATGATACCATCCTCGTCAGTGATTTTTGACCAAAATTGATTGAATATACTTAATTGGTAAGAAGTGAAAATATTTATGATTGAATTGGGATAATTAAAAGGTTTAAGATTGAATTGGCAAAAATGCAAACTTAAATGCTTGATAAGTAAATCAAATCTGTTAATTGTAAAGCTTTTCAGATTTTTGTATTGTGAAATTTTGCATGAAGATTACGTAAAAAAGCAAATCAACGTCGGTCCTTCGTAAAGCCTTCGAGGTTTTGTTTGTTGCGGAAATTTATAGGGAAATTAGGAAAAATATGGAGGAATGACGACTTGAGGATCTGTCTCTTAATGGGCCATAGAACTTTGCCAGGCGAGAGAAAGCTGTGCATTTTTTGACAAGGACAATATAAGAATTTTAACTTACTGGCCTTGAAATGTCGCACGATGATGATCTTCATAGTAAAAAGACAAAAAGATGGATACAAAATCCTAGGAAGAAGATTATAAAAATGAATAAAGGGAATTCTCAAATCTATCTATCTACTAGGTTAGTCAAGAGATGGGGGTCTTTCAGGACCTTCCTCGAAAGGTCATGCTTTCCCTGTTTCTCTTTACTCCCAAAAAAACAAGAACAGAGTACAGAATTTCTCATCTCCACTTTCTACATTGATCTTTAAAGTCAAAGATGCTTCCCCCGTCCCCCCGGCCAATCTTTTCTCTCTAAAGCATTTAAAACCTTCACGTATCCAAATTTAATAATATTCTTAGATATAATGACATTCATGAAACCATTATGATTATCATGATGCTAAAGAAGCGATGATATATTTAAGTTATTAGTAAATATATTTGGACAGGATACAAGCTTTGCTTGTGATTTATTTTTATTGGAATTTAGAAATTACTCCGAACTCTGAGATATTTTTGGGAATTTCGCATTACTTAGAAATCGCCATAGGTCCAAATATTTGATGTATTCAGAGCTCAAGAGTAGAAAACGGATTATTTTTTAAAAAAGGTACTTTTTTTGTCAATGAAAAGGTAATGATTATACTTAGAAATCCCCCCCTCGGCCGCACGGCAGACGGCAAGAGTCCAACTGTCACGAATATGAAAAATATTTCTTCACCCTCGTGGGGCTCATCCTATCACTTACATGCAGAAAACCAGAAACAAAAAAGCAAGGATATTTCCTTTGTCTCTTTTAGATAAAAAGAAAAGGACAAATAAAAAAAATAGGGCCAACTCAACCAACTTTAGTTTATTTTAGAGTTAATACTATAAAAATCCTCAAATTCGTATATTTATAATAAATTTACTTCAAACTAAACATTTTGACCATGAAAACTTTAAAGGGAGAAGTGCCAAAAAAAGTCCTGAACCTTTTATCTTTGTGCCGAATTAGTCCTAAACCTTTTTTTGATGCTGATTCAGTCATAAACCTTTTTATGTTGTGCCAATTCAGTCATTTCTGACCAATTTTGGCCGGATTTTGCTGACTAGACGACGGTCGGGCGACATGGTCGATCGACATTGTCGTGGACAACTTTTAATAATATTTTAATATTTATTATTATTATTTTTTATTTTTATTTTATTTTATTATTTTATTATTATTATTATTATTATTTATTTTTGTCTTTTTCCTTTGGCCGGTCAGGCCGGCGAGGCGAGGGCGGGCCGACCTCGCCGGCCACCTCGCGGGCAAGGCCGACCCCGAGGGCCATGGGCCAGGCCTCGCCGCCCACCTCGCGGGCAAGGCCGAGCCTCACCGGCCATGGGCGGGGGCCTCGCCATCCGGCCGGGGGGAGCCTCGCCCATGGTCGGCGAGGCTCGACCTCGCCAGATCCGGCCATGGTCGAGGCTCCCCCTCGCCGGATTTGGTGAGGTCGAGCCTCACCGGCCATGGCTCCCCCTCGCCGGATCGACGAGGCGAGCCTCGCCCATGGCCGGCGAGGCTCAACCTCCCGATCGGCCATGGGTGAGGCTTGCCCTCGCCGGCCATGGGCGAGCGAGGCCCTCGCCCATGGCGGGCGAGGTCGGCCTTGCCGCGAGGTGGTCGGCGAGGTCGGCCTCGCCGGCCATGGGCGAGGCTCCCCCTCGCCGGATCCGACGAGGCTCAGCCTCGCCCGATGGCGGCCAGGCTCAAGGCTTGCCCCGCCGCCATGGGCGATCCGGCCATGGCGAGGTCGGCCTTGCCCGTGAGGTGGCCGGCGAGGTCGGCCTTGCCCTCGTCGGCCTTCGACTCGGCCGGTCGCCGGACCTTGGTGACTAGCTGAAGGAAAAAGACAAAAAAAATAATAATAATAATAATAATAAATAAATAAAAATATTAAAATATTATTAAAAGTTGTCCACGTCAGCGCCGATCAGATCACGTCAGCCGGCCGGCGTCCAATCAGCAAAATCCGGCCAAAATTGGCCGGAAATGACTGAATTGGCACAACATAAAAATGTTTAGGACTGAATCGACACCAAAAAAAAGGTTTAGGACTAATTCGGCACAAAAGCAAAAGGTTTAGGACTTTTTTGGCACTTCTCCCAAACTCTAAATTGGTACACTCGTGACAATTTATCTAAAACTATTTTTTGACAATAAAAAAATCTTAAATTGATACATTTGTAACAAATTTACTTTCTATTAATTTCTATTAAATTGGATTAATACTATAAATTGGTATACTTTTAACAAATGGAGAGTGAAACCCCAAATTGATACACCTATTAGTTGCCTCGTATAATTCAATTTAACAATTTGACGTCAAAATTTAACAAAAATAATTTACTATCTTTGGTGGTCAAAAAATTAATTTAGGATAAATTGTCACTTATGTATTATTTTTTGAGTTTTTCGTGATATTAACCCTTAATTTTAATTGTAACTAAAACCATGTATTTTGGCACTTGTTATTGTATGGTAATGCAGTATAAGAATATGGATTTTATACCAAGCTGAATTTAACAATGCAGCACATGAAGAAGATCGCGCGGCATATATATGTATCACACTACATGATATATGAGCTGTGCATTGTTGTTACACTCTATGTGAGCTAATAGTCCATCCAGAATTGTTTATATGTTTGATGCCCCTAAGCTTATGATATGAGAAGGCATTGGACTTTATTCTACAAATGGGTTATTATTATTATTATTATTTTTTGTCAGAAAAGAGGCCCGTTATATTAATATTAGCCAAAAGTGCCACTAAAGGGCAGAAAGTCAGTACAAAGCAAGTCCAACAAAGGTTGTGGAGGACAAAGTGTCCAATTCGAGGGTAGAGTTCTATGACCATGGGCCTTGGAAGCCCAATCAGCAACTTGGTTCGCCTCCCTCCTGCAGTGCGCGATCTGTAACCTAGAGAAGCTGGACAAAAGTGCCGCGGCTTCGAGGATGAGTGAACGAGCTTCCCATGGCGCCAAAGAGGGATTCTGCACAGCATTGACCAGCACCCAGCAGTCGGATTCCACAGTAAGGTTCGTCCTTTCCAACTTCTTGTGCAGCAGATTCTTTAAAGTGAATGTAAGGGCTTGAACTCCGGTTTGTAGCGTCGTGGTCGCTGAGACAGTGGTAGTGAAGCCATCAATGAGGTGGCTCAAGTGATCACGCCAAAATGGACGCCACAGATCCCTGATTCAACGCAGTAGGAAAGGCGCCATCGATATTGATCTTGATCGCTTCAGGATCCGGCGGCTTCCACAGTCGATCAGCGTTCGGTAGAGTGGAGAAAGAGGTTGTCCACACATCATAAGACCGACATGCCGATAGAGTAGATGTCAAAGCCGCTGTGATAACTAGTGCCGGATCAAGAATAGCCCTGTGAAAAATAAAGTGGTTTCTGGATTTCCAGATTTGCCAGAGAATGTGCGTTAGTGTTTCAAAATCAGGTATGGACTGCCGTTTTCCTAGAAATTCTGCTAGCCAAGCATCCATTCGATGGTTGCTATAATCTGTGGGGTTGAGTCGGACTACTGAGTGAGACCAAATCTTGCGTGTCCATGGGCACTGCAGAAAGATGTGTTCCGTTGTTTCTAGGCTATAGTTTTGACATAGCTGGCATGTGGGATTGGTGATAATTTGCCTGTGATAGAGATTGTCCCCGGTTGCTAGTGCATTGTGGCATAACGACCACAGAAAAACATGTAACTTCGGGGGAATTTTCATATGCCAAATCTTGGCCCAAAGTTGTCGGGGTGGTTGGTAGGAGGAGGATGTGAAGTGTTGTACCTTGGATTGGTCAGCAGATCGTAGATAGTTATACCCATTATTTACAGTATAAACTCCATTCTAAGTGCCTTTCCAAATAACTCGATCCTCTGTACAATCAGTCCGAAGCTGAATTGTCAAAATTTCCTCTACGATATGTTCAGCAAAGGTGCGTCGCAGAAGGGGCTCATTCCAATGGTTGCTGTTCGGTATAATGAGATCAGCAACCCTTGATGGTTCCCCTCTTGGTGCAGGGCCGCCAATGGAACCACTGTTTAGCCATTTGTCATCACGGATTGAGATCCATGTCCCATCTCCTACAGACCATTAGAGGTTATGCACAATTGAATCTCTACCAAACAGAATACTCAGCCATCCGTAAGAAGGTCTCGACCCTCTATCAGCATGCCAGAACTCTGTAGAGTGATGGTATAGTCCCTTAAAGAGTAGACTCCATAAAGAGGATGGGTTTTGTAGGAGACGCCATGCCTGTTTGCCGAGTAAACTTCTATTAAAGGTAATCAGGTCACAGAAGCCAAGTCCTCCTAGGTCTTTCCTATCCTTAAGTACATCCCAACGTTTCCAATGGATGCCAAATTTATGTTGATCGTTCTGCCACCAAAATCTAGCAACTTTCTTTTCAATTGTTGTACATAAAGACATAGGAATCTTGAAAATATACATAGCATATTAAGGAATCGCCTGTATTACCGTTTTGATGAGTATTTCCTTGCCCCCCTTAGAGAGGAATTTTTCTTTCCAACCGTCAAGTTTTGAGTTAACTCGATGCAAAATCCAGGCGAACATCTCCTTTTTTGATTTTCCCAAATCCGAAGGAATCCCAAGGTATTTACCAGACTTCGTTAGCACGGGTACCCTAAGTTCTTGGGCTAAGTTTTCCTGTAGAGGATTAGGGCAGGTCTTGCTAAAGTACATACCAAATTTGTTCTTATTTACAGCTTGACCCGTTGCGAGGCAATATTGGTTCAAGATGTTGGCTAAGTTCTGACATTCCTGAAGTTTCCCATCAAGGAAAAAAATAGCATCATCAGCAAAAAATAGATGGGAGAGAGTAGGACAACACCTGTTGAATTTAATGCCATGAAGATGTTGTATATCCATTGCACGATGTATAAGTATGGACAGCACATCCGCCACCAGGATGAAAAGATAAGGGGAAATTGGGTCGCCCTGTCTCAGACCCCTTGATGGGTTAAAAAAATTCAGATTTTCACCATTAAGTTTAACACTTAGAGAAGCAGTGGTAATGCATTGCATAATCCACCTAACCCATTTAGGGTGAAAACCCAGATGTAGGAGATAGTCCTGTAGGAAGTCCCATTCAATGTGATCGTATGCCTTCTGTATGTCCAATTTGAGAACGGCCTGAAAGGATTTCTTTTTCTTTCTAATTCGAAGCTGATGCAAGACCTCTTGAACAACTAAGATGTTGTCTTGAATTTGCCGACCACTGACAAAGGCAGATTGCTCAATAGAGATTAATTTAGGGAGGAAAGGTTTGAGGCGATTTGCCAAAATCTTAGAGATTATTTTGTATATGAAATTACAAAGACTAATGGGACGGAATTGATCTAGCCGTTGGGTTTGGGGTTTTGGGGACCAAAGATATAGTGGTTTGGTTAAGTTCAGGATGCATAGTGCCTGAAAGAAAGAAAGACATGCCGAATTGAAGATGTCATCTGAAGAATGTCCCAATGGTGTTGATAGAATATCCCATTTAAATCGTCAGGGCCTGGCGCTTTTGTTGAACCCAATTGAAATGCAGCTAGTTTGACTTCTACTCGGGTGACATCAACTATAAGGGCCATATTCATTCCATATGTTACTTTTCATGGGCATTGTAGTAGTATCGGTCTATAATCTCTATGACCTGCTGAAGTATATAACCTTTGAAAGAAAGAGCTAGCCATAGTCTTCAATGTTTCTGGATCTCGGACCCAAGTGAGATCTTCATCCTGTAACATAGTGATACGGTTGCGATGTCTCCTCTGAATAGTAGTGCCATGGAAGAATTTAGTGTTTTTATCTCCCCATTTTAGCCAACTAACACGGGACCGCATCGCCCAATACTACTCTTCTTGTTGCCACAAAGTCTGTATTTTAGTTTTAAGGCGGTTAACCTCCTCTGAATTATAGTTGGCACTAGATTGGTTGGAGAGGAACTGAAGCTGCCGAGTCAATAGGCTAATATGCTGGTTACCCCTTGGGAATTTACGACGACTCCAAGATGTAAGAGCGGCTGAAACAGACCTAAGTTTAGAGGAAATGGAAGGAGCTGACCTTGGTAGAGAACTCCAAGAACGAGCGACAATTGATCTGCATTCTATATCATTTATCCAAAAAGCCTCAAAGGTAAAATTCTGCTACTGTTTAACAACTTTGGCGTCAGTGTGTAATAATATCGGACTATGGTCAGAGCCCAACGCCGGGAGAGCATAGACCTCAGCTTCAGGAAAAGTAAGACGCCAAGCAACTGTACAAACTACGCGATCAAGTCTCTCTCTAATGAGTCCTTCACCCTCTTGATTGTTACTCCAAGTGAAAGCACATCCATGACTGTGAACATCCATAAGACAACATGTATTAAGGAAATCCCAAAAGGATTGCATTCGATACCGGTCTGACGGTCGCTTTCCATCCTTCTCCCAGTGATAGAGAATGTCATTAAAATCCCCAATGCAAGCCCAGGGTAAGGTATTGGCAAAACTGATGATACATAGTTCTTCCCAGATATGTTGTCGAAGAGAGTAAACTGCCGGTGCATGAAGACACGTTAGACGCATAGACAACCCATTCTCCTCGTCGGTGCATATCATATCCATGTAGTGTGGCATCTGGTGCTCCATAGTAAGAGAGACTCTTTCAGTCCAAAAAACCACCAATCCGCCGGCTGAGCCAATAGGATCTTGAATGAGACAATTCGGAAAATGTAACCGTTGTTGGAGCTTTGTAAGTACTGCTATTTGGTTTTTTGTTTCCATTAAGAACACCAAGTGGGGCCGTTCTTGGCCCACAAGGGCCCTTAGAGCTTGAACTGTCAGAAGATTGCCCAACCCCTGACAGTTCCAGCTGATAATCTTCATTTGTCACATGGTGGCTGTTTAGGGCTAGCCACCACAGCCCAATGGCTAGGCTCATTAACCTCGACGATTGGTGTTTCCATTAAATGCACCTCCTCCCGATAAGTCGACTTTTCAATGGCTGCATGACACAGTTTATTAAGTGAATGGCGTCCTATGTGTCAAGAAGTATTCTTTCAAGATTAACAGAAACGGAAAAAGGGGAGAAACAAACAGAATTGCTTAAAAAAAATATCGTATACTCATACCTCCATGACCTGCTCTTACTTCTCAGCTTATGGACAACAAAGGGCGATCGTGCATTCTCAAATATGATAATTTATAAGTGATAATAAGGATGTGAGATTCCATCAGCAAATTTGACTTGGGATGACCTTAGGCCTATGCTCATCAGGGACACCAAACGCCAACGAGTAGCTGCTTATGAAAACGAACAGATAGAGAATACAAGAGTGGAGGAAAGCTGAATCACATGGACTCTGTTTCTCTGCAGCAACGTCATGGTCCATTCTTTGGCTTCCATAAATTTATGCTTGCAATTCCCTATTAAATGTTGTTTGTTCACTTGCAGGAATGTTGGTCCGGCAAAACGCTTCCAGTTGTTGACAAGGCTGTAGTTGCCAAAAACATTGTTAGCGTGAACCTTGTGAGAGGTTTCAACGACTAGATGGGGCAATTTGGTACCGGATAACGTGGTGCATATTTCTCGCTGTGTGAGCTTAAACCCTAGCACTGGCTACCCATAGTCATAATAACGAAGGGATTGGAGTTTTTTGCCATCCCCCTCGAAGCAAATGAGACAAGGTTTGATGACTCCACGCTTATTAGTTGCCTGTCACTCACATTCTGGGGAGGGAGGCCAAGGAAGAAATTTATTATTATATGTCTTTCTACTAGAACATAACAAGTTCATCGCGAGGCGAGCGAACTACAGTACTTAATCGCACCGAGGCACTAATCATAAATAAAGGCCATATAATGGTCCACTAAGAAGATTTGAGTACATCAATTAGCATTAATTCATGGTGTCAGAAAGTTTAAAAAAGAAATTAAAAACTGATAGGTGACGTTGAATATTTTGGTTAAGGATTTTTTGTCTCTCATTGCCTTTTTTCTACCTACCAAAATATGTTGTCTTTGAAATAAGATAGCTTAATTCTTTCATCTCGCATGTCTCCATTTTGATAATAAATTATATGGAATTGATTGAAGAAGTAGAGAGAAACCATTTGTGCATAAAAAAACATACAAAATCCATTCCTCTCACAAGCAAGTCAAATTAAAAATGATACATGGAATCTCATGAGCAAGTCAATTTAGGAATAATATGTGGAATTTGATGAACAAGGTGGATGCAAACACAGAATAAATTGGAGCAGAACCTGAACTTTGATACATAATTGAAAAGTCCAACAAAAAAACTTAAATTGATAGATAGTAAGAGATCTAAATTTTATAGTCAAGTGATATGGGATATTTCAATATACATTGCTGATTAAAGATTAGTATATTGAGAAAAATAAGAGGTGGGATTTGTCGTTGATGAGATAGAATTGGGGGAAGAGAAAAGGTTCGACCTTCGAATAGGTTTCTAATTAACTCATACTTACAAACATTATTAATTCACCAAATCACTCGAGAAATGTAAATTCGAAAGATTGAGCCGTGTGATCTTGAGGGCCAAAGAAAAGGGAAAAAGACAAAAAAGCAAAAGCCACTTTTGGCGATTGTTTTTGGTGGATTTATTTTATGAAATGACTCTTCATTATCCATGGGCCCACTCACTCGTCAATGTAATATTAGGTTTTCTTTGGCCTTTGGCCCAATATGGAAGGGGGGAGGTTTGGCCAAATCCCCACCTTCTCAAGGAGGGATGGGGGTGGGGACGCGTAAGTTTCAAAGTGGGTCTCACGCCCGCAAGAGGCGGGGCAAAAGGAGTGAGTGTAGAATAGGAATAGAGTAGGACTAACAAAAAAAAAAAAAAACGAAAGTTGGTTAATTTCTCAAGAAAAAAGAAAAAGAAAAAGTGAACCCGGACTCTTGATAAATGACGAGGGCGAGGAGCCATGACCTAGAGACAAGAGTCAATAGATTATTAGAATCATGGAATTAAGTGTTTTGCATTTTCATTATGGATTTAAGCATAAATTCTTGAGAAAACTTCCTTTGATTCTAATATACTCCATCCAAGTTCATGATAAGAATACACAAATTGTTTCTCACTCGATTGCTTGAAAACATTAAGATAGTGATAGAACTAGACACATATACAATTGTACCTTATTCTACTTAATTTTCTACGGTTTATTTGTTGTTTGATACTTTGTGGTCTTTATAAATCAGAGAGCATCAATTCAACTAATTGTCCTTTTCCGGAATGTGCATATGATCATCGAGTTCCAGATCTTGAGGGCATAACTCCTCCAAATCATTCTCTTCACATATTATAGTTTCTCCTCGACCTAGTCCAATAAGTTTAGAACATGCTACCTCAAGGATCAGATCCTCAGAACGATAGACGAGAGAAAAATCTATTATCATTGAGAGATCATAGACCAAAATTAAGAAAGTTCGATGTAACATAATGGGGATTAAAGACTTGATCCTAGAGCTGGCAATATGGGTCAAAAACCTATATTATGACCCATTTTTAGTTAAATGGGTTATTTATGGGTCAAGTGAAAGTTAAATATGGGTCAAAAATGAATTAAGTGAAGGTTAAATATGGGTCAAAAATGGATCAAGTAAAAGTTAAATATGGGTCAGAAATTGGTCAATGAATGTAAAACACAAAAAGAAATAGTCTAAATGGGTTATAAAGAAACTCATTTTAAAGTTTAAACCCTTGGCTTTTTAAATTTATAAAAATATTTTTTAATAAAAAATCGAAATTATAATTATTTTTCATATTTCAATTTTTTTTTTTTTTTTCTTTTTTTTTCTTTATTCCTTATCGGCGGCCGGCAGGGGGACGGCCGGCCGCCAGCTAGTGACAAGCCTCACCAGATCGGCGAGGCCGAGGCCTCGCCCGATGTCGGCGAGCTCGTTCCTCGCCAAATTCGGTGAGGCTCGAGCTCACCGGCGTCGAGTGAAGCCTCGGCTTTGCCGGATCGGCGAGATCGAGCCTCGCCCGATGCCCGCGAGCTCGATCTCGCCTATGGCCGATCGCTAGCCGTCATCGTGGCGGCGGCCGCCCGAAGGAGAAGAAAAAAAAAAAAAAAGAAAAAGAAAAAAAAAAAATAATTATTAAAAAATAAAAATTATATTTTAAAAAATAAAAAAATTATAAAAATATATTTTAAAAATTAAAAAAATTAAAAATTATATTTTAGAAAAATTAAAAATTATATTTAAAAAAAATTTTAGATTTTTAATAATATTTTAAAAAGAACTATAAAAATTTTCATAAAATTTGTATTGCATAAAAATTGTTAAAAAATTGTATTACATAAAAATGTTTTAACAATAAATAGGTTTTAGCAATATAGGTCGGGTTGGGTATGAGTCACTAGATTTACATTACAAAAATATGAGTCAAAATGGGTTAAATGGGTCAAATATGGGTCGACCCATTTTCGACCGACCCATACCCGACCCAACCCACCCATTTGCCACCTCTACCTAATCCTTACAAAGATAATCCCTAAACATCTAGAAGTAAAACCTCACCATTAAAACACCATACCCTAATGACGAAGAAGATCATGTATATTTTAAAAACTCACGTTTTTAATTAGTTGTGCTTCATTATAGAGACTTTTAAAGTTTTGAGGTCCCACAAAGGAATATTATCATCTCAGCCATGTGCGTCTATTTCGATTCGAATGTGGATGATGACATGTCACACAAGTGCCCTCACCGCTTTTCAACCCAAAGTTCGCTTTGTGATGGATTTTTGCAAATTTTCAACACCATGAGAGAGGCTTTTTCCTCTTTTTTTATTCAGCGAATTCTGGACTTGCTTAGTTGCACATTAGCATGGAGAGGAATAGAGAGACTCCAGGGGGAAAATTTATGTGTTTGGGTTGCATGTGAGGGTCGGGACGCAGGCAAAGGTTTTTTTTTTAATTAAAGTAAACAAAACTAATTCAAAATCTTTTCACTAATCATATCCAATGTCCTTTTTAACGCGGATATTACCTAAAAGACAAACAACTTGTGTATTTATCAAGATTGATATAAATCATTGATAATTTTATCAACGTCAAATTATATGGGAGGTTTTCTCTACATGTTTTAATTATGTGAACTAAAGATTTGATAGATACGTAAATTTGATTATACTAAATAAATCTAACGCCTTTCGGTGCCTTTTTTTTTTATTCAAAAAATACTTGGCAATTAGTCTTGTTCAATTTTAATCTTAAACCACTAAAATGCAATGGATGATAATATGGGTGTGCAACCATGAATTCAATACTCTCAAGATAATAATCAAACCTAAAAAACTTAAGTAAGTCAAGTCAAAGTTTTATCTTAATAGAGTTACTACAAGCCACTAATGAAAATATGCATGCAACATCATGCATGAATTAATTATTAACGTGAAACATATGCTAACAATTTTAAATTAACATGAATATACTTAAATCTAGATTCTATGTTTACATGAATTATTATTTTATCATGCATGAATTAAACTAATGAAAGGTGGGGCGGATGTAGTCTATATATGATCTAATTCTAATGGTGAGCAAAAGAATCATGAACTAATCTAACATGACATGCAAACCATGTTAGATTAAATTGAATGCGACCAATATGCAATTCTAATGACATGAATAGAAATAAGATATCTCCATGACACGCTCTCACTAGATAGTTTATGAACGAAGAAGATCGGTTATGCATCAGTCCACACTAAGCCATTCTGAGCGAATTCTCGTTGGACACTTGTTAACTGGCAAAAGAACTTTTCAAGTGCTATAACTTGGCAGAAAGAGACATTTAAGTTCTATAACTTACGAAAGGTACATTTAAGTGCTATAACTTACGAAAGGTACACTTAAGTGTCACATTTTAAGAAAAGTAGGACACCTGAATGCCATCCCGACGAAACTAGCCGGAAATCATACGTGGCATTAAAATATTAATATTTCTCACCGATATATCTCGTGCGGAGAGCTAAGTCAACTCGAATTCACCCCAAACGACGTCATTTTGGGTGTTGGCCCAAAATAGAACCCTTAAATCAGCGAAAACGCCGTCGTTTTGGAATAATTTGAATTTTAATATAATACAAAAATTAATTAAATTAAATTTAAAACTAAATTTATTTAAAATATTTAAAAATAAAATTTACAAATTTAGAAAAAAATTAAAAAATTTACAAAAAAATTTCAACCCTCAACCGCCTCCTTTTTTAATTTTTTTTTTGTAAATTTTTAAAATTTTTGTTAATTTTTAAAATTTTAAAATTTTATTTTTAAATGTTTTAAATAAATTTAGTTTTAAATTAAATTAAATTAAATTTTATATTAAATTTTTTACCATATTAGCACCAAAACGATGTCGCCGCCGCCTCCCGCTATCGCCGGAAGGTGGGGAGGGTTGGCTTGGGCCGCCTCCTTTTTTAAAAAATTTTAAAATTTATAAAATTTTTAAAATTTTTAAATTTTAAATTTTATTTTTAAATTTTTAAATAAATTTAGTTTTCAATTTAATTTAATTAATTTTTATATTAAATTTTTTATCATGTCAACACCAAAACGACGCTGTTTTGCACTCACTTTGTCGAAAAATTGACACGTCAGCGTTTCGGCCGGATGTTAGTTGGATTGGCACTAAAGTGATCATTTTTACTCCAATTTTGGCACTTAAGTATACCTTTCATAAGTTATGGCACTTAAGTGTCCATTTCTGTCAAGTTATGGTACTCTAGGGGTCCGAATGTCCTTGTTAACCCGCGAGTCATTGACAAAACCAACTAAACAACCTCAACTCTTTTATCATTGATAGATTAATATCATGTGGACATGAACATTTCCTTTTTCACCAAATATCATAATAAATAAGTGATAATAGAATGACGGATTCCATCAATATATATGACTTAGGATGACCATAGGCCTATGGTCACACGGAACAACAAACGCCAACGAGTAGTTGCTTATAAAAGCAAACAGACAGAAAATACAAGATTGGAGTAAGATTGGATCAGTGGAATTCAGTTTCTCTGCAGCAATTTCTTGGTCCATTCTTTAGCTTCCTTAATTTTGCGCTCACAATCACTAACAAATGCTGTTTGTTCACTTGCACGAATGTCAGTTCGGCAAAATGTGGCGAAATGCTCGCAATTATTGTTGATGAGACTGTAGTTTCCAAAAGCATTATTAGCATGAAGCTTGCGAGCCGTATCGACAACTTGATGGGGTAATTTGGTATCGGGCAACATGGTGCAAGTTCCTCGCCTTGTGAGCTTAATATCTAGTAGTGGCCACCCGTATTCATAACGGTGAAGGGATTGGAGTTTTTCACCATCCCGCCGAAAGCAATCTAGACAAGTTTTGATGACCCCACGCTTGATGGTCTCCTGGTATACACATTCTGGGCAGGGAGGCATAATTTCTTGCTTGTGGCTAGTCTTGGACAGAAATGGGAATATGTTTTTTGGGCTCTGTGTTCGAGTGAAGTGAATCACTTTGCCATCACCGACAAATTCCTGTCATATATATGCGTGTGGAACGTGATTAAGAATCAAAGTTTAATTCAAACGTATGAATATGAACTTTTGGTTAGGAACAATTCCGGAGCGAGCTTAGGAACATGTTAGAGATAATCATAAGAAGGATTAGATATCTAAATGAATGTCTAATCTTTTGTTTGGCCCGTTAATTATAAGTGAAAACTGTTGTGATTCCAGCTCAGCTTCTAGAATTCTCACTCCAGCTTTCCACCCAAGGAAAGACACAAAAATTCCACGCACTAAAAGCGAGGATAGAATCTAGAGGGGAAAAGAAAATCATCTCCCCCAAGTAATCGCGGATGTACATTTAGAACAAGTTTGGACTTTGGGGTTGTTGAGCTTCTCGGCAGCCATGTTGCATGCACATGTATGTAGTGTCATGAAAGTCATAAATTTGAGAATTGATATGGTTTGTAATAGTTAATATATTATAGTTAGATTATAAACTATTGGCTTAAGTTTTTGAGTGAAAGTGAATCTAATTGGATATGTTGATGGGCTTAAGTTTGGGTTCTTTCTTAGAGATCCTCTCAAGTGAAGGTATCCAAATTTTGCTTGCATACCAAAAAACAGTAGTATAGCCGATGGTTATTTAATGGCCTACTCTCAATGTGTATCATGTTTGGCAAATATCTTAAGGAAAGAATTTTGTGAGCAATGTGGTTTCTGACTGGCCTTCATGGTTGGGTCTAGCAAAAGAGGCATGGCATGATGGTGGGCCTTATGGTGTAGCAATACTGTTCCAATGGTAGCCTTCATAGTTCAGTCTAGAGAAAGAGACCAAGGATGAAGAAGAGCATTATCTTTGTGATCCTCGCAAGGCAACAAAGTGGAGATTTAAATTGAGACGTACTAATGCAGTAAGATACTTGAACTAAAGGAGTGTGGACTTAACACTGAGCTTACATTTGAGGAGAAAATTGTTAAAATGCACGTATGAGTTATGTTAGAAAAATTTTATATCGGAGAATTGATGTGGCGTGAAGTAATTAATATATGCGAATTGACCCATAATTCATTATCTTAAACTTTTGGGTAAAGGTGGTTTAACTGAATATGTTAGGCCTTGAATTTGATCTCGGTTTTGGGTTTTTGGATATCTCGTAATTTAAATATTCGAAAAGCACTATTTTTAAAACCTATCCATGTAAGTCATGGTCCGAAAGAAGACATGCTCCAATCAAAATCAATTAAGTGAGCATTATCTCTATGTTTGCTCGTGTCCTGCCTCCTGACTATAAATAATTAATATAGTCTGCCCGACAAAAACAGTAACAATCTTTCCTCGACAGAATGATAAAGTTTCTCCATTTCATTCTCATTACGTAACATTGTTTTGCTCTTGACTCTTCTTTATACCATTTGCCTATTCTAGTAAACTATAGCTTCTTCGGCTACATATTTTGTGGCCATTGTAGTCTCTTAAGTACAATCAGTACGGTCTCATTCGTTGTGAATGGAAAAACATCATAATCAATTTTATGGAGAGAGTGCTTCCAATCAGACCTTTACAAACACGATTTTTATTAATGTTTCATGGCTGAGCATTACGCTCTTTTATGGTTGATTGGTTGGGGTGTGTGAAGCCATGTTCCGGGAAAATATTATCTCTCCACCAAGAATCTGGGGTTTCAATATTGTTATTAGAACCTTTCATGCCATCTTCTCTGGCGAGATGGCATATGGGACTGAATCTAGATATGAATTGCCTTGAAATAAAAGAAGAGGAAATGCGAGGAAAGCAACCGGGGGATGGATTAATCTCTACACCGATGGAACCTTCAAAGGTGACCTATGTTTAGTCACGGCTCATCCTTGGATTTGCTACAAGTACTCATCTTTGTAGTCATTTATTCTCTGGTGGTTTTAATATGGGCTTTGCAAGTATAACAGTCTTTGGCTTACTATGAGAATAACAGTTTATTGTAAGCCAAAATTTTTTAAAGAAATGGGCTCCACAACAATTTATAATTATTTAGTATTTGATTTTTTGTAGTCTAAAATATATTGTTATTCTAACAATAGATTCAATATCAGCAGACCATTTGGCCAGAACAAGAAGGCAAAAAATGGAGTAGTGCAAAATCAACAAGATGATGGGGACTCACCATGATGGCTGTAGAAACCATATAACCCATATCTATAAATGTGATCTCCAAGTCTCAAATCTTCGGGTCTCACCACTTTCCACATCATCTGCATCAGTAGCCTCAGCACCTTGTTGATGATCTCCGTCACCATCTTCTCTTATGGACCTTTTCCACTCTCTTGGACTTGTGGTTGAGCTGATTTACCCGCAAAATAAAACCCAAAATAAAGATATACATATTGGGATGGAAAGCTCAGATGATCATCCCAGTTAAGAGAAGAACAAGAAAACTGAGGATGGGGAAGCTAAAATGATTACCTGCCCTGCCAACAAGTCGATGGCGGCGATGATGAAAACGGAGGAGAAAGAAGAAGACAGAGGAAAAGCAAACGAAGAAATGAGTGAGAATGAACAGGGGGAGAGTGGGCAAATGGCGATGAGGTTATGGCATGAAGGGTTCGAGTGAGTGAGTGAGAGAGAGAGAGAGAGAGAGAGAGAGAGAGAGAGAGAGAGAGCTCTTCCAAGTGAAGTCTTGCGACCCTTTTTGGTACGACTTAGGTTCTTTTTGTCCTCAAGTGCGCGTGTAGAGAGAGAGAGAGAGAGAGATAATGGAGGTTTTGGGGATTTATTCAAGGTGTTACATAGACAGGAGTTTGTAATGTGGTGTGAGCATTTTGTATATTGCTTCGATTGGTCAACAGACATCTTTTGTTTGCATTCTGATGATCAAGACGTCCACTGCACATATAATTATTAATATACAACGATTCCACTTTTCTATAATTCTAACATGACTAATCTCAAATCAAGTACTCTCTCTATACATGTATTCTTTAGATGGACCTTGGTGCATAAATTTGTACCAATCAATTTTTTTTTTTTTTTTTGAGTTCTTTGATTGATGGGGCGGTATTCTCTATTCAATTGACAGATAAAATTCACTCAACACAATGTCGTTCGTGGATAGGAAAGGAAAAAGAGGAGGAGGAGGCTGTGCTTGTTATTCTTCCTTCCATATTTCTCCAACTTGCAATGTTTATAGTTTCAGTGAGACTTGATTCAGCGTGTTAAGGGCCCCGAGAAAATGACACATCTTGGTACTTGATTGAAAGGCAAATATTTTTCATCCTAAAGTCAACATAATGCACAAAATGCCATTCAGATTCTATTTGATTAAAAGCTAAATATCTAAACATTTTTAAAAACG
The DNA here is from genome assembly GCA_014182715.1 of Eucalyptus cloeziana. Taxonomy (NCBI): domain Eukaryota; kingdom Viridiplantae; phylum Streptophyta; class Magnoliopsida; order Myrtales; family Myrtaceae; genus Eucalyptus; species Eucalyptus cloeziana. The sequence goes on along the minus strand of CM024641.1, from coordinate 46,883,793 downwards.
ATGAAAATATTTTTCGTTCATTCATTTTAGTAAATGATATAAGTGATTTTTTTTGGAAAAATGTTTTAAAAATCATCCATATTTAGCGAAAAAGACAGAGCCTCAATCTATAGTGTCTTTATCTATTATCGTACCACTACAAGGACCATTTGTTCAATTCGATAGAAAGATGATTGCACATACATACATATCGATTGTTGATTAGGTCAGACAACACTAGATGTGATTAGTGTGTATGAGTTTTGATTACTAGTTGAGTCATTAAAAAAAAAAAAACTATACTGTTTACAAATAAAAATAAAAAAAAACGTAATTTGTGTATGTCTCTACTTTCTAAACACATTTTCTTGGGATAGCATAAGATCAAAAACCTTCGGCACGATTAATTTCCATGGATACAAATAAACCTTCTCATTTACTTAGTTTGTTGATTATGTTTTTGTATTTGAAGAATTTATTCGGTACATACCAACATAATAGGACATAAGATTCACTGATTGAAAAAGAAAGCAATTGTAATGACTTGGTCTGACGAGGGCGAGGAGTGGTCATCGGGCCCCAAGGGCTTGAATAGTAATCGGTTTCTGGAGGGTTTCTAGGATGGCAAGAGAATAGGAATGAACCAATTTATGAACCGAATGGGGGGAGCAATTGTAAGATATACATGTGAACATTGAAATTAATTCATGGGATATATCAATGCTTAACTTTGGAATTCCAGAGTTAAGCTTTCCAAAGTTAAGCGTGCTTAAGTGAGAGCACCCCTAAGATGGGTAAACTCTTGAGAAGGTGCCACTTTTATGCCAAAGGACAAAATTGTGAGTTTTAGTGTAGGATTGGTCAAAGGAGAAGATAGCTTAGTGAGTTAACGCATGGATGTCACATTATCTATTGATTAAACTCAAATCTAATCAGCACCTTTTCTTAGATCACAAATACAATTCGGGATACCAAAGCTGGCAGCTGAGAGAGTTCAGGGCACTAAGCCTTCAAAAGGTGATAAAATAAAACAAAGTGAGTAAGAGCATTAGTTAGAAGTTCCATAAATTATAAGTCTATTAACTTCTGCATAAAATCAAAAGCAGTAGTACATGAGCAGTTAAAGCAACATTTATAACGACAAACACCTAAAGATAGTATGTTCAAACTAGGAAATAATAACAATAAATCATGATCCTACCCTAAAGTAATGAATTCTAACTAATAATAAGAACAAATATTTTTGGAATCCTAAATATATTAAAGATAAGATGATACGATAAAAATCTCCTGTACAACTATTAACCCGTCTCCTGTCATTCTCCTTCACGTGGAAAAACTCAATTCTGTTGAGTCATATGCACCTCAGCTAGTAAGAATATTCGACCTCAAATTCCAAAGTGCTAGTAAATTATTATATTTTGCCGTGCTATCAATTCTGAATCTTTGTGACGATTCACATACATACCCCCTTCTAGAATATTTCAAAATTAAATATTATATTTGTTTCCTCCAAAGTGATGTGATATCGCAAAATAATTTATTTATTTATTTATTTTTATTTTTTTTGCGATAAAGTATTTTCCTTAGCAATTTTAACAGCTTCCAGTGTTCTTCTCAAGGCGTTTCCTTTTCATGCAAAACGATAGTTGTAAACATAAACAAATGATATGGCAAATGCGTGCGCAAAAGGACAAGATGGGCTGGTTCGCAGGGACCTACCAAACGCCACTGCGTTTTTCTTTCAAAATACAATAAAGAAGTGAAGATTAGAATGAACAGAATCCAGCTGCATCAGCTATCGCCCACTTTGGTCAAATTTGACAAGGAGGACCGGGAGATTGAGCTGACGCTCTTACATACCGAAAACGCCCCGACTGATCATGTTTGGGTTGAGCTCTCGTATAACTACGTAGCGAAGAGAAGAACAAGAAAACTTCAGGATTTAAGAAGCTAACATGACTAATTACTTGACCTTGTAACATCCGAAAACATCGGACAAGTGGCAGTGCCAAAGGCCAGATGGCGGACGGCGAGAACGGAGTACAAGGATGGCTTTGGCTTCTTCGGAAGGAAGAGAGGACGTGAAAGAGGAGAAAGTCGCTGAGAATCGACTGAGGAGAGAGTCTGGGTCGAAGCTTATTGTAATGGGGGACAGAGGAGAGAGGGAGGGACATTGACGCCAGATACGCAAGTGGCGGGTCTAGATCCTTTGGAGCCCACGTCAAGTCCCCACCGTCCCTTAAACTGGGAAAATGACTTCTCCTTTTGAAATAGAAAAAGATCACGTTTCCAAACATAATAAATCTCTCAACGAACTCCAATTTCTTCACCTTCTTCTATACCCATTAGTCCAAACGAGATTCGAACATCCAAAAGCGTTTGCAGTCACACATTTTTGGTATGCCGTCGAACAAATGAGGGCCAAAAATTTTCCTCTAAAACGATCAAACTGATATTTACGGAAAAGTATTTTCCTTTTGTTGACACCTAATTTAGGATCAAATTTTTTATAGGAGATAATAAATAAAATAAAGCATTTGGGTTTGTGGAGGGAGATTTTAAAAAAAAAACGAATTTTGAATAATGAAGCATTTTTATCGTTGAACACATATCTTCATTTCAAAATTTTAAAAAAATGAAATTAATGAGGGGAATTAATGGGATTTGTCTAGCGATATGGAAAGAACGGATACTCACTCGAATATTAGGCATGAACGGGCGTGTTCGTAGCAATATAAATGAATTGCGAAAGAAGGTGAGGATTTACGCGCAACAAATCAAGCAAGATTTCGAATCCCCACGATCAAAGGAAAGACAAATTCCGACTTTCCAATATTAAATGGAAGTCTTGTACTATAAAAGGGACACGTCGAGTCGTAACCAAGGGAGGAAGCGAATTCAAAAAATTCAGAGCAAAAAAAATTCTGTCGTTTAGGGGGCAATTTCTCTTCGTCGAAGGACCAAAATGGACCAAAAGGGAGAGACGTTTTATTTAGTGGGGAGTCCCAAAAGGTGAAAAGTCAAAAGGTGAGAGAGAGAAAGAAAAGGGGGATTTGACCGGTTTTGCAGAAGGAAAAAGGAGACGTCCAGCAGAGGGGAGGAACGGTGAAGAGATGTCAGGAGACAGGAGGAGAGAGAAAGAATTTTAAAAAAAGAAGAAGAAGAGCACTGGTCTTCTTCCCCGTTGGGCTTGTTTATCGCCTACTGCACTTCGTCTTCTCCCGCCGGACGCCGCGTCACCGTTCCGCCGCCCAATTCCGCCCGCAATCTGCTCTTCGACAACCGCACCACCGTGCTCCTCCTTCTCGACGCCGCAAGCAGCAACCTACTCGCCTCCATCAGCCATCGCCGCAACGACCTGCTCACCCATCGCCGTTGCTGGTCACTTCTACCAGAACCCTCCATCGCCCGCAAGCTCGCCGCTCCGCCGCGCCAACACCACCGCTCTCGCCACAGCCGCTTTGCCGGTCTCCCCACGAAGCTCACCGCGACGACTTGACGTGCGCGCCTCGCGCACCGAAGCTACCTGCAACTCGCCTCCGCGCGCCTCACCACGCGGCGCCTCTAGCCCCGCTCCACCTCCCGAGCGACGCCGAGCCGCCGGTTCTCCGCCTCCGACGTCCCCGCCGTGCTGCCATCTAGCCCTCACTGGAGCTCCGGTCGCCGGCCATCTTTCGCTCGGTTGCCCTCTTGATTCCGTTGGTTTACCTTAGGTAGTTTTTTATTTTTTTACTTTTATTTTTCTTTATTTGGTAGTTTAGGTTATTTCTTTTCTTTTATGTTATTTTTGCTGTTTATTTGATAGCATATTTAGTTAAGTTATCTAAATATTGGGTGTTAATATTTGCAATTTCTATATGCATTATCCGTAGATTTTAGCTCAAATTACTATAGTTATTAATTTGACCCGAGAGACATCGGGTCATTTTTTAATTATACTAATTTTGGTTTTGTGGTAGAATTTCATTTTTTAAATCACAATAATTATTTAATTTGGTCCGTAAGACTTTGGACTAAATTTTTAATTATTTTGATTTCCTTGTTGTGATTGTAGAGTTAAAATAATTATTAATTTAATCCGTGAGACAACGGATTATCTTTTTGATTATTTTAACTCTTATCTTAGTTTTTATGTAAAAATAATTGCTTGCTTAAAAAAATGAAAATTAAAAAAGGAAATAGTGAAAAGTTAAAAATTTGCATGAGCATATAGGTCATATAGGTTTATGAAATTAAGACACGTAGGTTTAAATTAACCTTTAGGATTATTTTTAGGAAAAGTTTACATGTTTTCATAATATAAAAAGATAATAAAAAAATTAAAAAGAATAATGATTTTCTAAAACAAATGGGGTTTGAATCAAATTAATCCCGAAGTTGAATTAGGAAATCATTCCATTTTGAATAGCTTAATTAGTTTTTTTTTTTTTTAGATAAAAAAGTTAGCATTGCATCATTATGTTTTTCTTAATAGAAATTATTCGGCCTTTTTAAAAATAAAAATAAATAAATAAAAAGAGAAAACACAAAAGTTATTTTCTTGATTAATTAATAAATTAGTTCATAATTAATCCCATTTCATATCATCATTATTTAATATAAGTTGCATACATAAAAAAATCACAAAAAGAACATGCATATAGAATTAATGTCATTCATCCCATGTCATGAAACGCATGCACATTAGAATTTTATAAATTAGATTGCATGCATATAGTTCATATTAGGCCATGTAAATTGCGTTTCACATATCATTAAAGTAGAATTCATGCATATTAATTTTAGATTAAGATTGCATATAATTAATTTTTTTTTTTTTTTTTTAAAAAGAAAAAGAAAATTTATGTGTCACGTCATTTAGAAATCATGTTTAGGGCATGCATTTTTATTAACATTTTTTTTAATGTTTTCCTAGAGAGTAGATTTTAATAAAGTTGTGGTTTATAATTTCTTAGCATCTTGATTTATTGAATGTTATTTAATTGATTGTGCACCCGCATGACCACCATTTGCATGTTAGTATCTTAGGTTAAAATTAATCAAGACTGCCCAAAAATGTTTTTTTTTTTAAGGTACCGAAAGGGCGTTAGATTAATCTAGCGTAATCATGTCCCCGAATCCATTAAATCTCTGGTTCGTAAAAGGTAAAATATTCTCCCATACTTTACCCGGGTTTCTAATCAGCCCTATTTGGTTCGTGGCGGCTCCAATTTGAATATAATTGCATGTTTTAATGGGTCAATTTCTTAGTATCAAGTCGCGATTGGTAGGGCTTGGGAGAGTCCGCGCCAAGTCTTCGGACTTAGTAATCCATTAACCTAGTTTTTAGGTGATTCACCACCCATCGAAAAAATTAGGTCGCGACACCTTTATATGAAATTTTATACAAAACAGACAAACCCTAAATTGATTATAATATGAGTTGTCAATGAATTTGGCATTTTTTGGACAATTTTTTCTGTGCAAGCAAACCACATCAGCGAAAACCACTTATAATGGCACCTCACTGAACGGAAGCACTGTGTTTAGCCCAATTTAAAAACGTTGAGATACCTAATTGGGTACTTCATTTAAAAATTAATAAAAGTTCAGGTATTCATGATGTCATTATTCTCTTTTTTTTCAGGATATCTAAATCTTTCGACTAAGCTTATCCACATATGCATAATAAACATAAGTTTATACAAAGTAGGAGATATGGTGAGTAAGCATAACACGTGTTATTTCCAAATCAAAACCCTTTATCGTTGAGCCAATCTCATTAACTTTTCCCCTTTTGTTTCTTTAATACCAGAGGCAAAACTACGTCTCCCCCGGGAGCATAAGCAAACCGAGCAGCCATGGGAGCTGAACCCTGACCAGGTGAGAGGTGGGGACACCAGCGACTTTTTAATGGACGGTGGGCGCGACTTTTTAGCTATGATGCTCACTAAACAATCAGGATAATCGAATTGTGATTTGCCGCAACATGTCAAAAGATTCCCCGACTGAGATTTTCATACTGTACACTTTCTTCACTTTATCGTCGTGTGGAAATGCGAGATTTTATGTCTGTTTTGAAAGGGTTCCACACGTGGGAACGTTCTTGATTGGATGTACGGGCCATCCCATTTCTACATTCGGCTTGCGGTTTGATAGTCCCTAGGGTTCTTTTCCACGAGAGAGTATCAATCTGACTGACTTTCTGTACCACCAAAAGTAATAACGTCCACCATTATTATGGGGGCGTCACTAAAACAATAATGGCGTCCTCAATTTTCTGCCAGCCTTTATTCTCCAGTCAAGAGCGCTAGACATCCCCATTCGCGCACTCGGGCAAATGCCGGTTCGACAAAAAGTCAAGAAATGTCCTGGATAGCTAATTAAGTGTGAAAACTTATATGTATATGTGGTTGTCAAGTTTCAAATCTTTAGGACATAACTCCTTCAAAAATATTCTCTTCACATTTTCCAATTTCTTCTCAATCTTTCTCAATATGCTTTTCGTTTTGCTCTGTGGATCGGAGTAAATTTTTAGTAATGGAAGGTTAATTTAACAGGTATAATAAATATAGAGATTTCATAGATTTTTGGGTAGGCAAGAAAGGATACAGACGAATACAGATCGCATGTAATAGACATAGGTTATTGGAACTAATGACAATGTGGCGCCTAAGTACATAGGCACGTCATGTAAAGGGCTTTGTGAATTGATTGGGCTGATGATTGCCAAGAACATTGAACATTCGGCTTAGTTTGACCATGTCCAAAGCCATGTTTAGCAAATTCATGTTTAGCAAACTAATGTTAGAGTATAACATCGTTCTAGTTGAACAGGTCATTTGTATGTGAAGAGCTGAACAGGTCATTTGTATGTGAAGAGCGATTTATGGAACTTTAGGGTTGTGTTAGGTGAGCTTTGATGAGAATGAGAGCATATGATGCAACTGGCCAACAAATTTTGGTGGAGTGGATCAAGCCTCATCTTTCAAAAAGGAAATTGACAACAACCATGAACTTGGCAATTGGAAGGGTAACATCCGATGAGGGATGAACGGCCATAGCGAAGAAAGTTTGCCAAGTGGGATCAATCGGAGAGAAGGTTCAATTAATATAGAGAGTCCCCATGGTCCACGAAGTGAATGGTTTGGATGTTGTCGAACCATCCAGACAGGGAACTGTCGAATCCTTGGAGAAATGTTGTACTCCTTTTCTAGATATGTATCTGGCCCGGCATTTCTTCAACATGCTTTGCCAATTGCTTTGTACAGCAATGCGATACCACTTATGCGATACATTAGATTTTGTAACTTCTAGAGTTGGTTATTGCATAAGGGAAGATAGTTGAGCTCTAGAGGCAATAACTTTTCATGTACATATGGATTTGATGGGAATTGCTGTGGCACTTTTGAGTGTCTGCTGGGCATTGCACATCTCTCTTCGTCTTGAATTGGCCAGGGTCATGTGTCACGGTCCGTGAATCCTCCCGTACTCGTGACTTTGTGGGTGGAGCTCGGGGTTATCAAGTGAAGAGTGAGGAAGCAGAGGGGACAAATACAACTGGTCCGTGGGAGTGGCGTCAGGACGGTTGGTGCTAGGAGTTCTAGGATAGAAGGATTATATCACTTAGGAGCTCTGAAAACGGGGTAGGCCTCCTGTGCACAAACTGGTCGGGAGCTAATGTCACTCTCCCGACGAGGCCATGGCAGGCCGAAATCAATTGTTGAACCTAAATGGATATGCTGTCTCACTCGATGGACTAGACGCCCGAGCGAAACTGAGCGTGGCAAGATCTCGTATGAAGGAGCATTCACCGTATTAATCGTTGGGATAATTATGGAAGGAAGGCTAGTCTAGCGAACTCCGCTCACCAGGCACCTCACGGGTTGTTCCAAGGCCAAGGAAACTCTCGGCCCATGACAAGTGGTATAAGAGCTGATTTTGATCCAAGCGCAAGTGCAATGGCTAATCCATGATCTGACGAGGCGCTCGCCAAGGGTGGTGATGGTGCTAATCGTGGGCGGAATGTCGAGAAGGGCAGTGCCAAGGGGAAGAAGACTCGTGGTGGTTCGAGGGATTCAATGGGGGATCTTGCACAACGGATGGCGAAACTAGAGTTGTTTGTCACTAATGTCTAAGGATCGATCAACGACCTGACCCAGACCGTGGACGGAGTTGATGCCGGAAGAGAGGAGTTGATTGCGGATGTGCAAGAGCTCAAGACCGGCATGGGAGAACTCCGCCACGAGTTGCTGGGGACCCTACAGGAAGAACTCGCTCAACGGTATGAACCCTTGGAGGCCACAATGGCGGCCATGCGCGCGGAGATAGCGGAGCTTACGGGTAAGCTCGCCGAAGCACAAGCTGCACGCGTGAACGGAGTGATCACGATGCAAGGTCCACGAGTGGACACGCCGAAGCCGAAGGAATTTCGGGGCTCACGGGTGGCCAAGGATGTGGACAACTTTCTATCGTACATGGAGCGGTACTTCCAGGCCATGGGAATCAACGACGACCAAACATGGGTAAACACTGCATCGATGTATTTAGCTGATAGTGCATTGTTGTGGTGGCGTCGTCGGTCGAATGATAGGTGTGGGAATCCTATCGCGACCTGGGGTGGTTTCGTTGAAGAGTTTCGACGGAACTACTTTCCCGCTTATGTGGAGGAGGAAGCTCGTAACGAGCTGAAGCGTCTCGAGTAGAAGGGTGGTGTGCGCAACTACATCAAGCGGTTTTCGGAGTTGCTACTTCAAATCCCCTCGATGAATGAAGTTGAGGTGTTTCACCAGTTCATGGGTGGTCTCAAACCATAGACAAAGCAAGAGTTGAAGCGGTACAACGTGGGAGATCTTACTACGGCCATGACCGTAGTCGAGTCGTTCATGGAGTACAAGGCGTCACCTTCCACATCCCGAACGGACACTCGTCCTAGGGACAAAGCCATTGGTGGGGGAGATCGGGGGAGATACAACCGCTCGACCGGAGGTAGACCACCACCGGCTGGTCCTCATCCTCACCGGGCTCATGCGGGGCAAAATGGAGGAGGGCAAAGGAAGGTATGCTCATATAGTTGTTTCTTTTGCGATGGTCCGCACATGGCGCGGGATTGCTCGAACAAGGACAAGTTGGCCGCTCTTTGCAAAGAGTGAGGAAGCGGAGGGGACAAACACAACTGGTTCGTAGGAGTGGCGTCAGAACGGTTGGTGCTAGGAGTTCTAGGATAGAAGGATTATATCACTTAGGAGCTTTGAAGACGGGGTAGGCCTCCCGTGCACAAACTGGTCGGGAGCTGATGCCGCTCTCCTGACGAGGCCATGGCAGGCTGAAACCGGTTGTTGAATCTAAATGAAAATGCTGTCTCACTCAATGGACTAGACACCCGAGCGAAGCTGGGCATGGCAAGATCTCGTACGAAGGAGCATTCACCGTATTGATCGTTGGGATAATTATAGAAGGAATGTTGGCCTAGCGAATTCCGCTCACCAGGCGCCTCACGGGTCGTTCAAGGCCAAGGAAACTCTCGGCCCGTGACAAGTGGTATCAGAGCAGAGATCCCTTTAGTAGGTGGGTGATTTGGGGAAAAACTTGTGGTTTTCCCAGTCCTATGAGGGCGGAGAGTGATCGTCGGGGCCAAGGGGCTCGGACAACGTGCGGCTCTCGTCCAGCTTCTGGATGGTAATGGGGGTATAGGAAGGAACCAAATTGCTCACTAAATGGGGATACATTCTTGGATCAGTGAGTGAATCTTAAAAAAAGAGGTCTGCGATCACACTTCCACCAAAGAGACCCTCTGTTGGCTTGCTGAGATTAGGAGGAGCTTAGTAGGCGGAAGAAGGTGCTACCATAGGAGTGCAGTTGGCTAGGGGGCCACACTTGTCGGGAAGCACAAGTGACTGGAGTTTCGTAAACAGCTTTGATCGGGGGAAGCAAGCAATGGAGGGGTGAGTCTGTTCTGTTGGGCGAAGCAACGGAACAGCCCGTAACGAGGGCGTTGTGGAATTGAGTGGGGGAGAATGTCACGGTCCGTGAATCCTCCCGTACTCGTGACCTTGTGGGTGGAGCTCGGGGTTATCGAGTGAAGAGTGAGGAAGCAAAGGGGACAAACACAACTGGTTCGTGGGAGTGGCGTCACGACGGTTGGTGCTAGGAGTTCTAGGATAGAAGGATTATATCACTTAGGAGCTCTGAAGATGGGGTAGGCCTCCCATGCACAAACTAGTCGGGAGCTGATGCCACTCTCCTGATGAGGCCATGGTAGACCGAAACCAGTTGTTGAACCTAAATGGATATGCTGTCTCACTCGATGGACTAGATGCCCGAGCAAAGCTAGGTGTGGCAAGATCTCGTACAAAAGAGCATTCATCATATTGATTGCTATGATAATTATGGAAGGAAGGCTGGTCTGGCGAATTATGCTCACCAGGCGCCTTACGGGTCGTTCCAAGGCCAAGGAAACTCTTGGCCCGTGACGCATGTCTATGGGTCCATTAAATTATTTGGGCTGTAAAGAACTTGTGTGTGAACTAGCTTGGCCATATGGATTTGCCTGCCGGCCGACGTTGGACTAGCCCGTCCATGCATATGTTCAAAATTTCGTTGTGCAGCTCATGCCTGCTCAATGATCTAAGTAATTTCTACGGCCTTGGTCACCAAGCTTTAGAATTTTGTTGTGTGACCTTTTGATGCCAACAGTCGCCACCCCATCATAAACTTTTCAGTCAAGGTCGTGTGTCACAGTCCTTCTTAAGAGTTATTTGGGGTAAGTACACTATTAGTGTCAAAAGTTATGTGCGGCGCTCACTTTGATGCTAAATGTTTATTTTGGATCACTTAAGTGCCAACAAGTTTGAAAAGCGATCATTTTAGTGCCAACTCCGATCTAGTTGGTCGGAAATCCGACGTGACACTTTTTTATTAATTTTTGAAGCTAATGTAGCTCATCGGAGAGTATAGTCAGCATTTAAACAACAAAACGACGCCGTTTGATGTCTCTCCCCCAATTCAAAACCCTAAATCCCCAAATTGAGAGAGAGAGAGAGAGAGAGAGAGAGAGAGAGAGAGAGAGAGAGAGAGAGAGAGAAGATAAGCCGGCGATGGGCCAGTCGCCGTTGTCAACGGCCCCTACGCTCGATGGCTGCGACTCTGACCCTGACCTCGACCCTGACAACGGGGCTGGTCAAGGTCTCTAATCTCCCCGACGAGTGTCTGGCCTGCGTCTTCCAGTACTTAGGCTTCGGTGACCGGGGCTGGTGCTCCCCGTGTGCCATCGCTAGCTCACGATTGAAGGCCAGAGTCGCTAGAGGCTCGCCCTCCACGCCCACTCGAAGCTGCTAGACGCGGTCTCAGCGTTGTTTGCGTGGTTCGATTTGATCATGAAGCTCGTGTTCAAGTATGACCGCAAATCGTTGAGCATCGGCAACGACGGCGGCCAAGCGAGCTAGGTTGGCGTTGGGTGAGGATTGGACAAGAAAACACTAATTTCAATCCCCAAATAAAAAAAAAAAAAAAAAAAAGATCCCCAAATGAGTTGTGCGGGGTCGTTTTTTTTTTAATATAAAAGCCACGTAATCATTTTTGCCGGAATCTTTCACAAGTGGCACCAAAGTAATCTTTTTTCCTCTGATTTGGCACTTAAATGATCCAACAGAAACTTTGGCACCAAAGTGAGCGCTGTACACAACTTTTAGCACTGATAGTGTACTTATCTCGAGTTATTTTACATACCGAGCCCCTCAAATATTGATTAAAATTGCATAATCCTCATACCATTTCAAAGTTTGGACTAATTTCTAAATTCCAACAAAAAATAAGTCATAAGTAAAGCTGGAACCTTACTCGGACACACTTGCCAAAAGCCTAGAGATATCATCGCTTCTCTTATATCACGGTAATCACGGTAGTCATTTGCATATTATTGTGTGCAGGAATATCAAAATGTAGATACCTCTAGATTCTGAAAACTTTGAAAATAAATGACAAAAAAAGGAGAGATGAAAGAAGATGACCAAGTTGACAAGAATTCTGGATTTACTACTGTTGAATTTGAACATCAATGTAGAAAGTGGAGATGAGAAATTCTACGCTCTTTTCCGGTTTTAAAAGTAAAAAGAGAAACAAGGAAGGCTTGGCCTTTCTCTTCGTCGGCAAGAGGAACGTCCTTAAGAGGAGGAAGAGAGAACCCCGTCACTTGACTATCCGAGTAGATAGATAGATTTGACGTTTACCTTTATTCATTGTTTTTGAACTTTTTCTGGGATTTTCTTTCTATGTTTTTATCTTTTTATGATGATCATCATCATTACGGGTCATGCCCACAACCAGCAGCACACGACCCTTTTCAATACGAGCTCATTCAGTCTCTCTGTTTTCTCCTTTCTCTGACTTGTGATGCATTACACATCTTCGCATCCTCTTTTGATTCCCGTTAGATTTTCCAGAAATAGAATTGTTAACTTGTCATTGTCAAAATTACACAGGTCTCTCGGGGCTTGTTATTCATATATGAAATTCCGCAAATTACAAAAAATAATTAGAAGCTTTACAATTGATGGATGTAATTTAAATTTTCATAATTCTTATACAAAACTTTACGACACATAAAAATTTAAATGGTATAAAATTAACAGGTGGAACTTATTTTTTGATTAAGAGGTCAAGCCCATCCGTGATTTTCTATGTAATGAGTAGCTAAATGAGTTCTCAAATTAAGTGTCAATATTTTTTATGTGTACCCAATTCATGTATAAATAAGGCAAAGTGTGCCACCTCAAGATCCAATCCTCACCAAGATAAATCCAGAGAGCAAAACCTAACTGCGGAACGATCATAGGCTGAATTATGAAAATGATCGTCTTCCAAAATAAATGTAAAGATTTCAATGAAGTTAAGATAAACATAAGGTTTTCATAGATTTTGGGTTGGCAATAAAGGGCCCAAATGAAGACAAATCATATGACAACGCGAGTTATTGGAACTTATGGTACCGCCACACCGGAATATATAGCCGCAGGTAATATGATGGGCTTTATGAATTGCCTGGGGTGATCAATGCCAAGAACATTCACTTTGGATTTAGTTTTATCATGCCTGGAGCTATGTTCAGCAAACCCACGTTAGAGTATCCCATCATTTTGGTTGAATAAGTCATTTGTACGTGAAGAGCGACTTTTATAGTTTCGGGGTTGCACTGGTTGAGCTTTGATGGGAACGTGAGCATGTGATGGAAATTGTCCTGACTGATGAGCAGATTCTGGAGGAGTGGGTCAAGCCTCATCTTTCGAAAAGGAAATAAAAAAGAATCGCGGACTTGCAATTGGAAGAGCGATATCCCTGAAGGATGCTCTCAATGCAGCTGCACTCGCGTTCCTATGTCTCCAGTATCTGCCCAAACACTGGCCGTCGATGAACGAAGCCGTGGAAGCGTTGTAAATAATCAGTTGCGCTTGGTATGGGAAACATTGGTGCCTAGACATTTGATCCCACCGGGCGATGTGGCACGGTCGCTCATTCTTTAATGCTGTTTGGCCAGGCGACTACTTTCCTTCTTCCATTTCAGGATTTAGATTTGTTAATGCAGTATAGGTATGGCGTTCATTGTAGTGACTCCAAGGTCTCTCAGGTTGAGCGTTTCAGATGCTTGTCGACCATCCATACGAGACACCGGATCAATTCTCGGGGAAAATGTAATTTTGTTCTCGATAAGTTATTCGCCATGTCATTTCTTTGACACGGGCACTATCAATAATTGCTTTGTGCTAGTGTGATGCTATGAACAGGGTTACAGGGACTTGTAAACTTCTACATAATTCAGTTGAGCAAATAAAAGTGAGATTTGCTGCAGAGGGGAACGTCGTTGATCCTGAGTGCGTGGGTCACGTCTATGAGTATATTAGGATTGCCTGGGCCAAATTGCACTTGTGTAGTGGGCTTCCTAGGACATGTCGGGCTGGTGATCCGTCCATGCTTCAATTTTAAGTTGTGGGTTTATTGAGGTCTAGTTCAGATAGAGATGGAGAGGCCGAAAATGTTGGATATTGATAAGATGAATAATTGGATGTTAGTATTTAATTTACTATAAGAATAATAATATATTTCAAATTATAAAAAATTAAATAATAATTATAAATTGTTGTGGGGTTTACTCATTCAAGAATTTGTGGCTTATAATAAGTTGTTATTCTCATAGTAACTCAAAAAATGTTATGCTAATAACGCGTTATCTCTAATCTCTCAATGATTGTCGAATGATAAAAGAAGTAAATTATGCCCACTGTATTTTTGAACCCTTTTAAGTTTTTGTGTGTTGTAGAATCTTGTATGAGGATTACGAAAAAGTAAATCAGGCCCTATCGACCATTAAGCTCCTATATGCTGTGAGGATTTGTACAAGAAATATGAAAAATAAAAAATAAAATGCAATGAGTCACGGCTTAAGGATGTGTCCCTTGGTAGACTACAAAACTAACCAGAGAGAGCTGTGTAGATTTTACAAGGACAAGTTGACATATTTTATTTTTTGAAAATCTAACTGGGAATGGAAAGAGACCATCAAATTTTGTAACGTATGAAGAGAGGAAAGGAGCATGACCGAATTCAAAGGGTTGTGTTGCTGGTCTTCGAAATTTCACATGACGAGCATCATCATCATACGAAAGGAAGGGAGAAAAAATTTCCCAAAAAAGGTCCAAAAAATGTCATGAATAAGGATCTATCTCTCAAGCCAGATAGCTCGGGATCTTTCTCTGGTCAAAAGGGGGTGCTTCCCTGTTTCTCTTTAGTGTAGAATTTCTGATCTCCACTTGCTCTGGTTGGGCAGAGTCAACAATACTGAGTCCAAAATTCCAGTCAAATTAGTCATCTTCTTCCATACTTTTCCATTTGTTTATTGTTTCTTTTTAAAAGTATCTAGAATCTTGACCCATCCACAGTCGAATATTACTCAGGATAATGACACGCATGCAATCGCTGTGATTTTTTATTATAATACAAAATAAGCGATAGTATATTTAAATTATTATCAAATAGATCTAGATAAGATTCAAGCTTTGCTCATGATATATTTTTGTCGAAATTTAGAAACTAATCCGAACTTTGAGATAGTTTTAGGATTTTCGCATTTACTTGAGATCTCCTTTAGTGCTACTACGAATGTAACTTTATTAAATAATTAAGGAATTTAGTACGTAAAATAACTCTTCAAGGGAGCTACGAAAAATAGAAATCCCACTGTACACGTGAATAACCATGACTGAGCTGATGGATTGTGAAAAGCAGTCAAACGCCATATAAAATTAGTATTTGTCCCTGCACGTGGGGCCCATCCCATCACTATCATGAAAAGAAAACATAAGCTTAGGATCTTTTCTTTCGTCTCTTTTCAGATACAAAAACATAAAAGTGAGGCCAATCAACGAAACTTTCAAAGCTATGACGACATACCTAAAAGAATTTCTTTAGGAAGTTATTTTAAGAAACTGACAATATTTTTTAATTTTTAGCTGAAACCAAAAGATAAATTGAATTTTTTTTGTCGTTTGGTAAAGGAAATCCGATTTAATTTTCTTAAATAAACATATATTATTATAGCACTAATAACTTACACATAAACAACCAGGAAACCTAATATAGCACTCTAGCTTCAATGGACCCAAAATGTGGGTGCTTTGACTTGAGCCTAACCTTAATAGATTCGAGCTCAGGTGTTAAAGATCAAGGCATGAGCATTAAGGGCTTCTGCTTGACCTTTGTCAACCTAGGTCAAGGCATCGAGGAGTCGAGCAACAGTAATAGTTCCTAGGCTCGAGCATGGGCTCTAAGGTCCCAAGCCCACTTTGTGGACTAGAGCTCAAGCATGAGGGTTCTAGGCCCAACCTCTTTGGACCCAAGCTTGGCCTCAATGGACCCTGGCAATGGGCCATTGTCAACGGCTTAGGTACAAGCGATGGGGTTCTTGTGTCTAAATGTAGAATTTCTGGTCCAAACATCAAATGATGGAAGAATTCAAGCACAAAACAGCTTATTTTGCATACCATTTCATGAATTTTTGATTTTTTTTTTTTTGAATCCTTTTTTTTACTTTTCTTTTTGTGTATTGTACATCTTTAGCAATGTCCCTTTGCCCAGCTAAGGCTGCCGTGATTGTTGACCTCAAATGGATAATAAATTTAGAACTTTTTGGACAATTTCCTCAATCTGTTCATACGTTTGATGCCTCTAAGCTTACAACTTGAGAAGGCATTGCACTTAATTCTTAAAAATAGGTTATTACTATAGTTTTATATATGTCAATTTTGTATTGGCTGCATGACGTATTTTCTTAATTGAACGGCATCCTATGTATTAAGAAGTATTCTTTCAAGATAAAGAAAAGTGGGAAAAATAAACAACATTACTCTATAAAATGTATATCCACTCATTGAATAGAAATAAAAAATGTCTCCAAGACCTGCTCTTACTAGACAGTTTGTGGACGAAAAAGATCCATTATGCATTCTCAAAGTTTATACATCTCTTCGGGTGTTCGCGAAAATATCATTTCAATGCAAATCCTTTTTAAGCGAAGAGAAAAAACATATGCAATTATTGCATACATTGCTTCGACTCCATATACTGTCATCGGCTGTGTTTCTCCACGTTATCGATAGTGCCTGTTTGGTTCGACTTTCTGAAGAGGCTTTGGGCCCCCAAAGCCTCTTGGAGAAAATACTTTACGTTTGGTTCACACTTTTGAGTCAGCATTTGCCAAAAGCTAGCATTTGGAATGCTAGTCTAGGATTTAATGAATTTTTTTCTTTCCAATATTGTCTTTACTGATAATCATGTTTTCCTCTTTTACCCTTGAAATATAATGTTCATCGTCTTCTTCCTTCTTCCTCTTCCTTGCGAACCTTAGCCGGCATTGTCTTCTTCCTTCTTCCTCACGAATCTCAGCTGGCAAGCGGTGCTCAACTGCAAGCGGCCAGATTTGACCGTCGGGAAGCCTCATTTGAGGTCGAGCGACCTCGAGCGTTGCCTGGGTCACTCAACCTCAAGCGATGTCGCCTGAGGCCGCAAGACCTTAGGCGACGCCCTGGGTTGCGCCTGAGGTCGAGTGACCCATGCGAGCCGCCTACCCCCACTGCCATCGCCACCAGCCGCCACTGCCGAGCAGCTGCATCTCCTCCTCCCTTTTCTTTTCTTTTCTTTTCTTTTTTTTCCTTTTTCTTTTCACCTTAAAGCTACTTTGCAAAATATACACGAAAATGAGTTTCCAAACACACTTGCATTCACAAAATGTCCATTCACTCAAAGTTACTTGGGAAAATGCAAAGCCATTTCCCCAAAGTTGAACCAAACGAGCCCTAAGCCGTCCTTTCACAGCAGTAAGATAATGCTAAAATTCCAAAACAATGAAATACAAAGTTAACTTGCGAAATTATAAAACGAGTTCTCGTTGGACACTTGGGGGTGCATGACAAACTAAAATTTTTATTCTAGAAACAATTTTTTTTATTCCAGACTTGTTTCCGGAATAAAAATCCGTTTGATAAAATTATTCCATTTTTCTATTTTTGAAATAGATTTTTATTCCGAAATAGGTTTGGAATATAAATTAGAAGTAAAAATTTTCTATTTTTTTTTTTTATTTCTGGAACAGAAATGAGAAATAAATTATTTTTTTATCATTCGTCCTTGCTATGAACCGGTCATCCATTTGTCACCGCCAACCACTGTCCACCGGTCGTTGGCCGCCGCCGTCCACCGTCCGCCGGTTGCTGGTCGCCGGTCGCCGCCCACCGCCGTCCGCCATCCGCCGGTCACTGTCGTCCGAAAGGAAGAAATTTTGTATCGTTATCAAATGAATTTCTATTTTCAGAGTAGAAATTTTGTGTCGTTATCAAATGGGTATTTTTGCTTAGAAACTCATCTAGAAATAGAAATCAAAAAATCTATTTCTCTTCCAGAAATCAATTCTGGCCAGAATGGTTATCATTTGCGCCCTTGTTAACCCTGGGAGTCATTTACAAACCCTACTAAACAACCTCACCTCCTTGTCATTGGTAGATCAATTTCATGTGGACCTTCCTGAACATTTCCTTTTTTCACCAAATATTATAATTAATAAGCGATATTAGAACGTGAGATTCCATCAACATATTTGACTTAGGATGACCGTAGGCCTATGCTCATACGAAATACCAAACGCCAAGAAGTAGTTGCTTATCAAAACAAACAGACATAATACAAGATTGGAGGAATGTTGGATTACTGGAATTCAGTTTCTCTACAGCAACTTCATGGTCCATTATTTAGCTTCCTTAATTTTGCGCTCACAATCACTAACAAATGCTGTTTGTTCACTTGCACGAATGTCTGCCTGGCAAAATGTGGCAAAATGCTCACAGTTGTTGTTGATGAGGTTGTTGTTGCCAAAAGAATTCTTATCGTGAAGCTTGCAAGCCATATCAATGACTCGATGGGGGCAATTTGGTATCAAGTAACACAGTACAAGTTCCTCGCCTTGTGAGCTTAAACCCTAGTAGTGGCCACCCATATTCATAATAGTGAAGGGATCGGAATTTTTTGCCATCCCACCGAAAGCAATCTAGACAAATTTTGACGACCCCACGGTTAATGGTCTCTTGGTATTCACATTCTTTGCAAGGAGGCATGATTTCTTGCTTGTGGCCAGTCTTGGACAATGATGGGAATATGATTTTTCTATTCTTTGTTCGGGTGAAGTGAATCACATTGCCATCACCGACATAAATTCCCGTCATATATATGCATGCGAAACGCAATACATAATCAAATTTTATTTCAAACGGAGGAAGATGAACTTTCTATTAGGAACGATTCTGGACCAAGCTTTGGAACATGTTAGAAATAATCATAAGAAGGATTAGATATCTAAATGAATGTCTTATCTTTGTTGGGCCCGTTAATTATAAATCAAATCTTTTGTGATTCCAGCTCAGCTTCTAGAATCCTCACTCCAGCTTTCCACCCAAGGAAAGACACAAAAATTCCACGCACTAAAAGTGGGGATAGAATCTAGAGAGTGAAAGGAAATTACTTCCCCCAAGTAATCCCGGATGGACATTTAGAGTAAGTTTGGACTTTGGGATTAGTTGAGCTTAGGGATGAGTATGGTTCCTAAGTAAAACCTGAAATCTGAGAATCAAATCAGTGGGAGCCCATTAGTCTCCAAGGTCTAATGTATGTAGAGTAGATTTTAGGTTCAAAAAATTGAGGAAATTTATTTCGATGAGTAGGTTTTAGGTTCTAGGTTGATGAAACTTGGAACTTGGAATAAGTTTTTGTATTTTTATTGGTCTTTATCTTTGTGCGATCGTGCATTATTCCATGGTGTTCGATAATGAGTGTATAATCTGGAACCACTACTTTGAACTTTCATTTTATGATTGGGACTTTTGCTTTGTTGATAGTTCATGTTCTTTGTGTACCTAAATATAAGTTATGGTCGAATTATAATAGCAAGTGGTGGTCATTAAAGATGATAGTTCACTTTAATTGGTCAATTAATAATTTAGATGGAACTTGGATAGACTCTGAAATCGATCCTAGAACTTATAATAGGGAGGCAGTGAGCTCAAGAAGTTCACTCTTTTAGTTGCTATTCCATTCTAGTTTCCAGAGTATGCATGATGGGTTTTAGATTCCAAAAAACGATGAACTTGTTCTAATAGATAGGTTCCATCATCTAAATGAAACCTGTACAGAATCTGAACTAGAACCTAGAGCTGGTCACCCCTAATTGAGCTTCTTGGCATCCATGTTGCATGCACATATAAGTTGTAAGTCATAAACTTGAATATTAGTATGATGTATAATAGTTAATATATTATAGCTAGCTCAAAAATTATTGTCTTAAACTTTTGAGTGAAAGTTGATCTAACTAGATATGTTGACGGAGCTTAAGTTTGGTTCTCTCTTGGCACCCCTTGCTGAAGGTATCAAGACTTTTGCTTGCGCACTAGCTGACGATATCAGAGCCAATGATTCTTTAATGGCCCACTCTTAATGTGTATCATGTTTAGTGGATAGTTCAAGGAAAGAATTTTGTGACCAATGTGGTTTCTGGCCAACCTTCATGGTTTGGTCTAGCAAAACAGGTATGGGGTGACAATGGACATTATGGTGTAACAACTTTGTTCCAATAGCAGCCTTCATGGTTCGGTTTGAAAAAGATACCAAAGATGAAGCCAAGTGTTATTTTTGCAATATTCACAAGGCAACAAAGTAGAGATTCATGTTGAGACATATTGATACAATAAAATAGCTGAACTAAGAGGTGTAGACTCAATATTGAGCTTATACATAAGAGGAAGATTGTTGATATGCACGTGTGAGTTATATTAGAAAATTCTCAAATTGAAGAATTTGTGTACAGAGTAGTCAATATATGCTAATTGGCCCATAATTTATTATCTTAAACCTTTGAGTGAATGTGATCCAATTAGATATGTTGGGCCATGAATTTTATCTTTCTATTGGCGATCTTCCTATGTGAAGATTTAGGGTATTTGCACCTCTCGTAATTAAAATCTTTATTTTTAATATCTATCCATGCAAGTCATGGTCTAAAAGAAGACATGCTCCAATCGAAATCAATTACGTCAGCATTATCTCTATGTTTGCTCTTGTCCTGCCTCCTTACTGTAAATAATTAATATAGTCTGCCTAACAAAAGCAGTGACAATCTTTCCTCGAAAGAACGATAAAGTTTCTCCATTTGATTCTCATTACGTAAAATGGTTTTGCTTTTGACTCTTCTTTCTACCATTTGCCTATTCCAGCAAACTATAGCTCCGTCGGCTACATCTTTTGTGGCATTGTAGTCTCTTAAGTACAATCATTACAGTTTCATTTGTTGTGAATGGAAATACATCATGATCAATTTTATAGAGAGCGTGCTTCCGATCAGACCATTTGAAACATGATTTTTATTAATGTTTCATGGCAACGCCTTTTACGGTTGACTGGTTGGGGTGTGTAAAGCCGGCAAATATTTTCTCTCTCCACCAAGAATCTAGGGTTTCCATATTGTTGTTCGAAACTTTCATGCCATCATCTCTGGCGAGGGGGCATACCTGACTGAATCCAGATATGAATTGCATTGAAATAAAAGAAGAGGAAATGAGAGGACAGCGCAACTGGGGGATGGATTAATCTCAACACCGATAGAGCCTCTAAAGGCGACCTTGGTTTAGCTATCGCTCATCCTTGGATTTGCTACGAGTACTCATCTTTGTTAAAGGTGACCTCGGAAGACCATGCGCTGGGAATATTTTACCTTTTGCTGAGGTTTCTAGGTGTTGCTGGAACTGGAGTTGATCAGTGTGTTTCTTGTTTTTTTTTTTTTTTTTTTTTTTTTTTTAGAGGGGGTGTGGGGAGAGAGTAAATTGATTGGCTAAAGAGCAAACGGATTGGCCAGAAGAAGGAGGCAAAAAATGAAGTAGCGCAATATCAAGAAGACGATGAGGACTCACCATGATGGCTGTATAAGCCATATAACCCATATCTGTAAATGTGATCTCCAAGTTTCAGATCTTCGGGTCTCACCACTTTCCACATCATCTGCATCAGTAGCGTCAGTACCTTGTTGATGATCTCCATCATCATCTTCTCTTATGGACCCTTTTCACTCTCTTGGACTTGTGGTTGAGCTGATTTACCTGCAAAAAACCTCAAACTAAAAGATATACATATTGGGATTGAGAGCTCAGATAATCACTGCAGTTAAGAGAAGAACGAGAAAACCAAGGACGAGGAAGCTAAAATGATTACCTTTTGGATATAACTTTGATTGGTCGACAGACATTTTGGTTTGCATTCTGATGATCAAGACATACGCTACACATGAACTTCTTAATGTACCATGATTTCACTTTTCTATAATTCTAACACGACTAATCTCAAATCAAATATTGTACATATATATATATATATCCTCTAGATGGACCTTGGTTTTTGAATTCTTTGATTGATCGGGCGGTATTCTCTATTGGATTAATAGATCACAAAATTCACTCAACACAATGCCGCTTGTGGAGTGGAAAGGAAAGAGGAGGAGAAAGGAGGTGCCTGTTATTTTTCTTTCCACATTTCTCCTACTTGCAATGTTTAGAGGTTAAGTGAGACTTGATTCATTGTGCTGGGGGCCCCAAGAAAATGATACATCTTGGTACTCGATCAAAAGTCGAATATGCTTCACCCTCTAGCCAGTCGATGTGATGCATGAAAGGTCATTGAGGCTCTATTTATTTCACGTAAAATAGATGATTTGAAAAATATTTTCTTATAAAATGATTGTTTGTATCGTTTGAAATAATTAGTTAATGAAAATATTTTATATTATTGACAATATTTCATATCTAAATTTTTTTGTAGATGATCAAAACATTTTTCGTTCATTCATTTTGTAAGTAATGTAAACGATTATTTTTAAGAAAATGTTTTTAAACTCATTCATATTCTGTGAAACAAACAAAGCCACAGAGCCTCAGTCTATAGTGTATTGTCTATTATTGTACCACTACGAAGACAATGTATTCGATTAGATTCAAAGATGACTGCACATACATACATACATACATACATACATACATACATACATACATACATACATACATACATACATACATATGAATTATCAATTAGATTAGACAAAACTAGTTGTGACGTGATTCGTGGGCATGAGTTGGGATTACTAGTTGAGTCATTGAAAAAAAAAAAACTATATTCTTTACAAATGGGGGAAGAAAAAAAAGCAATTTGTGTGTCTCTACTCTCTAGACACGTTTTCTTGGGATAGCATAAGATTGACAAACCTTCGGCACGATTAATTTCCATGGATGTAAATAAACATTCTCATTTATTTAGTTTGTTGGTTATGTTTCTGTACTTGCAGACTTTATTCAGTACATACCAACTTAATAGGACATAAGATTCATTGATTGATAAAGAAAAAAATTGGCTTCTGATCAAACTCTGATCTGACCAGCACCTTTTCTTAGATCACAAATACAACTTGCAATCCCAAATTTGGCAGCGGAGAGAGTTTAGAGCACCAAGCTTTGAAAAGGTGACATAGTAAAACAAAGTGAGTAAGAGCATCAGTTAGTAGTTCCACAAATTATAAGTCTATTCACTTCTGCATAAAATCAAAAGCGGTAGTACATGGAGCAGCTAAAGCAATATTTATAACTACAAACACCAAAAGATACCATGTTCAAACCAGGAAATAATAACTCTAAATAATAATCTACCCTAAAATTCTCAAAAAAGAAAAAAAAAACAAATATCTTCGAAATCCTAAATTTATTAATGATAAGATGATATGGTAAAAGATCTCCTCTATAACTATTATCGCATCTCATGTCATTCTCCTTCACTTGGAAAAACTCAATTCTGTTGAGTTATGTGGACCTCAGCTAGTAAAAATATTCGACCTCGAGTTCTAGAGTGCTAAACAATGATCATACGTTGCCGTGCTATCAATTATGAATCTTCGTGACAATTTACATACATATCCAGTCCTAATATTTCAAAATTAAATATTATATTTGTTTTCTCGAAAGGGATGTGATATCACAAAATAATGTTTCGGCGACAAAGTATTTTCCTTTACAACTTTAACAACTACCACTGTTTTTCTAAAGACGTTTCCTTTTCACGCAAAACGATAGTGCTAAACATTAAAAAAAAAAAAAATGATACGGCACGTGCATGCGCAAAACGATAAGGCAGATTCTTGACGATAAAATCAGGCACGTTGGCAGGGACCTGCCAAACACCACTGCAATTTCCTTTCAAAATAGAATAAAGAAGTGAAAGGAGAATGAACAGAATCCGGCGGCATCAGCTATTGTCTGCTAGGGCCAAATTTGACTAGGACCGTTGGCCTAGGGACATGGAGATTGAAAGTGGAGATTGAGCCGTTACTCTTACCTACCAAAAATGCCTCGACTGACCATATCTGGGTTGAGTTCTCTTATAACTACTTTAACGAAGAGGAGAACAAGAAAAATTGGGATAAAAGTGGTAAAACTCGTCACGAAAGTACAATTGAGTTTCAAAACTTTGAAAAATACAATTAAATCTTAAAACTTATTATTGAAGTATAATTGAATCATAAAATTTTTAAAAAGTACAATCAAGTCATAAAACTTGTCAAATTATACAATCAAATCTTAAAACTTGTCAATTTAATTCAATCAAGTCTTTCAATTAATTATACTTTTTGAAAATTTTAGAACTCAATCGTACTTTCATTATAAATTTTAGAACTCGATTATATTTTCATAATAAGTTTTAAGACTCAACGATATTTTCATGATAAGTTTTAGGATTTTTAATATATTGATCTTATAGAACTTGAGGACAAAGGGGCTAAGATGACTAGTCACCTGACCTTATGATATCCGAAAATATCGGACAAGCGACTCTGCCAAAAGGTCAGGCGACAGACGATGAGAACGGAGTACAAGGATGATTTTGGCATCTTCGCAAGGAAGAGAGGACGTGAAAGAGAAGTCGCGGAGGGTTGAATCTTGAGTCCAAGCTTCTTGTAATGGGGGACAGAGGAGAGAGAGAGAGGGATGCAGACGCCAGATGCGTTAGTGGCAGGTCTAGATCTTTTGGGGCCCTCGTCAAGTCTCCACCGTCCCTTAAGATTGGGAAAAGGAATTCTAAATCATATTTCCAGAAAAATTAAATCTCTTATCAAACGCCAATTTCTTCGCCTTTTTCCATACTCATTATTGAGAAAGAGATTCGAGCGGTTACACATTTTTGGTGCGCTAATCAAACAAATAACAACTAACCAGTGCTCTTCAAAATGATTTTTACCGGAGAGTATTTTCATATCACGAAATTTTATACAAAACAAACACACCCATTATTGAATATAATGTGAGTTGGCAATGAATTCGGCATTTTTTGGACAGTACCACATCAGCAAAAATCACATGACTTAGCGCCTCGCTTAATGGAAGCACCTTGTTTAGCCCAATTTAAAATGCCGAGATACTTAATTTGTCACTTGATTAAAATGAGCAAAAGTTTAGGTACTTATGATATCATCATCCTTTTTCTTGTAAGATATCAAAATCTTTCAAATCAACTAATAATCCACATATGCATGATAAACATAGGTTACTCAAAGTGGGAGATTTGGTTATTAAACATAATGCCTGTTATTTCCAAATCAAACGCTTAATCGTTCAGCCACTCTAATGAACTTTTCCCCTTCTGTTGCTTAATTTCAAACCTCAAACGGAGAGCTACGTCTCCCCTGTGACCATGAGAAATGGCGGGCGCGGCTTTTTAGTGATGATGCTCAATAAACAATCAGGATCATCAAAATGTAAATAGCCACTTCATATCAAAAGATTCCCCGATTGAGATTTTTATATTGGACACTTTCTTCACTTTATCGTCTTGTGGGACTGAGATTTTATGTCTGTTTTGGAAGGCTCCATACGTGGGAATGATCTTGATTGTATGTACTGGCCTTCCCATTTCTATATTTGGCTTGTGGTTTGATAGTTTCTAGGGTTTTTATCAACCAGAGAGCATCAATATGGCTGACTTTCTGTACTACTAAAAGTAATAACGTCTGCCATTATGGGGAAATCATTAAAACAATAATGGCGTCTCTCATCTTCTGCCATCCTTGATTCTCCGGTCGCAAAGCTCTCGACAATACTTTTCACGCACTCAGTAAATGCCGCTTCGACAAAAAGTCGCGAAATGTCCTGAATAGCCAATTGAGTGCGAATCGATATTACGCGCGAAAACCTTATATGCATATGTGGTTGTCAAGTTTCAAATTTTTAGGACACAACTCCTTACAAAATATTCTGTTCACATATTTCAATCTCTCCTTAAAAAGCTTGTCATTTCGCTCTTTGGACTAGAGTAGATTTTCAATAATGGATCATTAATTTAACAAGTTTAATAAATATAGGGATTTCATAGATTTTGAGTAGGCAAGAAAGAGTCCAAATGAAGACTGGTCACATGTGACAGACACAGGTTATTGGAACTAATGGCAATGCGGTGCCTAGGTACATTGCCACGTGTAATATAAAGGGCTTGGTGAATTGATTGGGCTGATCCTTGCCAAGAATATTGAGTATTGGGTTTAGTTTGACAATGCCTGTAGCCGTGTTTAGCGAACTCATGTTAGAGTATAACATTGTTCTGGTTGAACAGGTCATTCGTATGTGAAGAGCGATGTCTGTAGCTTCAAGGTTGTATTATTCGAAGAAGGGTAATATTCGAAGAAGGACGAGTGGCCATGGCCGAGAAAGTTTGCCAAGTGGGATCAATCAGAGGAAAGGTTCAGCGAATATAGAGAATCCCCACAGTCCATGTGGTGAATGGTTTGGATGTTGCCGAGCCATCTAGACAGGGAACTGTCGAATTCTTGGAGAAACATTGTACACATTTTCTCGATATTTATCCGGCCAGGCAGTTCTTAACACGCTTTGCCAATAATTGCTCTGTACAATAGGGCGATATTATTGACGCGAAGCATTAGATATTGTAACTTCGAGGGCAAAGAGAGCTGGTTATCGCAGAAAGACAGTTGAGCTGTAGAGGCAATAACTACTCATGCATATGGATCTGATGAGAATTGTTGTAGCACTTTTGGGTGTCCGTTGGGTACAGCACATCTCACTTCATCATGAATTGGCAAGTGTAATGTCCATGGGTCCAATAAAGAAGTTATGTGTGAACTAGCTCCGCCATTTGGATTTGCATGTTGGCCCCCGTTGGACTAGCCCGTCCATGCATGATTTTCAAAATTTGGCCCTAGCCGCCGCCATATCATAAACCTTTCAGTTCAAGTTCGTGTTTGGCTGCTCCTGTAGGCTAACCAAATAAAAGAGAGCCTGTACCGGCCATCGAAATGTAAATGACATCAACTTATAAGAGGATTTAGGAAATTATTATAGAACCATATCTTTTTTGGTCGATATTGTAGAACCAGATGCACGCTGGGGACTCCAAACACTCAAACCTTGGGCATAAAAACTATAACTACAAAAGACATCCTGATGGGACCGAACATTATTAAATATGGAAAAAGTATTTTAAAAGTTATAACTTATTATATTTTCAATTCAATTCTAAACCTTTCAATTATATCAATTAGTTTTAAATATATTCATAATTTTTCAACTGAGTTCCTAGGCCAATTTTGATCGGAAATCATTGACATTGATGCCAAATGTCCTATATGACATCGTCGGCACTTATGTGAATATTTTTTTAATTTTTTTAATAATATTTTAAAATTTGTATGATTTTTTTTTTTTTTTATAATTTTCTTTCTTTTCTTTACTTTACTTTTTATTTGCCAATGGCCAAGACGCCCTTGCCAGGCATGGGTGAGGGCATTGTAGCTCTCATTGGCTTTGGGCAAGGGCCTCAACGCTCTTGCACCCTCTTGCCGATCACTAGGTGAGGGCCCATGGGCCCTCACTATGGCTGGTGAGGGTATGGTGGCACTCGCCAAATCTGGGCTAGGTGAGGGCGTTGGGGCCCTTGCCCATGGCCAGCAAGGTTCGGCCGGCACACCCTCGGTCTAGAAAAAAAGTTAAGAAAAATAAAAATTCTAAAATTATTAAAAATATTTACGTTAGTGCCGGCGGTGTCATGCAGGACAGTTAATGTCCACCATAGTAATTTTCGACTAAACTCTATCTAATGGATTCAATTGTCAAAATGTAAAAAGATTTAGAATTAAATTGACACAATCAAAAGACCTATGATTGAATTGATATGAGCACAATAAATTTAAAATATTTAATCTTTTTTTCCTCATTGAATATGGGTGATCAGGATCTGATTCGAAAGGTTCTCATCATTAACAATCTCATCCCAACCAGCGACTTTCCTATATAATACTCCTACAGAGCAAGACATTCCTCGTCCAGTCCTATTGAAAGGAAAGCCTCCAAAGCTGTCCAATAATAAATATATAATTTTTTTTCTCGTGAAGGCCTACGTATGCCATCATTGTCGCTACTCAGAAAGAAGGCACCCAACATCGTTGAACGCGGCAAAGGATCGGGCATCGTTTCATGTTCGATAATTGGAACCCTGATGTTGCGGCGGCCTGTGTGAATGTGAATATACTGAGAGAAGTTAATGACAATGTTGCCCAAAAGAGGAAAAAACAAAATTAATGATAATATTATCAAGAGAGACAGAGAGATCACTGCTAAGCTAAAAAGTTTGGGTACTTTTGGAAGGAACTTGTTCTGATGGTCTAGTGTGTTTCACTGTTGTCTTGTTTTTCCGAAATGGACCAACATGAAAGAAATGCATCTCGTATATGCACCAATGTGAGTTAACGGGAACGTGAGAAATTCTTCCTCTGTGCACGTGTGCATGTCTCTCGCCGTCCATTCCACTCCAAAATTGGAAATGAAAAACTAAAGCTTTATTCCTTTAGCTTCTCGACGACAGACAATAACTATTGCTAGTAAAGAAACAGATAGGGAAGGCAAGATTAGTGGGATTTTAGGGTCACTTGAACTTAATTCATCTGCAGAAACTTTATGGCCCATTTTCCAACTTCATTGATCTTCCGCTTATAAGCACTGACCAATGCTGTCTGTACGCTTGCCCGAACATTGGTCTGGCAAAACAAGGCAAATTGTTTGTTCACAGTTATTATTGATCAGGTTGTATTCACCAAAACCCTTGCCCTCATCTTGCAAGCCTTGTTTGCCACCTCCTGGGGCGATTTGGTATGGGGTAAGGTCGTGCAAGTCCCCCATCTCGTCAAGATAAGCCCCAGTACTAGCCACCATATCCATACAAGTGGGGGGAAATTTATTCTCCATCTTGATATGTACCGGCCATGGCATTTCCTTGACACATGCACTGTCGATAATTGCTTTATGCTAAAGTGATACTAAGAAGACGATACATATACTTGTGAATTTACATATTTTAGCTGAGCAAATGAAGTTAGTTTTGCCGCAAAATGGAAGGTAGCTGATCCTGTGTTTCATGGGCGTCATGCGCACGAGTCTATTGGATTGGCTGGGCCAGAAAGAATTGTGTGTATGGGCTAGCTAGGCCAGTTGATTTTCTTCATTGAACCATGTGGGGCTTGTGGCCCAATTACAGGCATGCAGCATTATTATTGGGGGATGCTGTTCACATGCACTCTAGTGAAGAAAACACCGTGCAGCGATGGTGGCAAGTGTGGAAAAAGAGAACAAGGAGAGAAAAAAATAAGGACTGCAGCGATGGTGGCGAGTGTGGAAAAAGAGAACAAGGAGAGAGAAAAATAAGGACTGCAGCGCTGGTGGCGAGTGTGGAAAAAGAGAACAAGGAGAGAAAAAAATAAGGACTCTCTCTCTCTCTCTTGTGTTTTTGCATGCATGTGGGGGAGAGAGGCATTTCTCATAAATATTGAGAAAAATGTCCCTAATATGTTAGATATCTATGACTCGATTGGTGAAATAGTATCTCTTTTCAAATAAACATAATTTATTTTTTATCGCCTTATAGAGAAAATATTTTGTTGAGAATGAATAAGATATTGGAGAATTGTCCATACATAAAAACACAATTATTGATATGGACCCTTTTCATGTAAATGGAGAATCATTTGTTATAATAGAGTTAGGAAAAGATAAATCACCGAGGTTGATTGATGGTAAAGTGTTTTATCTTGTTACTGCTCGAGGAGAGAGAGGGGGAGAGAGAGAGAGAGACGATTTTGTGTGGTGGGTATTGGAAATGTCACATGATGATCATTGAAAAGAAAGGGCAAAAAAGAGAGGATTTTGTGTGGTGGGTATTGGAAATGTCACATAATGATCATTGAAAAGAAAGGGCAAAAACAGGAAAAGAAAATAAAAGAGAAAGTACCGGAAAAAGATAGATAAATGAATAAAGGGAAATCCCAAATTCTTCTGCCAGATACAGTAGTCAAAGTCGACGTGGGCCATTCGGTACCCTTTCTCCTACCGAAAGGAGGGAAAAGTGCCCCAATCAGTTCTCTCTTCTCTCTTAAAATAATAGAGAGAGTATCCAATTTTTCATCTCCACTTGCTGCCTGCGTTGCACACATTGTCAACAAATCCCGAATCCATCTCCTTCCATCTTTCTCCCACTTTCCAGGATCTTGGGATGCCCACATTCAATTATTTCCCCGACTCAACAACGCGCGTGCAAGCCCCTGAGGATATAATTTCGTTAAAAAAAAAAATCGATATCCTTAAGTTATTTTCTTCTTTTTTGGTCATGGATATCTTTTAACTTATTGACCGGTGTGTTTTGGGTAGGGTTCGACCTTTGCTTATGATTTAACTTTTGGTCGAAGTGGCAATTACCCCGAGCTTCGATGTATTTTCGCATTACGTGGTATCACCTTCTTCAAGTGGAATCCTTGCACAAGTTTAATATGTGGTTAATACTACAAAAGACCTTAAATTGGTACACTTATAATAAATTTACATTAAAAATAAAAAAACTAGTATACTTATGATAAATTTACCTTTCATTAGTTTTTATTTTATTATCTATTTATCACGTGTTTATCATTATGATTTTTTGTAATATTTATCCAATTTAATGGAAACTAAAAAGTAAATTTGTCATAGAAATATATTCATTTTGAGTTTTTTATGGTTGAAAATTAATTTGAGATAAATTTATCATAAATTTACTAATTTAGAGTTTTGATTATAGAAAATTAATTTAATTTAAATTTATTATAAATATACTAATTTATAATTTATTATGGCATTAATCCTTTAATAAATAGGGCAAAAATAACCCTCAAGAGGGATCTACCAAAAGGGTTGAGAGACCAAAAATTAAGAGCGCGTTTGGTAACTATTCTCTTCCTTGGGAATAATTTCTTATCAAAAATGATTTTTTTTTATTCTGTTCCTAGGAACAATTTTTAAGCAACTTGGTAATTGTCCAAAATTTTTATTCTCAGAATATAATTGCATTTGATACCATTCTGAAAATTTCTAATCCAAATCATTTTCTTTAAATTTTTTAATAATTTTATTACTTTCTTTCTTCTTCTTCTTCTTCTTCTTCTTTTTTTCTTTCTCTTCTTCTTCTTCAAGGGTTGTTGGTGGTTGGCCTTGGGATGACCGGTGACCTTGTTAAAGGGTTGTCGGCCCTTGGTGAGGTTGTGCCTCGTCGATTGAGCCTCGCCGGTAGCTAGGCGAGTGGCCTCACCCAGATTTAGTGAGGTTGAGCTTGCCCAGCCGCCGACAGGGCTTGACCTTGCTTGGCCACCGGCAAGCCTCGCCAGTGGCCAGGCTAGGCCCGAGCGAGGCCCACTTGGCCACCAGTGGAGATTTGGTGAGACTAAGCTTCGTCGGTGGCTGGGCACGCCTCCAGTGAGTTGGCCTGATCTCGCCCTGGCTTGGCGAGCCTCCGGCGAGCTAGGCGAACCGATTGCCGGTGACCAACGGCGGTGGCAGTTGAAGAAGAAGAAAGGGGGAAGAAGAATAAGAAGAGAAAATAGAAAAATAAGGTTAGTTTGATTCATAAATTGTTTTCGAGAACAAATAATCATTTTTTTTTTTTTTTACTTTTCGATCTTATTCCAAATCTACTTCAAGGAACAAAAAAAATAGAAATTTATTTTTAAAAATAAAAATTTTACTAAATAAATTTATGTTCTAAATCTATTCTCAAAAATAAAAAAGTAGAAATTGTTATTATTTGGTAAATTTGACGAACGCAGCCTAAAAAGTCTCTACCCTAAATACTTTTCAGCCTATAAAATCAACATCGGAAGTCTCTCCCATCATTAGCACCCACCACGTGCCCATGGTGTACAGAAAGGGACATGACCAAGAAAATTGCAACACGCGAACAACATGATTTGTCAATTTGACAGCCAAAAGCTTATATAAAAAAGTAATTTTTTGTCCACTGAGTTTGGATGAAGAATAGGTGCGTGGGGCCCAACCTATTACCTATAATGAACAGGAACGGAAGCTTCCTTCCTTTGCCTCTTTCAGATGAAAAAGAAATATAATAATACTAATGAGGGACCAATCAGAAACATGACGCATTCTCATAAAAAAAATTACTTAAAAAATGTATATCCATTCATTTGATGAAAATAAGATATTTATTTGTATCTCCATGACCTACCCTCCTTAGAAAATTTTACAGACGAAAATGAGCAATTTTGGATTCTCGAATTATATTCTTCTTTTCAAACTTTTGCGAAAATACCATTTCATTGCAAATGGTTCTCAAGCGAAGAAAAATTATTGAAAAATTTGTACCCTGCTGCTATTTGAATCCTGCCAGACTAACTAGTTTATTTGATGACCTCACGTAGGAAATCTCTTGATCTCGATCCTTTTGTGGAGCATAGAATTTGATTCTAATTATTTAATATAAAAAATGACAATTTTTGTGTCATTTGTAACTGGATGTAATTTTAAATATATCCTTTTTCTTTCAAATGACTCATTCTCTTTATAGATCTGTTCTTCTTCCTCAATCTTTAGAAAATGTGGCATTGTTTTGTTGTGAGTTCCCTCTTCCAAACATTTCTTGAAAGTAGACGATAAGCTTTAAATCTTAATGCAGACATGTAATTAATGAATGATAGCCAAATGCGAGGGAGCTTCTCTCACTCTAAGAAATAATGAGATATAAGCTGAATGTCACTATTGTGGAAAGCAAGTAATCGTACAATAAAATAAACAAAATAGCAAAATAGATTGAATACCATATTTACATGATTCGGTTGTAATGACTTACATCCATGGAAAAAGCAACGATAAATTCCACTATAAATGAAATGATACACAAATATCACAATTATACTTAAGTCGCTCAAACACTTTTAGTATTTTTCAAGTTCCAATTTACACTCAATAACGCGCACAATGTTTAGCATCATAATTCGTCACTAAATAATCTTTCAATCACACAAAATAATTATACACAAATTCTTATCACAAGAATTTAATTGACTTCAACATTAAAAATTTCTTGGTGTAATTGCAAGAACGAAACAAACGAAGAAACTCACGGTCAAGCACCCGTGAACTGCGCTTCTATATTTCTTCGTCAACATGGCAGACCAAGCACTCGCACATTAAACAATGCTTCAAGGCTCTATTGTTCTCTCGTTAATTGACGGTGTTACTTATAATACACACACATACATATATATATATGCGTGCGCGCAAGCATCACATATGAAAAACAAATCTCTAATTAGATTTAAATAATCATTGCCTGGAGAAGTGAACTGCACCAATCCTTAAAGATAAGCCACACGTACGTACCGGATAAGGAAGCAAATTTAAAGTGAGATTCGATCAAGATCTTAGACTTTCCTCTTCTTTCTCTACTACAAATCTACTTTACTTTTCTTTTATGACTTGACCAACTCCAGTAGAGAGATAACGTGCCCATCTTTCTTTCTTTTCAATTTCCATGATCAAGAAACATTTTATTCCGATCGGGTTTTTATCCAACGGGGTTCAAACTCAAGATATACTTTAACAATTTCCATATTGGCTAAATGTTTGAATCAAGTTACAATTGCTTCGCTAAAAATTCGAACCCTAATGCTACTCTCTTGCAGCTCCTTATTGGCTCAACTGTTATAGATATTTTTCAAGTCCAACCTGTGCTTGAATTTCGTCATAATTGAGGATCTCATTAGAATAGCAAGTGAACATGTACTTTTAACTACTCCGCAAAGATTTTTCAACACAATCTCTTATATCAGAGATAAAGCAAAACCATTATTGCATTCATACTCGTTAAGAGATTAATAACATACTTGTCAATATCAGCAGTTATAAAAACCACTAGCTCTACAAGTTTCACCTGGCTACACGCACCAGTTATGTCGATTATTATGCTAGCACCCGCTATCTTGGGAGTTTCTTGTTACAACTTCACCTCAAGTTGAGCATAGTTTAGATCCATATAAACACTATTATAATCACTCCTAGCAAAAAATACAAGAGATTCATCAAATATAACTTCTATACTAATAACAGGTGTATTTAATTCCGGACATCACAACCGAGAGTCCCGCTCATCTTGTGTATAAGCTAGAAACATGCACTTTTGTACCACTTCATCTAGCTTACCATCACCAACTCGAACATTACATGGGCAGTCAAATATTCTAAGAACTGAATAATTAGTAACGTTGCCTGACCACACTTCAGGAGTTCGACATCCAATCATAGTTGATGGGATTTATTTATCAGATAGCTCGATGTACTAAGCGTATACATTAGGAATTTCCTAGCCATACCAACACTAAAGAGCATTTTATGGGTCATCTCTAGTAATGTTTTGTTTATCAATTTCACAACATGTTATGGTTCATAGGCATTAGTCCGCTATTTCATTATGCCTTCTTTCATGCAGAATTTATTTTATAGCTTCAAGCAAAACTCCATGAGTAAAAATCCATGCTACCGTCAATCTGTACATGGATGATTGTTTTACCAATCTTGATAATAACATCAAACTTCTGCCTAAGTACAAACACCAATGTTTTTATCGAGCAGTCATCAACAATTGTTAGCATAAATTTAGCACTCTTCTTTGAAGGAAACCACAACAACCTACGAACATTCCCATCAATTAACTTTACAATTTCCATGTTTTGTTTTTTTTTGTTTTCTTTGTTTTTTTTTTTTTTTTTTGTTTTGTTTTGTTTTGTTTTTTATAGTTGTACTGAATCACACTCTCCACCATTGATCTAAATTACAACACATGCATACATTCAATTTGTTAGCAACATAACCACATAATAAATTTCTTTTTAATTAAAACCTTCATGCTTTTCTCTCCCATGTGTCTCAAATGTATATGCCACAATTCAGGCTCTTGAACAGATGCAATCGACATCTCCATGGCGAAAGTTGTCATTGTCTCACTTTGAAGTTCACACAAGCCACTATGCTTGATTCCTTTCATTATTATCAAAACACTTAGAACAATTTTCAGAATTCCACATTTTGAAAAATACTGACATCTAGAGATGATCGGTTCCTGGTCCGATTTGGTTCCACCTAAGAACTGAGAAATAGACCGAGAGGATTGGTTCCCAATTTTTGGGACTAGTAATCAAACCAGACGATCTTAGGATTGGGAATCGACCAGACATATCGCATGGAATTCGACCACCTAGTAAAAAAAAAATACTAGAGTTGTTACTATTTTTAGGGTTTATTACTATTTTTAAGAAATTCAAAAATATATATTTTTTAAAAGAGTCGATTCGGTCCAGTTCTCTCGGAATCGAGAATCATATTGACAATCATTGGTTCCATTTTAAAGGAATCGGGAATCGGATAGATCCATCCGGGAACTGGACCAACTCGCCAATCTAATCCAATCCGGGCGATTCTTGGTTTGGGCAATCCAACATGCTCACCCCTACCGACACCTAGCAGAATCCAGGACACTTAAAAAAATTAAGTTCTTCAACTTTGGAACGTGTTTTACTCTACTCAATGTTCTCACGATACCATCCAGCATTTTGATTCTAATATTGCCAACGTCTACAACATCGTATTTGCGTTGTTCCCCAATTGTACTTTACTATTATATATGCATTGATAATTAGTATGTTGGTTTTTATTTGGTGTAGCATGAAACAAAACCAGCATCCATAATCCATCCATCAAATGATGAATAATTAGTGATAGACAAGATAAAATTAGCACTGTTCGAATTTTTTTAGCAATAGCTGCAACATTATTTACAGTCTCAATTATAATTTCCTTACCTTCTTGTTTTTTAGCTTAAGGCAATTCCTTTTAAAATACCCCCTCTTGCCATCGCTCCAACATACAACATCACTAATCCTATACTAACCACAACTGTTTATGTTTGTACAACTGTCACTAACACATGTACTAGATCTCACTCTATTTTCACCTATTAAAGCAATAAATACAAGTTCTATGGATGTCCTCGCTCAAAATTGAATATCGAACTCCATCAATTGTCAAGCTTATTGATCTAGAGGAATTTTTAATAGCGGTTATATATTCTAACTATGAGGTAATGAAGATAACAGAATCAAAGCATGCATCTCGTCTTCAAAGTCAATGTCAACTGAACTCAATTGACTAACAATCACATTGAATTCCTTACTATGATATGCAATTGATGCATCTTCGTTTATCTTCAAATTAAGACTCATATCAAATAGACCTTCTTGATCACATAAGGCTTCTCGTACATATTTGATAAGACTTTCATCAAACTAGTAGTGATGCTCTTTTTTATGATGTTAAACGAGATGTTACAAGTTAACATCAACGGAATAACACCCAAAGCTTGTCTATCTAGCAACTCCCAGTCAGCTTGCTTCATCGTCTCTGGCTTCTCCTTAGACAAGGGCAAGTATAGTTTCATCCGATAGAGATAATCCTCAATTTGCATCTTCTAGAAACTAAAGTCATTCCTATCAAATCTATCAATTC
This sequence comes from Eucalyptus cloeziana, assembly GCA_014182715.1. Classification (NCBI taxonomy): domain Eukaryota; kingdom Viridiplantae; phylum Streptophyta; class Magnoliopsida; order Myrtales; family Myrtaceae; genus Eucalyptus; species Eucalyptus cloeziana. The sequence continues at coordinate 46,847,335 of CM024641.1, read as the reverse complement.
TCACCTTTCCTTCTTCTATCACTAGCGATTCACTTCAACTCAGCAAAGCTTAACTTTGACACCAATTGTTGAGGAAATTGAGCGATTGAACAATAAAATTAGAACAAGAAAATAGATTGGACACCAAATTTACATGATTCAATCGTAGTGACCTACGTCCATAGAGAGAGTAGCGACGAATTCCACTATAAATCAAGTGATACACGGAGATTATAACCAAACTCGAGTCACTCAAACGCTTTGTGTTTCCCAAGCCCCAATTATATCCAATAATGTATGTGATGTTTAGCCCAACAATTCCTCGTTAAATAATCTTTCAATCTCCCGAAGAAATTATACACAAATTCTTACCACAAGAATTTAATTGACTTTAGCACTAAAAACTTCTTGGTGTGATTGCACAAACAAAACCAATGGAGAAACTCACAGCCAAGCACTCATGAACGGGGCTTCAATATTTCTTCATAAAAAAAAGTCAAACGAAGCACTCGCATATTAGACGGCGCTTCAAGGCTCTACTGTTCTCTCTTTAATCCACAGTGTTACTTGCAATATATATATTCTCTTTAATCCAGTGTTATATATATTATATGCAAGAATAACACACGAAAAACAAATCCTTACTTAGATTTAAATAATCATCGCCTGGAGAAGAGAAGTGCACTAAATCCTTAAAGATAAGCCACACGTACGTACTGGATAAGGAAGCAAATTTAAAGTGAGATTCGGTCAACATCTTGGACTATCCTCTTCTTTCTCTTGCACAAATCTACTTGACCAACTCCGGAAGAGAAATAATATGCCCATCTTTCTTTCTTTTCAGTTTCCACAATCAAGAAACATTTTATTCGGACTGGGTGTCTGTTCAATGGGCTCAAACTCGAAATATATTTTAACAGTCACAACCAAAAGCATACTGCAATACATACATTCATATATGGTCATTCGCTACGTTTCTCCACGTTTTCTATAGTATCAGTCCACGCTGAGCTGTTCTTTCCCAGTAAAAGAAAAAAAAACAGAGCTAAACATCCAGAAAAATGAAATACAAAATGGACTGGGAATTATATGAAGAATGCTTGTCGGACACTTGTTAACCCTCAAGTCGTTTTCGAACTGTACCGAAACTTTCACCTCGTCGTCATTGGTAGATCAATTTCATGTCGAACCTTCCGAAACATTTCCTTCTTTCCCCAAATATCGTAATTAGCGAAGTGATATGAGAATGTGAGATTCCGTCAGCATCAGCTATTGCCTTCTCTCGGCATATTTAACTAGGAGGACCGTAGGCCTATGCTCATAAGGAATACCGAAGGCCGACAAATAACCGATCATATTTCCAGACATTGAACATCCACTTGCCACTAATTTATACATGCATCTCAACATAAACATGATAAGTTGAGCGCACTTTTCTTTTCACAAATTTCTTTCTTGTGCATGTGTGTGCGTGTCTGTCGCCGCCATTCCAGTCCCAATTATAATGCCTTGAAACAGATATTACGACAACACACAGACGGACAATACAATATTGGAGAAAGGTTTGATCACTGGAATTCAGTTTCTCTGCAGCAACTTCACGGTCCGATCTCTGGCTTTCTTAAAAGTCCGCTCACATCCACTGAGGAATGCTGTCTGTTTACTTGCACGAACATCAGTCTGGCAAAATGTGGCGAAATGCTCGCAGTTGTTGTTGATGAGGTTGTAGTTGCCAAAAGCATTGCTAGCATGAAGCTTGCAAGCCGTATCGACAACTTGATGGGGCGATTTGGTATTGACTAACGTAGTGTGAGTTCCTCGCCTTGTGAGCTTAAGTTTCAGTTTTGGCCATATGTTTTCATGACGGTGAAGGGATCGGAGTTTTTTGCCATCCCACTGGAAGCAACTGAGACAAGTTTTGACGACTCCACGCTTAGTGGTCTCCTGGTATCCACATTCTGGGCAGGGAGGCAAAATTTCTTGCTTGCAGCTAGTCTTGGACAGTGATGGGAATATGGCCATTTTGCTTTGTGTTCGGGTGAAGTGAATCACATGGCCTTGCCAACGTAAATTCCTATCATATATACACATGCGGAGCACTGTAAAGAATCAATTTTAATCCAAAAAATATTAAGATGAACTTTTGGTTAGGGACGATTTTGGCTCGAACTTAACTCAACATGTAGGCTGATCTTGACCGAGAAGTGTTAATCTATATAAATTTCTGATCTTTCGTTTAGCAATTTAAAAAAGAAGTAAAATCTGTTGTAGTTCTAGCTTAGCTCTAGAATTCTCACTCCAGCTCTCGATAAAGGAAAGATACAGAAATTCCACGCACTAAAAGCGAGAACAGAATCTAGAACATCATTTTCCCCAGTAAGCCCTGAGGAACAATTAGAGCAAGTTTGGACTTTGGTGTTGTTAAGCTTCTTGGCGGCCATGTTGCTCTAATCTCTTTGACTGATTAGATCTGTCGTACTTAATCTTAATATGTCAAAGTCGTAAGAGACTCCTTTTTGATATATACCCACATAAGTGAAGGTCCAACCAAGTACATGCTATAACCGATATCATTTAAGTGAGCATTATTTCTATGTTTGCTTTTGCTCTGCATCAGTAATTAGTTTGAGTCTGACCTACAAAATCAAAATCAGTTGATACAGTCTTTCCATTTCATTCTCACTCTGTATAACTTTTTTGCTTTCAACTCTTTATGCCACCATTTCCCTATTCTATCAAAATATAGCTCATTGATATACATCTTTGCAGCCATATCAGTTTCTTTTTACTTAGTGTAATCTTCACAGTCTCATTTCGTGTGAGTGGAAAAGCACCATACTAATTTCATGAGAAAGTGCTTCTTGATCGGACCAGTTCAAACAAGTTGTTGTTTACTAATATCTTGTGGCGGAGGAGTAACACACTTTTACGGTTGATTGGTTGGTGCTGGAAAGCCAAAACGGTGCGAATATTCTGTCTCTCTCTCCCCGCCAAGAATCTAGGGTTTCCATATTTTTAAGCCTTTCATGCCTTTTTCTTTGGCAAGATGGCATGTTTGACTGAACTCAGACATGAATTGCTTTGAAATAAAAGAAGAAATATGAGAGGAGAGTGATGACGGGGAATGGATCAAACTCAACAGTGACAGAGCTCGAAAGTGACCTGAGTTCGGCTGTGCTTCATCCCCGGATTTGCTACGAGTACACATCTCTGTAGTCATTTTTTTTTCTGGTGATTTCTATATAGACGAACTGTTGCTGGAAATATTTTATATTCTGCCGAGGCTTCTAGACGTTGTTGGAAATGGAGTAGATCGGTGTTTTTCTTGATTCTTTTGTGTTATTACGTTTTCTTGGGAGAGGAGTGCGGTGGTGGAGAGCAAAGTGATTGGCCCAGGAGCAAAAAGATAGGCTAGAAAAAGAAGCGCAAAATCAGGAAGATGATGAGGACTCACCGTGATGGCTGTATAAGCCATATAACCCATATCTATAAAGATGATCTCCAAGATTCAGATCTTCAGGTCTCACCACTTTCCAAATCAACTGCATCAATATCGTCCATACTTTGTTGATGATCTCCATCACCATGTTCTCTTTTGGCCCTTTTTCACTCTCTCGGACTTGCGCTTGAGCCTGTTAACCTTCAAACTAAGATAATATTGGGTTTGAGAGTTCAGATAATTGTTGCAGCGAAGAGAAGAGCAAGAAAACTGAGGATGAAAAGGCTAAAAGGATCACCTGCGCCGTCAAAAGGTAGGATAAAGATGGCGTCGTCATCGGGAGAGAGAGGAAAGGAAACGGAAGAAGTGAGTGAGCATGAACGGTGGAGAGTGGGTGATGGCGACGAGGTTATGGTATGAGAGAGAGAGAGAGAGAGAGAGAGAGAGAGAGCTCTTCGAATAAAATCTTGCAACTCTTTCTGCTACTGTTTTTAGTATGACTTTTTTACTGTGTTCTCAAAGTGGGATACATGCTTGGTGAAGAGGGAGGGATGGGGGAGCGGAGAGAGAGAGAGAGAGAGAGAGAGAACAGGGAATTATTGAGGAGGACAATGTATTTGATTTGACACAAAGACGACTCTATACGCATTCATGTAATATGTTGAGTAGATCAGACAAAGATTTTTTTTGACTGCTTTCTTAGCCATGATAATTTTTAGGGTTTAATAGAACAACACCACAAAGTGTTGGCGAGCACGCGCGAGAAAATGGGGCTTCAAGGGCCACCAGCATCCCATGCAAGTCCGGAATGAGCGATTGGGACTAGACCCATGCAAGAGGACACACGGCTGAGAGTGTTTGAGTTGGGATAAATAGTTAGGTCATTAAATAAATAATATAAAAAGCGATAATGGGAAAACAAAATGAGATTTGTGTATTTCTCGATTCTTTAGAAATGCGTTATGTTGAGATGGCAAAAGCCTCCAGTGGATCTTGGCACAAAATTCTTCCCAAATAAATGGTAATTTTTTTTTTTTTGGTCCATTTATTTGGGAAGAATTTTAACAGTTGCCTTAAATAGAATAGGCTCACAAATAGGTTGCTAGTTATACTAGAAACTCTAGAAATAAAAAATGCACTATTTTATCTATGTGCCAACTTTTTGAATATCCCATGAAAAAAAATTCAGAAGTTGGGGCACGGGAGCATCAATGAGCTTTTCGACAACAAAGGTCAAACCTTGCGAACAAAGGACCACATCCATACAAAGATGAAAAAACCAAAAAGTAAAGCCTATTGCCGTTAAAAGATCATAGACCCAAATTGAGGAAACGGTCATGTTTCTAGAATCAATGTGCTGCCTATCTAATCCAACGATTGGAATCTTGCAGCCTCAAGTACAACGTAATATTATGAGGATAAAAAATTCCATTCTGCACTAAGTTTAAAGTTCTAGAAAGTAAAGTAAATGCTCATCATTAAATTTTAACCTAAAGTTTGCTTTTTGATCAATTTTTGTAATTTTTTTAACACCATGAGAGTGGCTTTTTCCTATTCGACAATTTGGAGAATTTTGGACCCTCTTTATTGCGCGATAGCATGGAAAGGAAACGAGACTTCGAGGGGGAATATTCATGCATTGGGCTTGCACGTGAGGGAGGGACGCAAAGGCAAAGCTTTTCTTTATTGAAGTGAGCAAAATCTAGGAAAAACCTAAGGAGTAAAAGTAAACTAAAGCGCGGACCAGGCCTTGACGAAATTGATAGAAGCAGTGAAGATAAAAATGATGCACCATTTCAAGATACGACAAATTTTCCTCCATCCCTTCCTCAACCAGTCTTATCGGTGGATGGCAACTATTAATTTCACACACACACATATATATTTGCATGTGGGTAATATCTATCTTGTGACCTATCAATCAGAAATATGATTGGACATAAATATAGATAAAGATATAACCCTTTCGAGATTTGGCTGCTTCAAAATTATTTTGGGAAAGCAAACTAGCTAGTGTTGACCATTTTGACCGAAGATTAGAGCACGTAATCTAGATATATAAGTTAGGGAACTCTGGTTGCGTATTATATGCTTTTATGGGATTGGTTTAGTGGGTAAGGAACACGGGCAGATGAGGCGCAGAACACAAATTTGATTCCTCACACACCGTTGAGTGCAAACCAGTTCAAATTTGGGACATCTATCTAGATATTCTAAGCAAGTAGGTTTTATACCCACTTGCTGTTTCATGGTTAGTATCATTAAAGATAATTCATATAGTCGAACTATTACATGAAGCCCAATTTCATAAGAGGAAGATGGAATTAATAGAAGATTGAATGAACTATCTCTACACGATAATACTTTATACCAGTTAAACAACATCTTTATAAAAATTGATGATACTTCTTCTGATGAATTTCTTAAAGAAGAAGGTCTTCAAATAAATGAAATAGAAACCTCTTCAGAATCAGAATATGAAGATGCCTCTCCAAAAAAACCTATCCCTAAAATAAACATGTTAACAAAAGAAGAAGGATTCCTCCTCAGCACTGCTGATAAAATAATCGACCCATAAGCCAAAAACGAATACTTAGATAGACTACAATCTTCAATGAATATTAATACTAAACCCAATAATTCCTACAATCTAAAAGATATTCTAAATAAAAAAAAAAAAAAAAAAACCCATTCTAGGCCAATAAATATTAATAATCCCCCAAAACGAAATAAAGCAACAAAAATTAGAAATACGGGCCTTGAAAGTGACACAATTAGAAATGAAACAAGAAATCTCTTATATAAAATCTCTTGTCATAAAAGGAAAAGCAAAATTAGAAGATCAAAATGAAATCACTAATACTTCCGATACTTCTGACCCAAGCTTCCTTATGTTATTAACAGAAATAACCTCTAGGAAATGGATAATAAATATAATGATAAAAATCAACAATGAATTTATTATTGAAACAACAGCACTCTTTGATACATGGGTAGATCTCAATTGTATCAAAGAAGGCTTTGTTCCGACAAGATATTTCAATAAAACTTCCGAATCTTGCCCAAAATTAAGACCGGATTTCCAGTGTTTCTTTGGATAGTATGGCAACTAGCTGAGCTAGAGCTGGTATAGATTCTTCTTTTGGAGGGGTATTTGGTATGGATGTTGAGAGATATTTGGTATTGGATGTTGTTGTAGGAATATTGATTTTCTACTATCTGAAGCCATGACTTGATTGGTGTGAAGCCTTTTGGCTTTGGTGGTGTATTGGAAGTTTCGGCAATGGCTTGCCTTTATCTTTGTCTTTTTTAGGTCTTGGTATAATGGTATTCCTTGTAAAAATTCTCTTGTGAGAAGATCGGGTAATGAATTTGAAGAACTATTTATAAATTCAATATCAAAATCAAATACTGAAAGTATGGTTTGCCATCGGCAAAAATCTATTTTAATGCAATGTTTAATACGTCTTTTTGTAAAAGGTCTTTGGCTGATTTGCAATCAATTCACAAGAGAAATTTTTGGTTTAATAAATCTCCTTGGAATTTTGATATAAACAAAACTATATCAAGTATTTATTTTTTGATTGTTGAATAGTTTTGTTGGGTGGGATTCCAATGTTTTGAGATAAACCGAACAACTTGTTCTTTGCTATTTTTACTTGTTTTAGGAAGGGGGAGGGTTGAAAGTAAAAAACCAATTAATTTCACTCTTCGGTAGATTGACATGCAAGTTCAGGTTTTATTTATGAGAACCCTTTTAAAAGTCATCTCCTCTTTTAATTTTCCTTTGATACTTTTATCTCGAAATCATCCAAAAGAAAAGTAGCGACTTCATATCTATTTCACCGGAATCTACTCCACAGCAAAACATCTTTTCTGAAAGTTATTCTTTAGCTTTTGATGAGAATAAACGTTTTATATGGCAACTCTGAATAAGAAATATCCAAGCAGACAAATAATAATTGCAAATCATTATTTCAAATTTCGAACCAAATTGTACATACAAATCGTGGCAAAATTCAATCAACAACAACGCTTAAAAATACAGCCATTTTCATAGTAATACACATGTACAAACTATGTTAGAATTTACTCAATGACAAAGCTCAAGAATGTGCAAAGATATGGCGCCAAAATTTAATCGACAATGCGACACCCATGATAGAGATGCACACTAGTATTGAATCGATAACAAAACATCAGGATAAAGATATGTGTCGAAATTTAATTGACAAGATGAATCAGAAAATTATAACTAAGGAAAAATAAAGTGCAGAAAAAGTGAAGATAATAAAAGTTTACATTTTGATTGTCATGGGGGCCTCTTCCAATTGATAGAACTTGGTATTTATAGATATTCTATCATAACCGTTTGGGAGCAGTTTCTTCGTGGTTGAATTGTAGTTTGACAATTCCAAAAATAATGGTCCCATATTCCCATGTTGTCAACTCCCTTCAAAATAGTAGCTTTATTTCCAAGGATTTATTTATTTCTCACGTTGTTAATTTCCTTCAAAATGGCGGTCTTATCTTTAAAGAGTTGTTCTTTTCCCACATTGTCAATTCCCTTTAAAAAAGCAACCTCATTCTCCATCTTCACATAATTATTCTACACGATCTCCTTAATGAATTTACATGTGCTTGAGCCTCAAATGCAATCTTCTGAATCGATCATCTACTCCTTAGTTAACACACTATTGACGACTTTGGTAAAATAATCCGCCATCATTCACCACTAGTTGACATGTGCTAACACTTTCATCCAAGTCATCAACTACTTATAATATCAAACAATCCATGCTTAGATAGTATATTTTCCACTCTTTTCCCTTTTTTATCGTTAATTTTGATGGTTGCATATGAGGTTGTCAAGGTCACTTTAATTGTTTCCAAACGATCATCGCATATCGATGATAACTAAATATCGAGCATTTTCGGGTGTCAACATATGCCTCCTTTTAAAATAATCGAATGATTAATGAATCATTCAATTATTTTAAATTAGGAAACCCAAGAGTCGTCACGTGTCCCCTTGTCATTGCCATAACCGATACCACCAAAGTTAACTTGAATGAGATTAAGCGAAATGCCTCTAATGACAGGCACAACCTCTTAAAAAAAATGCAGGATTATTAGGACTTGCTTGCACTTGAATTGAATGACTTGATGTTCCAAGCCCATTCATCACTTCATGGGAGGTATCGATGGTAATTGGCTCGATCACATCAATAAGATATTTTATCATGCAGTTAATCAATTCATTCTCGTGCTCCTTCAATAACCATCGCATGACAGCCAACATTGTAAGGCTTGGCACTAATTGTCTTCTCTGCTCATTGGTGAGTTGTCTTGATACCAACATCTCCAACTTGTTCTCGATCCGCCATTGATAGTACAATCGATGACTTTCCCACCTTATTATTACTAGGTTGTGATGAAGAGTTGTCACCGCTATGCTATCATAATCAAGTTGATTTCTTGTTCTCACGATCATATCTCCTCAAATCAACCATAATGGTCCCACCGCACGTGCCATATATTTCGCCAAAATCTACTCGACAACGAAACATCTTTTCCTAAAGTTGTTCTTCTACTTTTGGTGAGAGGAGATGGGTTCTGTGGCGACTCTAGACAAGAAATATCCAAGCGGACAAAAAATAACTACAAACCTTTATTTCGAACTTCGAACCAAATTGTACATATAAACAGTGCAAAATTCAAACAACAACAAGGCTTGAAAATACAACCATTTCCACAGCAATACACGTGTACAAACTATATCAGAATTTAATTGATGATAAAGCTCGAGAGCATGCAAAGATGTAAAGTCGAAATTTAATTGACGGTGCGACGTTCATGATAAAGATGCACGCCAAAATTGAATTGATGACGAAATATTGGGATAAAGATATGTGTCGAAATTTAATCGATGACACGAATCGGAAAACTATTAAGGAAAAATAAAGTGTAGGAAAGTAAAGATAATAAAATATTACATTTTGATTGTCAAGTGGACCTTTTTAATTGATAGAACTTGATATTTATAGACTTTCTATTGTAACCGTTTGGGAGTAGTTTTTTCTTGGTTGAACTGTAGTTTGACACTTCCAAAAATAATGGTCCCATATTCCCACATTGTCAACTCCTTTTAAAATAGTAGCCTTATCTCTAAGAAATTTATTTCCCACGTTGTCAATTTCCTTCAAAATAGTAGCCTTATCTCCAAGGAGTTGATCTTTTCCTATGTTGTCAATTCCCTTAAAAAAAGCAATCTCATTCTCCATTTTCAACTAACTATTCTTGACATTCTCTTTAATGGATTTACACATGCCTGGGCCTTAGATGCAATCTTCCAAATCGATCATTAGCTCCTTAGTTAATACACTATCAACAACTTTAATAAAATAATCAGCCATCATTTGCCACTAGCTGGCATGTGCTAATACTTTCATCCAAGTCATCAACTGCATATAATATCGACCAATCTTCAATCCATTAAATTGGCTTCCTTCATGGATGATCAAATATGCCCTGAATAGTATATTCTCCACTCTTTTCGCTTTTTCTTCATTAATTTTGATGGTTTCATATGAGGTTGTTGAGTCTACTTTATTGCATATTGATAATAACTAAATATTAGGCACTTGTGATGGTGTCAAAAATATCCAAAGATTATTCGATGGAAAATTCCATATTGTATGCTGTAAAATTTTGTGGGATCATTGCCTACCGTTCTAAAAACTTAAGTTGTTAGATGAATGCATGGTTTTTTTTTTTGGGTAAAGAAATGAATGTATGTTTTAATATTTAAATTTTCCAACATTCCTCCTCAAGCTTAGTTTGGTTTTTTTGTTTAAAACTAAGTGTGGAATTTTAATTGAGGAGACAAATAGAGCATGAAAAGATTTAAATTCAAGACCTTCAACTCTAATATCATGTGAGATTTGATTGGACCATAGCCAATTATTCTAAGATCTTAAACTATTTGATGAAGGTGTGGTTTAATATTTAATTATTCTAACACTCCCTCTCACGCTTAATCTGGTTTTTTCCCAAGTACTAGGCGTGGAAATTTAATTGTGAAGACAAATGGGGCTTGAAAAAATTTGAACTCAGAACCTTCAACTCTGATACCATGAGAGATTAGTTACAATCAACTGTTCTAAAAGCTTGAGCTGTTAGATGAAGATGTTGATACCAATGTTGGATGGTCTTGGGCTTTCTTACCCCAAAAGTTAGCTCAAATGGTAATGTTTTCTCTCACATTTATAAACCGACCACCAGCCCATTTTAAACCGATATAGGACAATCTCAAAGATCTCCCCTCCATACATCGAGTCTGGGTTGAAGGCACAACAACTCGTAATTCTTCCGTATGACTTTTTTTGGGTCCAAACTTGTTGGCAAAGCCGGGCTGTGATATCATGTAAGATTTTATAAAACCACTATCAACTGTTTTAAAAACTTAAGTTATTAGATAAAAGTGTGATTTGTTATTAATTTTTGCAATACTCCTTCTCATGCTTAGGCTAGTTTTTTTACCTAATATTAAGCGTGAAAATTTAATTAGGGAGGCAAATGGGGCCTAGAAAGATTCGAACTTAGGATCTCTAGTTATGATACCATGTAAGGTTTTGTGGGATCACATCCAACTATTCTGAAAATTTAAGTTATTTCATGGAAGCGTGGTTTAATATTTAATTATTTTAATATATACTTTATGGGAATCCCTGACAGTGCCTTGGCATCCGCACCATTTTTGCATCGCTAGCAATGATAACGGTGTCGGTGTCAACCACTTAATCAAGTCAAATAAAGGTGTTGCGTACATATAGAAATACAGGCAGTGAGGATATATCACTCTTAGTCACGTCACATAATACGCAACCGGTAACAATTTCCTCAGATAATCCATTATTTGTCATCCTTGATTCTACAGTTGCGATCCCTAAACATCGGCGTTCACGTGCTTGAGCGAACGCCGGTCCGATAAAAGATCGCCAAATGTCATAGATAGAGCTTGAAAAATAATCGAATGGACTGGAAGACACGCTACGGTGATGGTGACTATGCAATGCACTCGTCCTATACGCATGAATATGGTTGCTGAGTTTCGAATCTTCGGTTGTAAGTCATTCCAAACCATTTGTTTTGCATACTCCAATTTCTTTTCCATCTTGCTCAATTTGCTTTTGACGTGGTTGGTTCATTTGACAGGTACCAAAAAAGGAATAGGCTTTCTGCTAGGTTACTATTTATCTAGAAATCTCCTCATGAGTATATTTAGGGAAAATTTCAAATAAGGATTTGAAGTTGGGTTGATTTATCAAAAAATGGCCTAGAGTGACATTATTTCAAATAATGGCCAAAAGTAGCCAAATCAATTTCCAATATGGGCTTGAGCTTGCTGCTACCGAGCAAGTGATTTTTCTGATAGACAGAATAGGAGCACTTTTCATCCAATACATTCCAATTTCTTTCTTCTAATCATCCTTCCATCCACTGCATTCCAATTTCTCCTCAATCTCGCTCAATACGCATTCGATTTCGCACCTTGTATGCAGTAATGGCAAATCGGTTGGTACATATTTACATCCATATTAATTCATCAAACCCCATGAAGAATGCAACTTTGGACCTAAGTAAATTTGACTGCAATTGCCATACCAGTGCGGGTCAACAAAAGGCGGTTTATGTACTTCTGTTTGGAACTGAAGAAAAATACTAGCAGTTATGTCATGTGATACTGCTTCAAGCCCTTATTAAGTCCAAATTCTTTCTTTTATTCATCCTTCCATCCAATACATTCCAATTTCGCCTTGATCTTGCTCAATATGCATTCGATTTCGCACGTGGGGTAGCTTCTGATCAACAGATGGGTAATACAAGAGTAGGCTTTTTGTGATGTCGCTATTTGTACTATAAATCTCTCCATGATAATAATGATGGAATAGGAATAAAACTACACCAGTTTGATTCTGTCCCGTGCAAAAAAGTCAGAGGTTGCGGCACGTGAGCATGCATGAGAATTTTCTTTCCATCTAACGTCACGGTTCTCCGGCAGTCCAAAGTTGACCTCCTGATGGACCCCGGCCGAGTCATATGCAATGGGTGCATGGTTCAAATATCTTCGGTCGTGGTCTGATCGGGCTCCGTCATGTGGTCATTGTAGCCTGGTCGTTGCCTTCTGACAGGCATATTGTCTCGCCGGAATTTGCGTCTGCGACAAATACATTTTACTAGAATTCATTCTTCCGCCTTTATGGGTTGAGACAGACCTGTGGTGACTCCGGATAAGAGGTATCATAAGAACACATAGAAACATAGAATTTCACTTTAAACAGAACTGAAAGTTCACAAACTTTGCTAGAATTTAGTCGACAACAAAACTTGAAGACATAAAATCTAATTAACAGCAAAATATCTGAAAATTATAGCCATAACTAGAGTGCAGAAATTGAAAGATGACAGAATGATAACAAGTTTTTGTGCATCGTGTGGGCTTTTCTATGGTACACAAACACTAATATTTATAGTTTTCACCATATAACTCCCCATAAGCAATTCTTCAACAATTTTAGCCATGCCTTAACGTTTCTGGAGCTTTTGGTTTCATATATTCATTTCGCTAGGAATTCTTATCTTCAGGTGATTACTAAATATCTTCCTCATACTATTTGCGGTTACAAGAAGTTATAATAACATTTATCCACAAGAAACTCAAATATCCAAATATATCGCGACTAGGCATATACAAGCTAATGTCTTATGAGTTCATCCCAGATAACTGACTTGCTATCAATAATTTCCTTAGATGCCAATGATCTTCAAGTTGTCGACATTTAATTTAAAAGAGCTTAATTATTCGAAAATATTGCTACTCACTATTTTGTCAACTATTCTTTTTATCGATGACTCCAACTATTCACCAAATTCTGCTCTCATAATCTAGCACCTATTCATAATAACCAAAAGTTAGTATTTTATTATGTAAAAAGCCAATGTCGTTTGTTTGAGATATCTATGCCGGACGATGATATTGGGAATACGGATATTCTAGGGTCTCTAATCCATAGAAAAGATCGAAGGATGACAGTTCACTTGAACAGATTTGTAGTGTGTCTTGCAACATTTGGGTGAAATAGATTTTGAACGAGGAGTAAAGGCCAGCCAGTCAACATACGGTCCTTCCCACAGCATTCCTTGTTGGTTCAACAATTAAAGATTTATAGAAATTCATAGAAATATAACTTTCAGTCATGCTTAATTCATCATAATTTCTTAATAAGAATCACACAAAATGAACGCAATATAAAATTTCGAATATTAAAAAACAAAACGAGAATACACGATGTATATAAAACACCCGTGTTTACTAATAATATAAGCAAGTGAAATGTGAAACAATTCTATACTTGGTTTGGTTGCCAGGGTCTACACGCACCTCCCTTTTTTTGGATGCAGACATCCCCCTCTTGATAGCAAGGACGCCGTTTGTGCAGCAACCAGTGTTCGATCCTGATCTGGGGTTCATAATGAAAATTCTCGTGACCTTGTTTACACACTACAAGAGGGTCTTTACTCTCCAAAAAAAAAAAAAAAAAATCTCTAAGAGTTCCCAGATGCCTCCTCTTCTCAGTTGGTCATTAAATTGAATTAAGTGGACTATATCATAAATAGTGAGAGACTCGTATATATAAAGTGGGAATTGTTCGAAATTGGAAATTCTATGGAGATGGACGAAGGTGAAAATAAGGGATAGAGACGTCTAATTTAAATTTTCTGATTGCCTTTTAAGCTGGCGGAAAGGCCTGGGCCCCAAGGCCCTAGCCACTCATGTGGCCCTTGGCCCAATCATTGGACTCATTTGTTCACCTGAACCAATGCCCTAGACCCAATCATTGTAATGGGCTCACTGGATACGTACCCAATTGTACCATGCCTGGGCCGGCACGACCTGTTGGCCATTGTAATTCACCAATGTTTTGCAACAAGCGAAGAATCTATTTTGTTGCATCCAAATACATCCGAAATCGTTTAGTTTATAAAGTCCACACGTATTTAATTTAGTATATAAAATTACATCAGAAACACTTTATAAAGTCCACAGGGAGTAAATTTTGTAGGTGGTTTTTTCAGGAATTAAAAATAGGCTGGAACATCTATTAACATGTAACCTGCCAATCTGGTTGGGTCACGCACAGCAAGAGAGCAATTAGGGATAGATAAAATGAAAAAAGATTTAACTAGTAAAATTAAGGAGAATATAAGGTTCACCATATTAATTTTCATTTCTGTGACTATCTAATACATATTTTCTCTTAACAATGACAGTGACCTCTGAATATTTTGGTCAAGGATCGTTCTCTCTTTTCTCGACCTACCTCACAAAATATTTTGTATTTGTAATTATATGTCTGAAATTCCCCAATCACTTTACTCCTTTCTCTTGCTTGTGCGCTTATGCTTGAGGGTTTCACCATTAGCGTAATCATATCCAGAATTTTTGTCAGTTTTGTTTTTTCCTTGAGTTTCGGCCTTGTCTTTGTATGATGATCTTATCAACATTTCTCTGTTATATACACATACATAGGGAAGGCGAGATTGTTAGAAATATCTGGGTCACTTAAAACTTATTTCATCTGCAGAAACTTATTGGCCCATTCTCCAAGTTCCATGATCCTCCGCTCACAAGCAGTGAATAATGCCGTCTGTGTGCTTGCCTAAACATCGGTCCGGCAAAACAAGGCAAAATGCTCACAATTATTATTGAAGAGATCGTACTAGCCAAAATCATCGCCCTTGTAAAGCTCACGAGCTTTGTTCACGACTTCCTGGGTCGATTTGGTATCGAGTAAGGTCATGCAAGTGCCCCATCTTTTCAACATGAACCTCAGTAGTGGCAGCCCATAAGCATGGGAGTGGAGGGAACGGAGTTTCTCTCCTTCTCGCTGGAAGCAATCAAGACACATCTTTTCGACCTCCATTCTAATGAAGTGAATCACATAACCTTCTCCGACGTAAATTCTTGATACAATCAATAATAAGTATGTGCAATATGGAAAAAGAATTGATTGTCCAAATCATTCCACCCACTGGAAATAGATTTGAATCGATGGGATTGTCACAAGTGAATCATATTTTATTAGTTTAGATGGATTAAGCTGCGGATTGAGCAGCTGTAGATTAGCCGCAACGCGATCTGCAATTTACTTATAGACAATAAACATCGATCACCACAAGTCACAAGTTTCATTATTTTCCGTGATTTGATTGAGGTACGTTTTCTACACCGACTATTTCGACTTCTTAGGAAATGTGAAGAAGACCTTTCAGAAAGGGAGACGACTGAACGAGAAATGATGTTGAGGAAGAAGAAAGAAATAATAGAGTAGTGTCCTGAGAGAGAAACAGAGGAGTGGTACGTGGGTTATGAAAAATTCCTGCTTAATTTGATATAACAAAGTATATACTAGGCAAAAGACGAATGTCTTATCTCATCTTTGTAATCTCCTGGATGTACCATATAAGTTTCATCTGAGTCCTGATTTAGGTTGCATTTGCCTCGTAAACAATTAAATGAATTGAAAAATATTATCATCATCCATGAAAATATTGTGCCATAAATTATTGTTGAAAATAAAGATATTTTTTGTTGACTAATTATTTTAAACGATACAAATAGTTTTGGAAATTTTCCATGAAATAATTGGAGATTTCAAAAAAAGAATTAAGTACTTAAAACTATGGAAGTGGGCGTGTACCTACTCAAGTCAATAAGATTTACTCGATGGTCCACGACAGCATGATTTATAGGTATTTCAAAGAATTTCGGTCGGCAACAAAAGGTTCAGCAAAAACAAATCATGACAACACAGGTTATTGGAAATTATGGCCACGAGGACATTCATGTACATAGCCACAAGTAATATAATCTATGAAGCCCGGACACGTTGTCGGAGCTTCTGTGTCGTGTCCGACACATGTTAACGTGTTTGACATGCTCGTACACGCCCGGACACGTTCCGACACGCGGTCAACATGTGTCGGAAAATCCAACACGTGGTCAACCTTTTCGACACGTTCCGACACGCGTGTCAAGAGAGGATCGTTGAAGAAGATGATGGAGGGTGGAGGCAAGGCTGAGGGAGCGGAGGTGAGGCCAAGACGACGAGCGAGGGCCAAAGGCCCTTTGGCGAGCGACTGCGATGAGGCGACCGGGAGAGAGCTATGCGACGAGGAGGAAGAAGAGGCTGTGGTTAGGGTGGTGGGGGATGATGGAAAGAAATCGGGGCGAGAGAGGGGGTGGCGTGACGATGGAAATAAATCGGGCCGGAGAGGGCGGTGGCATGGGGTGAGGGGAGAGATAAACCGAGGAGGGGAGGGGTGAGGGAAGAAACCGAGGGGGAGGGGGAGGGGGATGGGGGAGATTGATGGGGGCGGGAGCAGGGAAGAAATTGACGCGGGGGAGGGGGAGAGAGAGAGGGGAAGAAATCGAGGGAAGATTTTGGGGTGGCGTGGGGAGCAGGTGCTATCGTGCAAGGAGGGGGGGGGGAGAGAGAGAGAAGGGAAGAAATCCGGGAAGATTTCGGGGTGGCGTGTGCTATCATGCAGGGAGGGGGAGGGGGAGAGAGAGAGAATGGAATAAATCGGGGAGGATTTTGGGGGTGGTGTGGGGTGGCATGGGGGATAGTGGGAGAGAGAAATGGGGAGGGAAATGATTTTTGGGGATAAGAGTTTAGAAAGAAAAGAGAGGGAAATAATTTTTAGGAGCTTTTTCAAGGGAATAATTTTGAGCGGCAAATTATTTTTGTTATAAAAATAAATAAATGAGTTAAAAAGTGATTTTGAAAAATAATAATATTGAATGTTAAATAATAATAAATTTTTATGATTATAGAATATCATAGATTTATTTAAATAAAGTTGATTCTATTTTTTTGTTAGTCATTAGTTTCATTCATAATTTTTGTTAAAGTTAAAAACATGTTTCCAAATATGAGTACACATTAATTATAAATATATATTTTAAATTTTCTATGAATAGATTTATTAATATTATTAGTGTAAATTAATTGTAAACTCTTTTTATTTATTTATGAATCCGAATCAAATTAATTAAAAATAAAAATATTTATTTAAAAATAACGTGTTCTAACGTGTCGGAATTCTCTATTTTTGAGAAATGACGTGTCGGCATGTCGTGTCGTGTCGTGTCGTGTCACGTGTCCGTGCTACTTAGAAAATAATGGACCTTGTGCATTGCTTGGGCTGATCATTGCATAGGGTGTGTGGCCTTTGGAGAAAGTTTTAGGAAAATGTAAAATACTTTAGGTTACGGGGGTTTTTCAAAATACAAGTAGCATTTAGTAACTCTTATTTAAAAATGCATAAACAACTTTAGTTTAAATGGTGTTCAAAAAATCACATTTTATGAAGAAATTTTGCTATTTAAAAAAATAAAAGAAAAAAGACCAAGGGTTTTATGGTTAGCGGCCGACCAACAAGCCAGATTTGGCACTGGCGGCCCTCTCCTAAGATTGGGTTGCCTAGGGTCATGCGGCCTTTGGCGAGGTTGTTAGCAATCCAGCCTTGTTGGCAACCTAAGCTCTTCGCCAGCAACATCACTCGAGGGGAGAACATTTTCAAATTATGAAAGGTTAGTGATGGCAAAGTTATATATATTAGCATTATGGAAATGATCAAAATCCAAAAACCTTAAAACCTGCCCTTGCATTTTCTAAAACTCTTCAAAAAAAATTGCCAAACACCGTTTGTCTTATGCTAAAGACCTTTAAAACCACAAAGGTCTATCGCCGTAGTTTGACCATGCTGGAAGCCATTTTATTAGAGTTTCACATTATTTTGGTTGAACATATCATCTATATATGAAGAGCGACGTCTATAACTTTAGAGTTGCGCTGGTTGATCTTTTGATGACAACGCGACCACATGATGTAATTTGTCCGACGGATCTAACAGACTTGGGGGAGTAGGTCAAGCCGAAAAGGAAATTGACAAGAATCATGGACTTGCTATACTGGCTTCATCATATCCCATGCGAAAAAGTCAAAAGTTGCGGCACGTGAGCGTGCATGAACATGTTCTTTCGATCCGTAGCTTTCTATCCCTCTTATTCAACGGTTGGAATCAATTCGACTCATGCTCGCACCTATTTCTTTTTTCTTTTTTTTTCCTTTTGTTTTCATTGTCAGATATGAGCACCTCTTTCATTTCGTGTAATAATTAAAATGTGCCCCCAAAGAACCGAATCCTCTCCATGATAATTTGGGGGATATTAACCTGAAGGGTAAAAGCTTGATTGAACATGACAACGTGCTCGAATTTTTGACGCAATCTTACTGAATACTAGTGGGGAATACTTGAAGGCCGCCACGAAGATTGCTTTGAATTTTATGGAGGGAGGGAAAATCAAGTATATTTAAACTCCTGATGATAAATGGCGATTGGTGCTTTGAATATGCAAAGTGGTAAAACTAAAATTGGTGTCGTTGTTAGAGAACATAATGGTGTGATGGCTTTGGGAATCTATTATAGAGGACGTAAGAAGATTTATGCACAAGAAGAAAGGTTTTTAGATTGATCTGCATTAGTAGGAGAGCTTAGGGCACCCTCTAAATAGGTGCATTATCTTCGGTTGTAGTTCATTTACGAATCGATATCATTTCAGTCCTTTCATAATTTTCTGGTGTGCTGGATTTTCTATTCCTTGAGGATTCAAGGCCACTTCGGCGAGATTAATTTTGACCCGATTAGCTTCTCTTTGAAATGAAAAATGCGTCATGCAGCAATTTCCATAATGCACGTGCATGTTGTCCAACCTTGACGACTAATTCTTATGAGATCAATTCGATGGACTTCCCCAAAGTCGTTTGGCATAAGTCATCAAATGAGTTGTTTGCCCAAACTGATGAATTCATCGTGTTATTGTTGACATGCCAATCAAGTTCAGGGGTTGGGTTCTACAGTAGAGAATTTGACTGTTGGAAAAACCTCAAATGGAATCACGAGAATTGCCTTTTCTATTGATGGTGGACACAACACAAATTTTGGTAAAATGGAATGAAGTTTTTCGCTTTGTGTAAGTAAAGAACTTCTTTATATGATGGACCGGCCTTACCACGAGCCTGAATTCACGGTGGCATATGAATTGGATTCTTGGAGAAAAAATGTACTTCTTTCTTAGCACATATCTAACACGGTATTTCTTTGACTCACTTCGGCAATAATTGCCTTGCACAGGGTGCCATTTTATTTAAGGGAATACATAGATTTCGTAACTTCTTGGAGCAAAGAAAGTCGGTTGTTGCAGAAGGGAAGGTAGTTGAGCTGTAGAGGCAGTAATCTTTCATGTACGTAGATTTGTTGGGAATTATTCTAGCACTTTTGTGTTCTGTCGCGCCAATTGCATTTCAAACTTGATCATGTGTTAGTGCCATGCCATGTCTATGGGTCCATTGGATAATCTGGGCCGCAAAGAACTTGGGTTGAACTAGCCTGGCCAGATGGATTTGCTTGTTGGCCCACGTTGGACTGACCCGTCCAAGCCTGTATTTCAAAATGCGGCCCATGTTGATTGTGTACGCGTGTATCTCTGGGTGTGTTTGAGAGAGAGTAAGCCAGCCGGAACCGCCCTGATTTGGTCGGAACCGGCCCTCTCCTCTGAGCCTTAGAATTTTGTCAAGCGGCTCGAGCCTGCTCGATGATCAATTTTGCTCTTAATGCTAAATTCACGACCCCAACCCCACAACAATTTTGTGGCTGATGCCTTAATCACACGATAAGGCAAGCTGTGTTCATGTAGCCGAATAAAAAAAAAAAATAAAGCGCAGTCTTTTATGGTGAAATTGTTTTCACGCCATCATATATCTTTCCGTTCAAATTGTTACTTGGCTTCTCTCATAAGCTAATTATATAAACGACGGTCTAAATCGGCCAAACGGTGTTTGCTTGTTAGACCTTATAAAATGAGTTACTTTTTAGCCTATACATGGTGGATAAATTGTACTATGAATTAGTTATATTTTGTAAATGAGTCATAAATGAGTTTAAATATATATGAATGGGCGTTAAATGGATCACAAATGAACTTATAATTTATATAGATTCCTCTTTTTTCATTCTCTTTTATTTTTTCTTGATTTCGCACTTATTCACTTGGCATTTTTATCTCAATTTGGATATGAATTTTCTTATGTTATGTTAAATATATAAGTATTTTAATAATATAAATTGAGTTGAATTAGGTATGAATTGCTCAATTTACATTGTATAAATATAAGTCATATGTGTTTGATTTGACTAGATTTACTCGTTTTATGGGTTTTAAAACTTATTTAAGTGTTTTAAACATGGACATATGTATTATAAATACAAATGACATCCTAATGGGACCAGGATCATTAGTTATTGGTGGTCGGGATCTGGATTTCGGAAGTTTCTCATCATTACCAATTAATATTTCCACGTGTGCTGAATAACGTTTGCATCCCAATATAATAAATGGTTAATATCGTGAAAAACATCAAGCTGATACTCATGTGACAAATTTACCCTAACTAATCATAAAAAAATTATAAACTAGTACATTTATAACAAATTTACCCCAAATTAATTTATTCGACCGCAAAAAATCCTAAATTGATAAATTTGTGACAAATATATCCTCCGCTAAATTGGATTAATACCACAAAAAAATCACAAAAATTGTAAATTGTGATAAACAGAATGTAATATCCTAAATTAGCACACTAGTCAATTGTCATGTGTCATTTAACTTAATAATTTAACAGTAAAATTTAACAAAAACTAATAGAGGATAAATTTGTCGCAAGTGTACCAGTTTGGGGTAAATTTTTTATAATCAAAAAAATAATTTGAAATAATTTTATCACAAATTTACCCATTTTGAGTTTTTCAAGTGTTAACCTTATAATAAACCCTCCAAAAAAAAGACACACCTGTAAGCAACTGTCACAGGTCAAAGGAAAGCCTCGGAAAGCTGTCCAATCATAGATGTTTTTTCTTTTATTGTAATGTGGGCCTAACGTATCCCATCGCTGTCATCACTCAGAAAGACCGAATAGAACATCATGCAGCAAAAGGACGGATGGGCATTATTTCGTGTTTGATAATCGGAATCCTTCTGTTTGTTGCGGCGTCCTGCATCAAACTAGCGTACTAAAAAGAGTAGATGACAATGATGGCCGCAAAAGAAGAACAAACTGAAGGACCATGTCGTCAAGAGAGAGAGATCGCTATGAAGGAAAAGATTTTGGGTACCTTGGAACAAAGCTTTTTCAATAGGCTGGTATGATTTTACTATTGTCATGTTTTTCGAAAAAGAACCAGTGCGGTTGTTTGTCGAGTATCACAAGAATGTATTTAACATATGCACCAAAATGAAGTGATGTAAATCCAAGGAATTCATAGACCAATAGGAAAGGCAAAACTGTTGGGATTTTAAGGTCATTTGAGCTTAATTTGTCTCGCTTAACCTCCATGAAACATTTTCTTTCATCCACAAGCAATCATCATTGTCTTGACCCCATTCACATCTGATGTCATAATTTTTGGGGCAATCCAAATATGACTTATTGAGACACTCTTTTGGTCAAAATGCAAGATTTACGAGCAATATTTCCATTCCCGTGATCCACATAAGATTGTATTTTGGAGAAGAATCATGGACTTGCAATTAGAAGTGTGACTTCATGTGTAGGATTCTCTCGATGTAGCTGCACTCACATTCCTATGTCTCTAGTATTCACCCGAACATTAGCTATCTATGAATGAAGTCAGTCGGTTGTTGCTGATAGAGAAAACATTGGTGTCTGGACAATCGAACCTACCGGGCGAACTTTCTTTGGCAAGGTCACTCGTTCTTTGTACATCATCTCCACTAGTTGTGGATGTGTAATGCTGTTGATCTAGGGAACTACTTTACTCCTTCCATTTTAGGGGATTTCGATTTTGTAATGCCATATCGGTCATCGATGTCACTGATGTTATGACTTGGCAAGCTTGGCCAGTCATGTTTAGTCATGCTGTTCTTATAAAGTTCAAGATCATTAGTGTTCCGGATGTTTCCAGACCATCCAAACGAGGCATCGGGTTAATATGATTGGGAGAAAACGTATACTTTTTCTCGATTTCTATCAGCCATGGCAACTTGACTATCAATAATTGCTTTGTACTAGTGTGGTACCATGAACAGGGTACCTAGACTTGTAAACTTCAATTATTCAGCCTAGCAAATAAAGTAAGTTTTGCTGCAGAAAGGAAGGTAGTCGATCCTGTGTGCGCGTCATGTCCATGAGTCTGCTAGATAAAATTGGGCTGAAACGGATTTCTGCATGGGCTGGTGGATATATTGCCGTCTCATTGATAGAGACAGAGAGAAGGTCTGAGCCGCCATTGTTGGCGATGCTGTTCACACGCATTAACAGTGAAGAACACTGTGCAGTGATGGTGGCAGAGGGGAGAAGAGAGGAAAAAAAGATAACAGACAGTAAAATAAAATAAATGAAACCCTAGAATGGGGGCAAATGAACAGGGGGAAAAGTGACCACTGAAGATGCCGTCAAGCGGCTAACGACGAGACCGTTAAGAGGCGAATGGCCGAACAGCGTGAGCCCGAGTCGGCGATCTCACGAGCCATTTTTTATTCCATCCAAGCGTGCGGAGGTCGTCGATCTTCTTTCATGAGTGAAAAACAAAAGAAAGTCCCTATCATGGCCAGCACTCCGCTTGCCGCTCGGTCTGATCCGACAGAACCGAGTGCTCCTATCGTTGACTTTTCCCCAAGTATACGGACGGCCCGACCAATGACATTTGACTGGCGGTTTGGTCGTTCGAGGTCTATCGTTATTGTTTTTCTCGTACAGTGTTCTTTTTTACTTTTTTGGGGTTAGGTTACCGCACAACTGCCCAGATAGAGAGAGCTGTCTATTTTTGACAAGGACAGGGTAACAACTTTATTTTCCAAAAATATAACGGCAAAGCAAAGAGCACCAGAATGTATAAATTATGAAATAAGAGAGAGAGAAAGAGACAGATAACACGCATGCAGCCCCTTTTGTTCATTGCGTTGTAAGAGGATATAATCTCGTAAAATAATGACAATATCTTTAAGTTATCAACAGGCACGTTCGAGCAGGATTCTAACTATGCTTATGATTATTTTATCAAAGTTTAGAAATTACCCTACTTTGAAGCATTTTTAAGACTCACTTGAACTCGCCTAATGTGCCAATACTTATGCAACATAAATAATTATTGGAGGTATGCGGTGTGTAAAATAACTTGTTTAAGAGGAGACTCGAAAAGTAGAAACTGAAAATTAAAAAGTGCCAAAAAGGGTATTTTTCGGTTTAGAAAAAGTTATATTTATAGAAATATCCCACGTTACTTAACAATGGAGTTTATAAACTACTTATATATATGTGGTCTCATTTCATGTACTAATTTAAACTTTTGAATTAGTTAAGTTAATCAAAACTTCGCAATATTTATTAAAATATACCAAAATTGGAAGCTCTCACCGTCAACATCCCCACGTGTGCATGGTGGACAGAAAGTGACCTTGCTCTATCAACTGTGCACGTGAACAACGGTCCCCGGATGTCCAGACAAAGAACAAGTGCGTAGGGCCCATCCTGTCACTCTCACGATGAGAAAGCAGAAAGGAAGGGTATTTTTCAGATAACAATAACAATACGAAGGCCAATCAACGAACTTGAATTAATCATAATTGTAATTAATATAGAAGGCCGATCGCGCACGTCTTATACGTAAAAACCTCATTTTATACGAGGAACTAGTCGGGCATGACGGAGGGGAAAGGCGGCGAGAAGCGGAGAAAGAGGAAAGAGGAGGGGTCTCAATAGTCTCATATGTGAGCCGCTCATGCAAAATTCTTTTCTAATTCTAAAATCTCAAGCCATCGTTATCTAGGCAAATGAACAAATATAAAAAATATTATGTTTTAACGATGACAATGATAACAGGATATTTTGATTGAGGATTATTCTCTTTTTTATTTTGCCTACCTTGTAGGACATGTTGGAATTAGATGTATGAAGTTCAAATCTATGATGTATGTCTCGATTTCATTGATAAATAATTCGGAATTGACTGAAGAATATGTTGTTGGTCAAGATTAATTAATTCCAATAAAAAAGGGGAGGGAGGTTGTAAATTCGAATTTATTTGGCTGTTGATCAAAGGTCAATTAATCGCCAAAATATAGGGGGTGGGGTTTGAATATGATGAGATTAAATAGGGGAAGAGAAAAGGTCCCAGGTCGTTATTGTTTTCTTCTTGAGTTTCGGCCTTGGATAATGATAAGTCCCAAATAAATTCGTATTCGCAAACATTATTCTCTCCAAGTTCATGATAAGTTTATATATTTACATAAGATATATCAATAGATTTGGTAGAATTTCTACGACACTGAATTTTATTCGTCTGCAGAAACTTTATGGCCCATTCTTCGACTTCCTCGATTGTCCGCTCACAAGCACTGACCATTGCTGTCTGTGCGCTGGCTTGAATACCGGTCCGGCAAAGCGAGGCGAAATGCTCACAATTGTTATTGATGAGATCATACTCGCTGAAACCGTCGCTATCGTGAAGCTTGCGAGCCTTGTTCACAACTTCCTAGGGCAATTTGGTATCAGGTAAGGTCGTGCAAGCCCCCCATCTTGTCAGCATAAACCCTAGTAGTGCCAGCCCATATGCATACAAGTGGAGGGAATGGAGTTTCTCGCCTTCTCACCTGAAGCAATCGAGACAAGTCCTGTGGACTACTGTTCTTGTGAAGTGAATCCCGTAATCCTCTCCAACATACATTCTTGTCATAATCAATCATGAGTATGTCGAATCGGCGAGCGAGAGAGGATTGTTGCAAGTGAATCATATTTTGTAAGTTTGGATGCATTAAGCAGCGGATCGAGCAACATTAAATTAGCTGCAACGCGACCTGCAATTTGCTGAGCGTGTGATGTTAGATCTTTGTGTGGCAGACTCAAAGGCTAATGGAAAATCGACGAATGTTCCAGGCCGGCATTAATTTATATTTATTGGACAAGTAATTAAATATGGTTTATCATTAGAATCTGTCCCATAGACGGGCTATAGTTCGCAGAAATTTTACTTCGTTCTATTTTCAAGTGAACTGATCACTATGCTGTTATCTTATTTGTAAGACAGCAAGACCATATTTAATTCCACAACATAGTGCATCTGATCAGACAAAAGAAAGTCGATTGCTGATTTTTCTTCTTGGTTAAGCAAATAAACAAATAATTTACATGTCTAAGACAAGAAATAGTCTTAGCAAATAACTGCTGGAGTACTGAATTCAACGTGAATCATCCCTTGCTGTGCAGATTTTCACACGCGGAGCAGGAAGCTATGAGGGCAAGAATCGATGATTGCTGAAATGATCTATCAAGCAGATGCAACTACTGTTCTTTGGTAAAAACGAAAGATTAGGTGGGATAATTCAGTTGAGCCACTTCACATGACCATAAGACGGAAATTATAAGGACAATGGAGAAGGAAGAAGAGGATGAATCACTAACCATGATGTGTGTACAAGCCGTGTAGCTGATAAGTATAGATGTGATCTCCAGGTTTAAGATCTTCCTGTCTTACTGCAATCGCGAATACGTTGTTGATAATCTGAGCCACCATTCTCTTCTCGGGGCTCTTCGTCAGTCTCCTGGAATGGTGTGCTCGAGCTGGTCTTAGATTAGCTAGTGAAACGGATTGAGAGAGAAAAGTGAAGGGTTAGATTGGTATGGGAGGTCTGAAATTCCCAGCCACAGCTGCAGACTTTCTTCTCTTTCTTTTGAAGTTGAACAAGAAAGAAAACGAAAGAAAGTACTTTGGAAGCTAATAACCTGCACCGCTCCTGCTAAGGCGTGTGTCCCAGAAGCTGAGCCCTAGGATGTCTCGAAAGATTGATGGTGTGTTGGCAGCGATAACGGCAATGAAAGAGGAGGAATATGGAATGATGGGAAGAGAGGAAAAGGGAAGGATTTGGTTGGGTTTGAACATGGATTTAAGAGTACAGGTGCGTGAACAACGTCAAAGAAACGTGTGAACACCCTTGATTAATTTATATTATTTGGCAATTAACGGGTATTATCTTCTCTGTCTTGTAAAGATCACTCGGACCTCTCGATATATTCAAAGTGCATTAAATTAATTAATGTCGTTCATCTGGCTCACTATGTCATTGACCTAACAATAAGTGCCCTTTCCATGCTTTCGGTTCAGGGACTCATGGCTGTGACTTGATTGATTTGCCCTGGGGAACTCGGACCTAAATGGGAGGCTCCTGGAGACTTGTTGCGCTATTTCTCCTCCATTGTTTCCCCTAAAAAATTGTCCAAAAAATCTTAAACCTATTATACTTTTGCCAATTTAATAATAAATCTTTTTAATTTTGCCAATTGAGTTATTAACTTTATCATCTTTTGTAAATTGAGTCCATCTAACCATTTTTAGCTGAAAATTACTAATGCGAATGGCCAACGTGACATTATTAAATAATATTTTAATAATATTTTAATAAAATTTTGAATTTTTTTATGATTTTTCTTCTTTTTTTTTTTCAAGGTTTGGAGAGAGGGCCATCCAGCCTCCCAGGGTAGCCGGTAGACCTCACTGACCAAAGGCGAGGGCTGATCGACCCTCACCGGCCATGGGCGAGGGCATTAAGGCCCTCTCTAGCTCTATGCAAGCCCTCATCCAAAATTGGCTATGGCCGTGATGCCCTCGCCTACCCCGAATGAGGTTGTGCCCCTCGCCTGGTCAAATCTAGCAAAGGTGTCACGGCCCTCGCTTTGGCTAGCGAGGGACCCGATATGCTCACCCAGTCGACAAGGGTTGGCCAACCCTCACCTATAACTAGCGAGGGTCATTGGCCCTCGCCTGTGGCCGCTAAGGGTTTGTCGGCCACCCTCACCGGCCCTCCCTCCAAAACCCTTAAAAAAAGGGCATAAAAAATTTGAAAAGTTATTAAAATATCATTAAAATATTATTAAAATGTACCACATCAATGCCTGACCATCCATATTAGCAATTTTCGGCTAAAATTGGTTAGATGGACTCAATTGGCAAAAAATTGAAAAATTCAGGACTCAATTGGCAAAATTAAAAAGGTTTATAACTTAATTAACAAAAATATTATAGGTTTAGAATTTTTTGAACAATTTTCCCGATTTCCCCAGCTAGTTTCATCAATTTTCACCAATCTTAGCCAAATAGAAGGTCGCATCCACACATATTAAGTGCAACTTCCAACAAATCAACTCTAACAGAGGAAACAGAAAGAAGGAACGAAAAAGAAGATTGACGAAAACGAAACGGATTTATGCAGAAGATGGCTGATTTGAACTCTGCAAGGAGGGTTTAAACTACATATGTCGTCGTTAAGTACACCAATACTAACCAAGATTTCAGGACATAATTCTCACCCGAGCCTCCGGAAATCCTCCATCCGTCCCCTTCCTTCTTATGGTAACAGACTAACGAAAGATGTCAAATTATATATTCCCATTTGAGTGTAGATTCATTCGACCACACTATTATCAACCATGTTTGCGTGCATTTCTCATTTAATGCAGTGCGACCCTTTGTCAAGAGGAGAGGGAGAAGTAACATAGGAATCTCTCGACAATATTACATAAGTTAATATCACAAAAAATCTCAAATCATATATATTATAATATCAATATGTCAATATATTTATATTCTTTTGCATTACAATAAATTACAAATTTTTACTTGTGTGACACATTTGCTCTCCATCTTCATTCCGTCAACAAACACCACTAAAAGTATTACGCGGGAGCTTATATGGATAACAAAAGACAAATGATGCCGATGTGACGGTCCCATGACAAAAGTATAAATAAAAAATTCCTTTTTTTTTTTTTTTTAATGCGTTTCTTTTTCTCGATTTCTTATTAATTTTTTCATTTTTTTTTTCTTTCCAACCGTTTCGCTTCATTCTGTAAATGGAAAAATGCTTGTCATGCGTGCGGGTCTTGCAATTTCCATAGGGAGCGCGAGCATTGTCCAGTTTTGTCGACTGACTTTATAAGACAAGTCCGATAGATTTAGATCGGGCCGACCTAAATTTCTTAGGCCCAAGTCATCAAACGAGGCCGATTTATCCAAACTGATCACTTCATCATGTTATCTTAAACATGCAAATAAAGTTCAAGGGTTTGGGCTTTATAGAAGACAGTTTCACATAAAAAAAAAACAAAAAAATTCCAAATAAGTACCTAAAGTGCCATCGTTTTTTTTTTTTTTTCAAATAATGGCCCGATATGGATATTGTTTCAAATAAAGTCTCGAAGTGTCACTATTTTCTTTATTTTATTTTTTTTGGTCGGTGTCACTATTTTCTTGAAAAGGGCGTAAAGTGGACTTTATTTCAAATAAGAACTTACAGTGTATTTATCAATTTCAAAGGAAAAGCCTAAACTCACCAAATGTGAAGGGCAATTTCATCTTTTTAAATTTTTAAAATTTTAAATTATTTATTTCTCTTTTATTTTGCCTTTTAAAAAACTAAAAAAATAAAAAAAAATAAAACATAGGCGGGAGGGTGCTCCCTCCCAACATCCGCCCCCATATTCTCTCTCTCTCTCTCTCTCTCTCTAAAAATTTTCAATTTATAAAATAATATTTAAATTGTTTTTGGTTGAAAATACCCCTGATCGGCTAGAATTTTTTGCCAACTGATGAGGCTAGACCTTCATTTGAAACTGTCATAACCACTTCAAACTAATTTTTTTAGACTAATATGGACACTTCAGGCCATTATTTAAAATAAGATTCATTTTAGGTTCTTATTTATGAAAATGAGAGCAATACGCAACCTTATTTAGAATTTTCCAAAAAAACCTCAATTGGAATCATAAGAATTTGCATTTTCTACTGATGGTGGACACCATAGAAATTATAGTAATTACAATGAGATATTTCTTTAATTATAAGTAAAGAATTTAATTATCTGATGGACCGGCCATACTTCAAGCTTAAATAGAATCGCAACAACATATGAATTGAATTTTTGGAGAAACATTGTACTCCTTTTCTTAATATGCATTTGGTGCCAAAGATATTCAGTGGATTTCAAATCATTATTTCACTAGTCTACATTCCATATGTTAGTCTAGTTAGCTCTACTTAAAATGCGATATATGTCTTGTGACGTGGAATCAAAAATTGAATCCAAAAGCTCTCTTTTCTCTCCCTTTTGGCTAGGAGCAGAAAGGTCAGACACACCCAACAATAAATGATGAATTTATTGTCTACTCCCTTTCTCCTCTTCGTAAAAAATCCATTTCAAATTACTGGGGTTTACCCCAGTAGCCACTCTTTCAATATGGAAGGAGAAAGTGGGGGGTTCGAATCCCCACATTCTCAGAGAGATTGGGGTGATGACGAATTAGTTTAAGAGTGGGTTTCGACTCTATGTCCTATAAGGAGGTAGGGCAAAAGTCAGAACATTAGAGTTAGAATATTAGTAGAGTAGAACTGACAAAAAAAAAAGAAAAATTCATTTCAAGATGGGGTCGTCTCCTTCTCTCTCAAATTTTACACCCTCTCACTGCGTCCTAATCTGCGTCCAAAGACACTCTCGCCTTCGACTCCGACACGTCGCCTGCGCTGTCCAGGAACCCCATCGGTGGCTCCGATTCCTCCAAAATCCTCGCCAATCGCAGCTGCTGGGTCCAAAGCTCGTATCCGCCTCCGGCACGTCTGCTCAGATCCACCTCCTCCTCCGGCAAGTCGTGACCTTTTTTCTCTGTGGGTTTTGGCTTCTGAAGCTGGGTGTGACTTCTTCGAAACCATGTGTAGTTTTACTGTCAGCTCCCACCAGAAAAACTCTCTCCCCTTCAAAACCATGGTTCTTCCACTCCATGGATGAGGCTCTCGGTGTTGCATTTCGGGGTTTCTTGAGGTTTCGCTGACTTGGATGGATATGTCCTTTCATCTGTTGGGCTGAGAATATCTCTGTTTTTTCTATTACAAGTGAAAAAAAATCTCCGCTTCTGTATGTGGGCATCTGGCCTCCTTTGTGGGGTCAGTCTGTCTTTATTGGCAAAATCAAGAAAGAAGAGCATGAATTGTGCAAAAAGAAGATCGATGCTGTTCCTGAATGCCAAGGTAAAACCAACTTCTGGCAAACATCATACCATAGGTGGTCACATGTCTATGCTAAGTGAAGCAACCGAGTGTGCAATAAGGTCGCGAAGAGAAGGATTCAACAGAAAACAGCTAAACGATCGAATACATGTTGAAATATAATACATGGAAATGAGAGGATCTTATACTTTATATCAACGTGAAATCACCGGACAAATAAATGAGAAATAATAAGGATATCAGAAATTTATGTGGTCCAGTTAGCTTGCCACGAGGCTTGTCAAGATCGCCTCCAAGGCCCTCAGGCTCAACCCTAAGCACCTCTTCGGGTCTCGAAAGGGCCGATCCATCACATCCTGCTCCGACCCGCCCTCCTTCAACACCGCCTCGTCATCGTCCTCCTCATCCTCCTCTATCCACAAGCACGAGTCCCTAACCTCAACCAACGTCCTCAGCGGCCGCGGCGTCGAGGGCGGGGACTAGGCCGGCAACAACCTCAAACTTGCCCACGCGTTCGGGTTCGTCGATTGGGACGGCGACGGGATCCTCTTGTGAAAGGAGCTCGAGGCCCTGCTCAACCGGCTCGACAGCCACGACAAGGTGGCGGTGATGTTGAGCAAGGTGGGGTGCCACCGTGAGGGGGAGGACTCGAGACTCAACTACATCAATTGTATGACCAACAAAAAAAATAGAAGAATCGAAAAGTTAATGATTGAATTAACTATCGTACAATAAGTTTATAACTTTTTGGACAATTTTCCCTCGGTTCATGAGTAAGGGTGGTAACAATGACCCGCTTTGCATGAAAATTAGGAAAATTATCAAAAAAATCTTAAACCTATTACATTGATATCAATTCAATTTTAAACTTTTTCGTATATGTACCATTTCACTCCATCTAACCAATTTAGACTTGACATCATTGATGTAAATAATGTCCGTCCTATGTGATATGACCGTCACTGCGTAGATCTTTTTTTAATAATTTTTTTTCCTTATTTTCTTTTTCACTCTTTTTTTTTTTTTTCTTTCCTTTTTTTTTTTGGTCAGTGGGTAGGCCACATGCTGTGGTTGAGGATGGCTGGCCGAACTTGGGTGAGGGTTGCCCTCATCGACCACAAGGGAGACTCACTGGCGCTTGCCTCGCCTAAGCATGACCCGGTGAGGCTGACCCTCCCTTGCGGCCGATGAGTAACTAAAACTTTTTAACAGTATACCTCTTAAATATAGAAATTTTAACCTTCAAGGCGAGGTACTGCATGTGATTGTTCTTTTTCTTTCAGGAAGCATTTAATGCCTTATCACAATAAGTCTACATATGTCTGCGCGGTGCTCATCTATGCAAAAGAGAGAATTTACCATAAAAAAGGGATGAAAGGTGACTCCAACGAGCTCAACACATGTATGTTTTTGTTTGGTTTGTATGACGTAACTAAAAAAATAAATCAAGGAAAAAAAAAGAAAAAAGAACTGCTGCTCTCATCTCTCTATATGTGAAAATAGGATAATGAAGGAGTGAGCTGGTGGATGGACAGCTGCAATAAGTGAGCGCAAGAGGCTTAGCCGCCCAACCCCACAAGTCGTGCACACAAGTTGAGACACACCCATGCACGCTACAGAAAGTTTAGATAAGAGAGAACATAATTAAATTGCAGTCCAGAGAGATCACTCCCATCTTGCTGATGTCTTTGTTTGCTTCGTCAATACATCATGTCATTAATCTTTAGCTGAGGTCCTCAACAGAAGTTTATGTGTAAGCAATTGATCATCTCACCTTGAGTCATCTTTTCCCAACATATTATGCCATTATTATTTAGCTGGCATCCTTAATGGAGGTTTATATATAAGCAAGTCATGATCACCGAACTTATTATGGAACTGAAAATATCAGAAACCTCAGAAAAAAAAAAAAAAATCATACAAATGTTTTCTTGGTCTCCTAGTTTTTGGCCCTTCGAGGATTCAACAAGCCATGAACAAGAGAACTACATGCGCACAGATGCCCACCCTTTCTCTTCGCCACCTCCTCTCCATTTTGCCTTCTTCTCATCACCATCTCCTCATGCGGAGGTAGTACTTGATCATCTCAATATCCCACCTGTGGCGACGAACGGCAAAGCCACGATGGTCAAGAAGCTGAACCACCATGCCTGTGAGCGCGACTGGTGGAAGAAAATCAACAGTTTGTACTCGGCACTCCGTTCGCTGCTTCTGTCTGCTGATCAAACGGTAATCCTTAAGTCCTTCATCTACAAGGAAGTTGTTAGAGCTAGTCTTCTATTACCTTTCCTTGGGTACACTCTGCCAAATAAGGAAAAGTGATGGAGAGAATACTAAGGAGTAGTAGCTAGTAGAAAATGTTGTTGATCACATATGAACCCTAGTTTTTGCGTTATTCTCTAAATCCTTAATGTATAACTTGATGTTCTACACTTTTATTTGTAGCTGCTTCAAGTCACTACATACTCAGTTATCTTTTATTATTGGGTCTGGAGAGATTAACAGAGTTAGATCTTATCCTTTTCCATAGGAAAACTTGAGTATTCCGGCGACAGTGTCTCGAGTGCTGATATACATACCAGAACTGCAACAGCAAGTGCAGATACTCGCTCAAGAGAGGGAAGAACTTCTATCAAGAATTAATGCCACCCAAGGAAGAGATGACTGCACTCACCGAGAAATCAGCAAAGGAAAAGGTGCACTTTCCAATTCGATGCCATCTATTTCGACAAATTGTTCGAGTGAGAGTGAGGTTGCAATCCAAATATGCACAACAAAGGTCATGACCTAGAATACTGTCGACTTCTCTGAGATCTTGCTTAACCTGGATCATCATGGCTTTCCTCTGATAAACGCTTCCACATTTGAGTCGTTTGGAGGGACAAGAACAACCTTCTACAATCTACACGTTCAGGTACTTCAGTAAGTTTATTATTAGTTTCTTTAGTTATGACTGGACTTGCAATTTTAATTTCTTGACATGGTATATAGATATATCAATGGCATGTTGTTTGAATGATGATTTTTTTTTTTTTTTTGGTCAGAAAGTGAAACTTTTCATTAAGTAATCAAAGATAATAGGCCCAATGAAGGGGCATCATTACATAACAGATCCCATAAAGTTTGTGGAGGAGATGAAACCCAATTCAGAGATAAATAGTTGTTCTTGTGGGCTTTAGCAACCCAATCTACAACACAATTGGCCTCTCTAGAGCAATGGGCTATTGTAAAGTTGGAAAAGGCCTCTATTTTTTCCGTGCATTTGCTGATAATGGGTTGAACTTCCCAACTGAACTGCTGAGAACTAGTCATTGCTTTAACCAGTTGCGAACTGTCTAACTCAAACAGAAGTATTTCGTGTCTTTTAGGGTAGAAAACGTTGATGGCTTCCCAAAGTGCTAGGGTTTTGGCCATTAAGGGGGAGGAGGCTCTGATTTCTTTAGCCTCTCCACCCACCATCCTCCCCTCCAAGTCGTGGCATATGCAGGCGATAGAGCTCTTCACCGAACTAGGTGAGAATGTTCCATCTAGATTGATCTTCAAGGCACCTTCTTTCGGCGGAATCCATGTCTGAGATGGGTTTTTTGCTGGAGTTGCAGATCTGATTTTCATTTGAACAGTGTTTCGGCTTTCAAGGCTTCTTGCTCTGCCCCCTTCAACAACGCATCCTTCTATTTCAAGCTGTCGATAGATTTGTCTCGGCTCCTCTCTCAGTTGTGGGCGCCGATCTCCATTCTCCTCACTGGCTTTTCCTCCATATCTACCCGTTTTTCCTCCCTCCTCTTGTCGGGTTCGTGTGTTATGGTCACCGGTTTGCCCACTGGTCGTGAGGTTGTTAGCTTCGTTCTCTGTTTCAAGACGGCGGTGAGAAGCGTTGATTTCTCGAGATTCCGAGCCATCGCGGGTCCTCAACCATGGAGCTTCTCGGGTGTTAGATCTGTGAAGGGAGCACTCTCCATTCCACCTCCGGATCAACTGCTCGTTCTCGCTGGTTCCCATCCGTTGAATTCCGAGTGGCAGCTTTCCATTTTTCCTCATGTTCATTGATTCCCCTGCTTCGCACCCATGTTCATCAGGAAGTTGAGAGTCAGAGATGCCGGCCCAAGGGTATTGTTCTCGCCATCTTGTGTTGCTGCCTTCCACTCCTTTGTCGGATCTTGAACTCAGGTTTCCTCTCCGCACCTTTCCCCTATTCCGCAACCCATCCTCTATGTTGTGTTCTTGCATACAAGTCATATGTTGTTGCTTCTCACTTGATTCTCTATTCCCCTGTCTCTATTCTGCATTAGTTGCGCTGATTTCTGTGCTTATATCTCCATTTTTAGGTTCAATTTCTCCATCATTTCGGGGACTCACCCTTCCGTGGATTCCATCTATGATAGCTTTTAAGGAGCGCTTGTGCTGCATCGATTATAGGTAACCCCTCTGGTTTTCTACCTCGAAAGACTGCCTGATTTCTAGCCTTCCACATGTTCAACAATATAACAGCCACCGTGTGCAGGTTTGAAGGATTCGTTTTTTTCTCTTTGAGTTGACAAAACCATTCTTCTATTCTTGTCAAGCCCTTACGTGAAATTTTGATTTGCAGTTCAGTGTCCCAAATTTGTCTTGTCCACGGACATAGCAAGAACAAGTGTTCGACCGTTTCCTTCTCAAAGTGGCATAATGGGCATATAAGGTCAGGTAAAATTTTCCTTCCATACAGGTTATCTTTTGTTGGGATAGCATTGTTGCATAAATTCCACATAAAAATCTTTATCTTGGGTGGGATGTGCAAATTCCATATGTTTTCGAGTGAGGGGGAGGTTGAAAGGAGGTTGTAGCCTGATTCTCCTGAAAGTGTGCTCTGTCCTCCTTTGATATAGTTACACGCACTTTTCACTGTATATTTGCCTGCTTGCGTGCCAATCCATACAAGCTGATCCGTTTCTGTTTTGGGCTTTATAGGAATAGTCAGAATTTCTTCCACTAATTGTTCATCAAAGTGTGCTACTATTTTAACTTCATCCCATCTCCCTTGTTCTTGATCTATGATTTCCGAGACCAAATAAGGTTCATTAGCTTGCACTGGACCCTCAATAATACCTCTGTGCAACCATTTATCCTCCCTGATTTTAATCTGAGATCCATCTCCTACTTTCCACATGATTTTGGGTGCTATAGAATCTCTTCCTAGGACCAGGCTTCTCCATCCCCATGAAGGTCGAGTGCCATTTGCTGCATGCCATAAATCCATATATGGATAGTATAACCCCTTGAATAATCTGCCCCAAAGAGAATATGATTGTTGTACCAATCGCCATGCCTGTTTCCCTAACATTGCTCTGTTAAAAGAGAGAAGATCTCTAAAACCCATACCACCTCTATCTTTCCTGGTTTTCAATAAATCCCATCTCTTCCAATGAATGCCTTCTTTCTTTTCATTAGTTTTCCACCAAAAAGCAGCAATTTTCTGTTCAATAGTCTTGCAAATAGATACTGGGATTTTAAATACTGACATGGCGTATTGAGGTAGTGCTTGAACTACTATTTTCAGTAGGACTTCTTTTCCAGCTTTAGATAATAGCTTCTCCTTCCAGCTTTCCAATTTTGAGCTAATTCTCCCTAAGGACCCATGCAAACATTTGTTTTTTCGACTCTCCCCAGTCCGAGGGAATACCCAAATATTTGCCGGTTTTATCCATAATAGGAACCCTCAATTCCCTTACCATATTCTCTTTCAATGTTTGAGGGCAGCCTTTACTGAAAAATATGCCCGATTTGTTCAAATTAATCTCTTGTCTAGCAACTAGACAATATTGATTCAAAATCATAGCCAGGTTCTGACATTCTAGGATGGTACCATTCATGAAAAAGATCGAATCATCGGCAAATAATAAGTGAGAAAGTGTAGGGCAATGTCGATTTAGCTTGATTCCTGTAATGCTGCCATTTTCTACAGCTTGCTTCATCAAAGAGGATAAAACATTTGCTACAATAATAAAAAGATATGGAGATAAAGGATCTCCTTGCCTGAGTCCTCTTGAAGGTTGAAAGTACTGTAGGGGTTCGCCATTAAATATGACACTAAATGTGACCGTAGTAACACATAGCATCACCAATTTCACCCATTTCTCATCAAAACCAGTTTTTAAAAGGCACGCCTCCAAGAAATCCCATTCCACTCGATCATATGCCTTCTTCATATCTAATTTTAGAACTGCTTGAAACTGCTTTTTTCTGTTCCTGGTTCTAATTTGATGCAATACTTCTTGGACAATAAAGATATTATCTTGGATTTGCCTCACTCCGACAAAAGCACTCTATTCTGGGGCTATAATTTCTATTAAGAGGGGTTTGAGTTGATTAGCTAGCACTTTGGAGATAATCTTATAGCCAAAATTGCATAAACTAATTGGACGATACTAGTCCAATCTTTCAAGGTGCTGGACCTTCGGAATAAGGGAGATATTTGTTGTATTCAAAGCTGGTGATAGTTGTGTATTAGTCATAAATTCCCTCACCTCCTTGAATATGTCCCATTTAATGTCTTCCCAATGATGGTGGTAGAATAGACCATTAAGACGTCCGGGCCGGGGGCTTTATTAGCTCCTAGCTGAAAAGCAGCATCTGTGACTTCATCTATCGTAACTTCAGCTAGTAAATGTCTATTCATGTCATCCGTTACTTTTGCAGGTAGTTGGTCGATCACTGGCTCAAAATCCGAGGTCCATTGGACTGATATAACTCCCTGAAGAATTGCATAGTATGATCTCTCAACTGATTCTGCTCAACCAGCCATGTATGCTCTATGTTTTGCAACATAGAAATTCTGTTTCTCTGTTTTCGTTGTATAGTTGTCGCATGAAAGTATTTGGTGTTATGATCTCCCCATTTCAGCCAATTAATTCTTGATCTTAACCCCCAGTACATTTCCTCTTGTCTTCCAAGCTCATCAATTTCATTATGTAGCTTTTTAAAGAGTGCCTTGTTAAAGACAGCAGAACTATTATTAGTTAGTTCTTCTAGTTGCTGCTTTAATAGGCTGATTCACTTCTTGCCATTCACAAATTTCTTTTTACTCCATTTGGATAGTTCCTTTTGAACAGCCTGTAGTTTACCAACTAATTTGGTCGGGTGCTGGTTTTTAGATTTCCATGCTTCTAACACCACTTCCTTGCATTCTTCACTTTCAATCCAAAAAGCCTCAAATCTGAATCTTCGTTGCCATCTACTTTGATTTGGTTGAAGAGACAGAATAATAGGACTATGGTCTGAGCCGACTGCTGGGAGAGCAAAGACTTCAGCTTCAGGGTACATCAGCCGCCATTCAATGGTACACACTACTCTATCAAGTCATTCTTTCACAAATTCTTGTCCTTCCCTGTTATTGGACCAAGTAAACACACATCCTTTGCTATCTATTTCCATTAAAGAGCATGCATCCAGGCAATTTCGAAACGCTATCATTCTGAAGTTTTCAGCCATCCTCTTCCCCACTTTTTCCCAATAAAAAAGAACTTCATTGAAGTCTCCTAAGCACACCCAAGGTAGAGTATTAATATAACTGATCTGTTGCAAGCTGTCCCACAGTTGTAACCTCTTTGAGTAGGTATATAGCGCATGAACAAAGGTAATCTGCATTTTTTTACCCATGACCCCCTCTTCATAGTTTAGATTGACAAAGCTTTCATCCATTGAGTCTATTTCCACGGTAATCCGATCATCCCACATAAGGGCCAAACCTCCCGCCGAACCCACTACATCAACTACAAAACAGTTCTGAAATTGAAGTTTTCTCCTCACTCTCTGCACAACTTCATTTTTATTTTTTGTTTCCATTAAAAAAACCAATGAGGGCCTGAACTGAGCCATAACGGCTCGCAATTCTCGAACTGTCAAAAGTGTGCCCAACCCTTGACAATTCCAACAAAGTATATTCATGGTTCATTTGGTGGCTTATTAGGGCTTAGCCACCACAGCCCATGCTGCCATTTCTTCAGTCATCGGAATGGGAGTCTCTAGAAGTTGCGTCTCATCTAGAACTTTTTGAACCAGAGTACTTGTCATCTGCATGCTGCCTTTTCTTTGTTTCTTGAAGGAGTGGGTTTTATGTTGGGATAGATTTTTCTTTTTGCTACTATCAAAGGTATGTGTTCACTGTAAATCTGTATTTTGTGGATGCTTCGGCCCGGTAAGCATAAGTATTCTCTTTCCTGAGTTGTGCACGTACCCCTCATTTGAGATGCTATGGTTAGGTCCTCCCTGTTGGAAATTCTGATTGATAATGGGAGTAATAGGCTGACCAATTTCCATAACTTCATGTTGTCTTTGTTGTTCAGGGGTTTCGGGAATAACTTCTTCTATGTTGGCTTCCAATGGCACTTGATGATAGAACACCTTCCAGAATGGGCTGTGTTTATAATTTTCTGCTTTCATCCAACTTCCAAAACAACCTCCTAGCTCAATTGTGAATTTTTCCTCATCATAAGGTATGTCTTGACAATAGTTGGCATAATGCCCAATTTTACCACAAGAGTAACAGTAAAATGGCAATCGTTCATATTTAAAGTCCAGCCAAACTTTCTTACCCCCATGACTCATCAATTGTCCCACTCTCAATTCAGTTTCGACATCTATCTCCACTCTCGCCTTCCCAATTTTTTGAAAAGCAGGGCCTCTAGCATCTGTTTTAACCTCCAGCACTTTCCCCATTGAACTAGCTATCTTCTTTATCATGCTCTCAGAATTCCATTCCAAAGGGAGGCCAAAGATTCTAACCCAAAAGGCACAAGTTTTAAATTCATAACAATGTGGAGGGGTATCCGGCTCCCAAGTCCTCAACAACAGTAAATGGTTCGAAAAAGACCAAGGACCTCCCTCAAGGACTCGGTTCTTATCACCTTCATTTCTAAATAGAAAGCTGATTTTCCCATTCTCTAATGGTTTTACTTCTATGTGCTCATTTTTCCATGCCTTTTTCATCGCTGTTGCAAGTGCTTGAAAATTTACGCTAGGGTTTTTGTATAGTTGCCCCACAAGAGAGAATCGACATTCTTGTATTTTTTTCTTCAGAAATTTCCTCATCTAGGACAATCATATCATCCTCATACATCATCTTACCAAATTTATTGCAGAGATGTGCGAGACGACCCACTGCTGCTTCCTCCCCTACCATTGTCAGCTTCTAGGTTTTGTCGACTGAAGACCTTGTTCGAAACTTCCACTCCGACAGAATCCACTCGGATTGCGAGGGGAGAGACTCACTGAGGTGGAAGGTGAGGCGCCCTCGTGAAGGACACCTTTCACTCACGATGATGCTTTCCTAGGTCTTTTGGAAATGAATAAAACAGTGGAAAATTTGTGGATTGACTCGTGAACTGAGTGACGATATGTTTTGATGGGAACGAGGGCTAGATTATGGTGGGTTTTTAGGGTTTGAAGAGGTGAAGATGAGAGCTGCCATGGCTACACAGTCGGTAGAGGGGAGCTCCCAACGAGGGAGAAAGAAGCGCCGTAGTTGTATTTTTTAGACAGCAATTCAATGAAGAAAATCATTGGCCATGAATTTGCAGTAGTGGAGGAATTAATTGAATGATGATCATTTGAAATGTGAAAAATTGAGAGAAAACAAGGGATGGAGTGTGAGGCTTTGAAGGAGAAACTGTTGGCGTTATATGTCAGAAGGGAAGGGAAGTAAAATTCGTGAGACAACATTAGAATCAGATCATAATGTAATACAGTAATAGTCCCTCCATTAGTATTTAAATTTATCAATGTAGCCTTTCGACTAGGTGTTCTGATTATGTATTTGTAAATATCCTGTATATAATCTGAGAATGTCTTTGCACATTTCTTTTTTCGAATATGTAAGTTTTAAAAAAAAATAACTGTTTGAAGGCTGTTGACGGAATGTCTTTTTAGCCAGTGTATTGCTTAAGCGAAGTCAACTCCTTTTTCAGTTTAAGTTATTTGAAGCTATAATTCTAGAACCATGATGATGATGATGATGAATTTTACCAAAAAAAAAAAAAAAACACTAATTGCATAGGTAAAATAAACGTTTTTTTTAATCTATATAATAACGCAAAGTCCTTCACATCTACATTTCCTTTACGCATTGAAAGAGGTTATATATAAATTGATAATTTATATGGTCAACTTTTGGTTATACATGATCCGGGCCATTGAGCAACCTTCAGTTATGAGAATATATTGGGGGTGCTCACAAAGTAATCTTCATGATGTTTCTGAAGGGAAAAGTATTAAAAAAAAAAGTCCTAAATCTATTACTTTTATACTAATTTAGTCTTAAAGCTTTTTATATTGGTATTAATTCAATCCATTCGACCAATTTCGACTGGAAATTGCTGACTTGGATACTGATTGTCCTACAAAGCATAGTTGGCGTTGATATAGACATTTTAAAATAATTTGTTAATAATTTTCAATTTTTGTACTATCTTTCCTTTTAATTTTTTTTTTTTTTTTTCTTTTCCTTTTCTTTTCATTTGGACTATGATTGGTATTAGTCATGGCCGGCAATCCACTATAAGAGAGGATTGGTGAGGGCTGGCAAGGGCAACCCTTGCTCGTGGCTAGTGAGGGCCGCAACGGCCTCGTTGGTCCTCGTTTGTGGCTAGTATCATCCACGGTCCAAAGAAAAAGAAAAGGGAAACAAAGGAAAAAAAAAAGGGAAAAAAATTAAATAAATACTAAATTGAAAATTTATTTTAAAATGTCCACGTCAACATTGGCGTCCATGTCAACAATTTCCAATCTAAATTGACCGGATGGACGAATTCATATTAATGTAAAAAGGTTTAGAATTAAATTGGAAGAATTGAAAGGTTTATAACTAAATTTGTAACAGTGCAACATGTTTAAGACTTTTTTGATACTTTTCTCTATTTCCGAAACACCTCACAATTATTTGGTGTATTTTCTCCCTCCATCATGACCCCTGAGAAAACCTGGCCAAGAAAATATCAATTAAGCATGTCCAGAAACACCATGAACAAGGAATCTTTCTTATCCTAAGCACCATAAGAATGGACAGTGAAAGCAAGAAAATACTAAACTGCAACTGTGATCCATCATTAAATTAAGACATCCAATTTGACGACACAGATCTTTGTTTATGGCATCAAGCACATCATGTAGGAAGACATGCATCACACAATCCCTAACAAAAAACTTTACATTAGTGTAATGATATAGATTTGCAAACATTAGGGAGGCATAACTTTTATACGTATTATATGGTATATGTATATATCGAAATTTATTTCTTTGGATCTCTCGCAAATTTGAAAGCTATGAGAAATTGTAAACTACCTTGTTTTATTTTGTACCCCTTTTTTTTTTCCTATCATGAATAAACTTACATCAATATCTTGATTCCTAAATCGAAGGAACCTATTAGTGTCATGAGTCTTAGTATGTCCTAATTGTTGTCGATCATGAAGTTGATAACCGTGTTGTCAGCAACTTACCTTAATGAAATGGCGAGTCAATTACTACCAACAGCCGATCGACTAGTCTCCATTTTCGTAAATGATCAGGCGGTCAAAATCGAAACCGCCTTTCATTCCATGGCTGAGACTCTGCATTGGACCGTTCGCAAGACTTAGGTGTGCTGGACCACAGAATTCAACCCAAAAGGGATAGATGAATTGATGTTTGATTAAATGGGCCTTTTACGGCCGGCCCATTTAAGGAAGGCCTTTAATGGCCCGGTCCATTTTCATTGCATGCTTCCCTTGACAAAAGCAAAATATGTCATGCTGCGATCTCATTAAATTATATGTTATATCCCACCAAAATCTTCAAAATCAAATCCCTCTTGATACAAATAAAACTTTGTAGAGACTACAGCTCGACAAAGGGTATATTCCTCGCCAGTTCTAGCTCCCAGTTGCACTACTTTTTTCATAATATATCGAAACCGATAGAGACTATTACTTTAAGATTGGAAGAGAAATTGAATGCCACCAAGAACTTGGACTAGATATATATATACATCATAATCAAATGTATTTTCTTATTAAATATGTTAGATAATTATTCTTGAGACATCCATGAGGATCCATTTTCAATTTATTATCTTCATTCATAACGATCCTCATTTCAAACTCTTGCAGAATAGGGACCCACCTGCCTAATTCTATATGGTTGAATTTTATGATGGATGGATCAATACTTTATATTCCTCGTACGAACGATGCCTTTCGCCTATATATTTTAGCTTCCAGCATCATTATTAATCGTTATCTGGATAACTCTTATCAACTTTTGCTTTCTTGATACAAAGAAACAAGCAGGTGCAATGTACTTCGCTACCGCCATTGGTATCATGGAATTAATTAATTTAGTTACAGCATGTGGGGTCCCCCATGTTAATTTTTTTCTCATTTGAGGTTGGCCACCCGTACGGGTTTGAGCGGCAAATAATTTAACATAGAACTAGTTGAGCTAGTTGCCACGGGATCAACCGGTAGGATACTGAAAGTTGCGTTCGGCGGATTAGATTATAAAACCCGCCATGGACAAAAAGCTCGGCAAAAACGAGGGCATGGTCTAGGGCTTTGGGTCGGATTAGGTAACCCCGCAACAAGTTGATCCTGAGATGCTGCGCAAGCCGAGGAGAATCATTCTCTGTGAACTAGCGCTCGATTACGAACGGCTTTACGTGGGACTGGTAGGAGTCAACAACCCAGAGAGAGAAGAAGACATGCAATGAATCCGGCACAAAAGACAAAAAAATTGACATTTGCGTCGGCACGTGTGCGAGAGAGAAAAGGAGGTTTATTATTGGTACTGGCGTGATCGCAGGTTTTGACTATAATTCAGAAAATCGTAATGTTATGAAGTGACCATTTGTTGTTGGATATTAACAATTTGATTTGACGAGATGATTTATGTGTGGGGTTAAGACTTTCTTTGTATACCCTGAAATGTCAATAAACGGAATATTTCAAGAAAAAAATTACAAAAATTAGACCTGATCACGGGGGATGTATGTGGTTTGAAACCATGCTGCCTGTTCAACGAGAGAGATCGAAGGGATGATTCCACTATAGTCGGCAAAACCGAGATACAATCAACTGAAGCGCTTGTGAATAAGCGTTCCCCAATCCTAAATAACAGCCACACCCATAAGAATCAGTCATAAGAGAGGAGTTTTCTCATGATGTCCACTTTCATGAATGACGGCTCAACCCTTTAGGGTTTTTGCAAATTCTATATAAAATAGAGTAGTTGAATTAGGACAGCGTCGAGGGGCCGGGTACCCTCTTGGCGTCCTGCTTCATCTAGGAGCCAGGCAAGCTGTTTCCTCGCGCCTCTCTTCCACCATTGTCTGCATGCCGCTGCTAACATTTCGATTGTCCCGATGATCACAAACTTGCGCTGCTCTGAATTCAACGGCCACCCTTCGAGCCATAATCAACAAATTCTCACCTAACAGGAAGACTATTAGGAATGACAGCTTTTGACACAGTACAATTACGTGACTCGAATGTGACAATAAATTATTGGGTTTGGGTATTGGGTCAATTTCGTGTCAACCCGTGAGGCGTGATAAGTAATCGTGTCATGTCTGTGTCCAACCCAACAGCGAAGAAATTGATCAGCACAAGCCGTTTAAGTCAACGGGTTATTGTGGATATGACTTGTACGGGACCAGTTTAGATACAATTAGTTATAAGATTATTTCTCCATGTTATTCACTATTAAGATCTTAAAATGATGATATTTCATTGATTACCAACAAGTAATTGCAATTTGTTCATGTGTTTTATGAAAACTTTAGCATATTTTGTATTAGTTTTTGTCGGTGAGTTCGATTTTATGTTATGCGGATCATCTAATTGGGTTGACTCTCCGACCTACTTTTAATCAAATTATACAAATATTGTTGTGTCAACCTTTTAAATTTCGAGCCATGTTCGTGTGATGTAGGTTGACACAATTATTTGATCATGTTGTAAGCGAATCAATCAGTTTTGTAGTACATATCTCTATATTGACTGACATAAGACACACGAACATGAATTGACATCCTTAATTTTTACCTCATTGATCGTTGTCTCTCCCAAGCCCTCTAGGCTCTTCAACCATCGCAAACATTAACCAAGTCTGATAGGTAGGGCATGTGCTCGAAGAGTACCCAAGGTTTTCTCCAAATAGCAAAGTTCACGGTTTTAAGGCCCGTTGGAAAGACAACTAATTTATACCAATTGTGAAAAGAGTGAAAAATTAATATATACTTTATACCATTTTGAAAAAGAAAAGCCACAGCCAGCAAAAGTATGCTTCAAATAAAGTTAAATGCTTATATGTTGCTTAATATATTATCAAGTGGCCT
Organism: Eucalyptus cloeziana; assembly: GCA_014182715.1. Taxonomy (NCBI): domain Eukaryota; kingdom Viridiplantae; phylum Streptophyta; class Magnoliopsida; order Myrtales; family Myrtaceae; genus Eucalyptus; species Eucalyptus cloeziana. Next base: position 46,802,372 of record CM024641.1, on the reverse strand, counting down.
TTATATATAAATGTAGGCCGTCATAAAGGTTATAATAAGAATTTTGAACATCATAAAATAATTTAAAAAAAAATCGCTTATTATATGGTAATAAGGGTAAACGAGCATATATGTCATTGCAGATGAAGCAAGCTGTGAAGAAAGTGTGGTCGGATAGAAAGCCGAAAGTCTAACCCCGCAACTACTCCTTTGCCAGCACCCACAAATTAAATGGAAATCAATACAAGAGAAATAATTAAATGATTCAGGTTGATTAAAGACAGATTTGGGTCATTAAAAAATCGATCAACTTGGCACCGATGGCGATGGGTTTCGGGGAGAATCATTCCCTCTTCGTACGTTAGACACCTCAGCCTCGCAGTTCTGGATTTGATCGGATGATTCCAAACTTAAAACTTAGGTCGTTTCTCATTTATATTATAGTATTTATGCTTGTGGGGGCCAGGAGAGACTTCTGAGAGATGCAATGAACCCGGGGGTGAAGCTGTTAAATCAAACTCCATGATCGGGGAACAAGCATTTTGCTCGGCGATTATACCAGGTTAATCTAATCACGAATCTTTATTTTATTTTATTTTTACAGTAAAACAATTTGTTGCGTTCTAAAACAGCAGTGAAAATGGATGCATGCATGAAAGGACTATTCCTCTGCAGTTCTATGAGGGCCTGTTTGTTAAAAAAAATTATGTTCTCCAAAACAAAAATTTCTATTCTTTTGTTCCAAGGAATGAAAAAAGAATAGAAACGTGTTTGGTAAAACTTTTGTTCCTGGAAACAAAAATTCTATTTTTTTGTTTTCGGAAATGGATTTGGAACATAAACAATAAGCAGAAAAAAGTAACTTCTTATTCTCGGGAACAATTTCTAAAATCAATTTTTCTCTCTCTTCTTTATTTCTTCTCGTTCTTTTCTTCTTCTTATTTTTCCTTTTGGTTGGTCGTCAGCCTTGGCCATGGCCGGCGTTGGCGACCGACCAGACAAGGGTCGGTGATGCTCGGTGACCTCGTCGGAGCGTCATCGGCCCCCAAAGATGCTGAGCCACGACGAGGCTCGGCCTCCCTAGCTGATGCGAGGCTCAGCCTCGCTAGGCTAGGGCAAGGCCGACCTCACGCCGCCTGGGCAAGGCCAAGCCTCATCGTGGCTAGGCTATCCTCTGGCGAGCTCACTAGACCTCGCCCAGTCGATCACCAGCCACGGCAGTGGCCATGGACCGGCCAAAAAGAAAAAGAAAAAAAAGGAAAAAATAAGAAAATATAATAAAAGAATTAAAAAAATTAAAAGGAATAAAAAAAATCTAATAATCCTACCAAGCGTATTTCTATCTAGGGAATAGAAATTTAGGGAAGTTACCAAACGTGTTATTTTGCTTATAAATTGTTTTTGAGAAGAGAATTGGAAAAAATCATTTCTCATCAAAAATTGTTCCTTGGAACAGAATGATTAGCAAATGTGCCCAAAGTAACCATCGATGTCTTCAAGACTTGAAAGTAACGCTATCTGTTTGTAGGGACATATTACAAACGAGTACCTAAAGAAATGCCACTCATCAGTCCTCCAATTTTGGAGAAAATTGTCAAAAAAAATATTAAAATTTTCTATTATAACAATTTAGGCATTAACTTTTTGACAATTTGCCAATATAATCCTTAGTTGGCAGACTATATTTTAAGACTAAATTGATAAAATTGAAAAGTTTATAACTAAATCGATTGTCGTACACTAAGTTTAAGACTTTTTGGACAATTATCATTATTTGGTGTGCTTGTTGCTTGGACATTTTTAACATCAATCCACATATACAGGGTGTTAAGCAGATTTGAAGTGAGTTTTGTTAGAGAATAATTCATACCTCCTATTGACAGAATGACCTGAGGATCCTACTTCAAGGTGGGTGTTGCAGGGACAATACCCCTAAGTTGCGAAAGGGCTTTTATAGTTTGGGCGCATATTTTAATGGTAGTTTGGGTATGGGCTCATAAATAGTTATTGGGTTTATATGATATTTTTCTCTTATAATTGATGGATGTAATAGAGAAGTGAGACCTATTAATTATAGTGAAATTCCCTGCTAGATAGAGCCCTACTTTGTGGATCAATCAGGATAAAAACCTTGTGTTTTGATTTCTTTTTCTCACTTTTACTCTCTATTTCCTTGTGATAGTGCGATGAATTCTAACAAGTTTAAGTATGTTAATGTTGCAAATGGATTAATCTATTTATACGTAAATAATAAGCACGTCGTTCACGGTTTCACCCTTGTAGCCCGATTATACATGATAGTCTTAGACACGTTGAATTAAATAGGCCAACATATTATATATGTCAACGTGATATGAAGCACATTTTTCTATAATATATTAAATCGTGAATATATAAAAAGTGTCATGTCCCATTTAATAAAAGTATCGTGTTTGGGTTTCAAGAACAAGACACAATTAATAAAGTTGTCATGTTGAGGTTTAGACATGAATTCCATAACATTATGAGAAAATTCTAAATAAAGGTTTAAAGTGCATCATTTTCTTAAATAAGGATCCAAAATTGACATTATTTCAAATAAGGATCCGGTGTCCTTATTTTCTCACATAAGGGTCTGAAGTGTATATCAATTTCAAAGAACGACCTAAACTCACCAAATGTGAATGACAATTTTGTCTTTTTTTTTTTTTTAAAAACTTTTTTTAAACTTTCTTTTTTCTTTTCAAAAAAATGAAAAATCTAAAAACTAAAAAGAAAATAGAAAAAAAAAAAAAAAAAAAAAAACATAGGCGAAAGGCTCCCTTCTGCCTGTGGCCATCACCCCATCACCGATGGGGTGGTGGTGATGGCTGATGAGGTCGCCGGTGCTTGGGGGAGGGCCGACGACCCCGGCCAACCAAAGGCGAGGGCCTATGAAAAAGGGCTCACCATACTGGCGAGGGCAAGGGTGGCCCTCGCCTAGATGGGCAAGGGTAGCCCTTGGCAGTGTCAAGTAAGGGCGTCCCTCCCTGAGTCGGGCGAGGGGTGCCCTTGTCGAGGTCAGACAAGGGACGCCTTTGCCTGACGTCGGCAAGGGTTGCCTTCATCCGAGCTAGGCGAGGGTGACCTTCGCCGGCCATCAACGATCATGTTTGGGGAAAGGAAGAGGAAAAAAGAAAAGAAAAGAAGTATAAAAAATCAAAAAAATTTAAAAATATAGTGACAATTTTTTTACCAAAATACCCCTTCTCCAATGGCCGACAAAGTCATCGCTGGCTAAAGGCCCTTATTTGTGATGATTTAGCCACTTCATGTCCTTATTTGAAATAGTTTGGTTACTTCAGGCCCTTATTTGAAACAATATCCACTTTAAGCTCTTATTTGAAAAAACTAGGGCACTTCAAGCCATTTTTTGAAAATTTTCCCAACATTAATTATGATGCGAAAACACAAATTCCAACCCTAATTACGATGAGATTTTTAAATATCTTTTTATCCTTGCATTTGCCTATAACAATTGACAACGCGAAGTGACATGAAGAGTTTACCCTATGAACTTCGGAAAAATTATCGAAAAAATTCTTAACATATTACACTTTTGTCAATTCAATTTGAAAATTTTCAATTTTGCTAATTGAGTTATAAACTGTTTTACTTTTGCTAGTTGAGTTCATTGGATTAATTTTGGCTGTGTCGCGACCTGGTTTTTCGGGTTCACCGCCTAAAACTAGGTTAATGGATTACTAAGTCCGAAGACTTGGCGCGGACTCTCCCAAGCCCTACCAATCGCGACTTGATACTAAGAAAAAGACCCATTAAAACATGCAATTATTTCAAATTGGAGCCGCCACTAACCAATTAGGGCTGATTAGAAACCCAGGTAAAGTATGGGAGAATACTTTACCTTTTACGAACCAGAGATTTAATGGATTCGGGGACATAGTTACGCTAGATTAATCTAACGCCCTTTCGGTACCTTAAAAAAAAAACATTTTTTGCAGGCAGTCTTGATTAATTTTAACCTAAGATACTAACATGCAAATGGTGGTCATGCGGGTGCACAATCAATTAAATAACATTCAATAAATCAAGATGCTAAGAAATTATAAACCACAACTTTATTAAAGTCCACTCTCTAGGAAAACATTAAAAAAAATGTTAATAAAAATGCATGCCCTAAACATGATTTCTAAATGACATGACACATATTTTTTTTAAAAAAAAAAAATTAATTATATGCAATCTTAATCTAAAATTAATATGCATGAATTCTATTTTAATGATATGTGAAACGCAATTTACATGGCCTAATATGAACTATATGCATGCAATCTAATTTATATAATTCTAATATGCATGCGTTTCATGACATGGGATGAATGACATTAATTCTATATGCATATTCTTTTGTGATTTTTTTTTATGTATGCAACCTATATTAAATAATGATTATATGAAATGGGATTAATTATGAACTAATTTATTAATTAATCAAGAAAATAACTTTTGTGTTTTCTCTTTTTATTTATTTTTTTAATTTTTAAAAAGGCCGAATAATTTCTATTAAGAAAAACATAATGATGCAATGCTAACTTTTTGTCTAAAAAAAAAAACTAATTAAGATATTCAAAATGGAATGATTTCCTAATTCAACTTCGGGATTAATTTGATTTAAACCCCATTTGTTTTAGAAAATCATTATTCTTTTTAATTTTTTTATTATCTTTTTATATTATGAAAACATGTAAACTTTTCCTAAAAATAATCCTAAAGGTTAATTTAAACCTACGTGTCTTAATTTAATAAACCTATATGACCTATATGCTCATGCAAATTTTTAACTTTTCACTATTTCTTTTTTTTTTTTTAATTTTCATTTTTTAAAACAAGCAATTATTTTTACATAAAAACTAAGATAAGAATTAAAATAATTGAAAAGATAATCCGTTGTCTCACGGATTAAGTTAACAATTATTTTAACTCTACAAATCACAACAAGGGAATCAAAATAATTACAAATTTGGTCCGAAGTCTTACGGACCAAATTAAATAATTATTGTGATTTAACAATTGCAATTCTACAAAACAAACTCAAAATTAGTATAATTAAAAAAGTGACCCGACGTCTCTCGGATCAAATTAATAACTATAGTAATTTGAGGTAAAATCTACGGATAATGCATATAGAAATTAACATCTAACATTTAAATAATTAAACTAACATGCTATCAAATGAAATAAACATAAAAATTAACCTAACACATAATGAAATAAACTAAACTCCAAAAATGAAAAGTAAAAGTAAAAATAAAACTACAAACTACCTAGGGAATCAACGGGGATAGGGGGCGGTGGTTTGAAGGTTCAGCAAAGGGAAGCTCCGGCGAAGGCAAGTGGTGGCGCGGCGAGCGTCGGCGTCGGAGATGGCGGGCTCGCAGCCGAGGCGGAGTGGCGGTGTGGGCTCTACGGGCGGCGTCACGGATGTCGGGCTTGGTTCTCCGGAGCGCCGGTGGCGGTAGGGGCACGCGAGTTGGAGGTCGCTCGGGCTCGTGGCGCTACCGTGGTGCAATGGAGGCGAGAGCGGTGGTTGCTCGGGTCGCGGGTCGGACGGCGTTGCGGTCGGGGCGAACTCGCGGGCCGTCGAGCGCGATGGTAATCTTGGCTGCAAAGCCACAATTCACAGGGGCATGGACGTCGAGCACCGGTTTGCTGAAGAAGAAGACTCCCTTTCTATTTCCTTTTCTTTTTTTTTTGGTTCTGCTGCACGTCCACTCTCTCTCCAAGTCCTTTGACCAGTCACTTTCCTTGCTACCTCTCTCTGACACCTTTCTGCAGAAGACTTTTTGCTTTTTCTCAAACGGATGAGAAATCTCTTTTCTTCATTTCTGACATTTTGTTTTGCTCTTTTTCGAACCCAGCCAAAAAACCCCCGCACACGAAAGAACTTTTTCTTTCTTTCTTTGTGGGTTCCTTTTGACACAGAACTCGAGAGAAATCTCTCAATGAAGAACAAAAGAAACCAAAAGAAGAAAAAAATTTGTTTCCACCCTTTGCTTCGAAAACCAAGAAAATGCCCCCTACGCAAGTGAAAATAAGAAGCCCCTAAACGACAGAAATTTTTTTGCTCTCTGAATTTTTTTGAATTCACTCCCCCCTCCCCTGGTTACGACTCGACGTGTCCCTTTTATAGTACAAGACTTCCATTTAATATTGGAAAGTCGGAATTTGTGCTCCTTTGATCGTGGGGATTGCCGAAATCTTAGCCCTGATTTATTGCCGTAAATCCTTCACTTTCTTTCGCAATTCATTTATATTGCTGCGAACATGTCCAGATTCATGCCCAATATTCGAGCGAGTGTCCATTCCTACCATATTGCCAGTCAAATCCCATTAATTCCTCTCATTGATTTCGCTTTTTTTTTCCTTTTTTTTTAAAAAAAAAAAAATTTGAAATGAAGATATGTGTTCAACAATAAAAATGCTTCATCATTCAAAATTTGTTTTTTTTCGAAATCTCCCTCCACAAACCCAAATGCTTTATTTTATTTATTACCTTCTATTTTATTTCCTAAAATAAAAAAAATTGATCGTAAATTAGGTGTCAACAGCTGCCCCTCTTTGAAGGGAAGCTCGTAGAGGTTTCCTTCAAAGATATATGACACCTAAAATTAATCCATGTAAAATGAAATATGCAATGCATATGCAAATGTTAATGACTTGACTCTTTTTTCTTTTTTTTTTTTTGAAAGAAATGGACTCAAGTAAATTTAACCCCTAAAGAATGTCATGTAAATGCAATGATTCGGTCGGGAACATAGATCTCTATGTGTCTATGACCAATGAAATGCAAATGCAAAGAAGAGCACGTACTGTCATACCCTGTTTGGGGATTTAGGTGTGAAATGATTCCGATGAGACTGTCAATCATCCGGAACTCCCTTCGATAATTGAAAGGCTCAAAGTCTTTAGGGATCTGGAATTCTCATTAGATTCTAAGCACCTGGAAATTGCATCAAGTACTTGAAATTTCAAAAATCTGATTCTTATATCGACATTTGAAAACATTTGCTAAACATCTGAAATCACATCGATGTTTGAAAAGACAAACACTTGGAAATCGCATCAAGCATTTAAAGGTTCAAATATATGGAATTCACACCAGACATTTGAAAACATTTTATAAATAGATACTTGGAATTCTCATCAAGTACAAAGATGACTGGATAAACTCAGGGTTTCAAAGACAATTTTTTTTTTTTTTTTTTTTTTGGTCTTTGAGGAAAAATCAATGAAAGTCCACACATGATGGCTTTATCAAGCTTCTACCGGAAAAATTATCACCAGGACAATTTTCAGTTATAGCGTGAATCTCTTGAACATGCTAAATGAGACACTTTTGGTGTGAAAATGCTTTTTCACTCGCTCTCATTTAAGAAGGGTTATTTGTCCCGACCATTGATGCGGGAATATATCACTCAATCTTATCATCATTTTGTCGACAAGAGTTCGAATTTTCTTGCAATCAGTACGACCTTACCAATTTGAGAGGTCCTTGTCAATGACTCGTAATGCAGGCTTGGTCAATGGCTTAACAAAGGGACTCTTCGAGTCAAAGCAAATTGAACGAATGATTCGTAATCATCTTTGGGTTTACAAGTCAAGAACCCTGCAAAATGATAAAGAAATAATCTTGCTCGCACTTCTTCGAGCAATGCTTAAAACATGTGATTTCCTATGTTAATTCAAGTGCCCTAATCTGAAGAGACTTTGTAAGGGACGTAACATAGGCTAGGTTCATGGGTTGAGAAACGAAAGGATCGTTAGGCCCAAAGATGTGTATAGGGGCAAAGTTGGTGATCATCTTGACATTGCCACCAGTTTTTCTTCAACACGGATTGTCTTCTTGACAGATTTCTTTATTGGCTCAAAAGTTTATCACCGATGCCAATGATTTTTTTGACTGGAGATCTTTTCTCAACATTTTTTTAAAAAAAGTCATTTTCTTTGATGATGGACGTTGGTCGAGCACACTGCTTTTTGCCTCCAATTCATCAATCATTTCTCTCTTCTTTTCACGGGCATTGGCCTTGCTTTTACCAGGCACACTTTGCTTTTTAATGCCCCTTAGTTTTATTTTGATTTCAGTTCTTGCGCACAATGCATGTGTCAAGTATACTTTAAATGACACGCGAACCTTCAAGGGTCTTCATCTGTCTCTTGCCTTGCCCCAAAGTGTGGGTGATGATCATCAACTTGGGTTTTAAAAGAAATGAAATAGCAGGCTCAAGTGGGCTATTCAAAGGATATAAGTGTGTAGGATAGTGAAAGAAATGCTCTTCGTCATCCTAAGGCACTTAAATTAGCACATGAATTCAATGTAATAGCACGACTTGAAGATTGATGCAAGTGAGAGCAAGAAAATTTCAATTCACTTTCCTCACTTCATGATGTCATTTTTATCTCCCGTTGCCCCGATGTGGGGTGGTTCTTGACAGGGGTAATTTGAAAAGAACATCTATAAGTGTATGGGCTCAAAAATGGTTAAGCAATGGAACACCCGTAGTGTTTGGGATAGAGAAGTGAACGCCTCTCGTCATTTCAGCTGTCGTACTTTTCGCAAGAAAATTCTTCACCTTGAAATACAAAATGTTTCCACACTCACCTCACAATTTATAGACGGGGACGGTGTATGGGATTAGGCTTGCCTTTCACACCTCATTTAGCATGCTCAAGTAACTCGACATCTTTCACTGAATTATCCATTTTGATAAATTTCAAGTGGAATTGACGAATTACACAATATCATGTGAAAGCATTCTATAAAGACAAAGAGGGCACGCTCATAAAGTCAAAACTATTGTGTGTCCATGTCTTGCCCTTCCTTTGTAAAGGAGCTCAATAAGATACCATCGTTCACATCCATTCTTTGCCCCTGCAAAAATAAAGTATGCAACATTATACACTAAAGATTTGACCAACTCGAGTGAGGAAAAGGTTTTTACGAGCCCTTTTATTCATGGATAGTATTTCTTTACAGCATCGAATTTACAGGATTTGTGAATTCTCGCCCATCCATTTCTCGCCAAAATTAAAGCACCTCCAAGAAGTACTTTCTTCACAATGTATGGCCCACTGTAATTCGGAGTGAATTTGCCCCCATAATCTGGAATTGGAATGGACTATTTTCACATATTTGCATGCTATAAGACCGTCCTTGAAACATATAGTAGATAAATCAAAAAGACAAACAGAGTAAACTACATCTTTTGTTTATTTGTTTTTTTTTTTTTTTTTTGAAATTCTTTGGCAAAACTTTTTTGAAACATTTTGACACAAGAAAGCATGATGAAGCCTGTGCCTCGAATTCTCCTTGGATTTTTCTTTTCTTTTATCTATTTGGATATCATCACCGGGCTGGTTCGGAGTACCTCATCATGCCCTCAAAATAAAATTTGTAATTTTATTGAAATTCATCAATAAATTACATTTATTAAAAAAAAAAACACTCAAGAATTAAAAGGAAAGTGGAAACGTTTCTCGTAGAAAACAATGAGAATTCCCACGCAGGGGAATATGCAAAAAAAAAGTAAAAGAGTTACTCTTGTGGGCCAAAGCCCATCTCTTCGGGGGTCCTTCATCAATAGCTCCTATGATGAGATCGTCAAACAAGCTTGCAACTCCTTCCAGTTCATCCTTAGGGTTTTTTGCCTTCGGGGGGTATCGAATCATCCATGCCACCCCATCCATCCGGGATTATCTCACGAGAATCAATGTAGTAACCGGGAGGGGCTGAATACTTCACCAAGTAATCAAACTTGCCACTAGGCTGCCCCAGTGTCTATTACTTCAGCTTCATCCTGCATCATTCTTGGAGGACCGGGAATATTTCGTGAATGCTCGGGGTAATGGGTTTTGCCTCCCTCGCCTTTGGTCGTGGCGGGTTCCGCCCTCCCTGTCTTCGTCTTCCAGGACTTTCCCCTCCTCTTCCAGCAGCATGGGGCCTCTGAGGGGCTTCATTGGGACTTTGAATACCCTGACTATTTCTTCCAAGGCCACTACTAGGAACAAAACCATTCACATCCATCATCCTTTCCATCATAAGGGCAGCATTTGAAGCTTCAGAAGTGGGTGGTGGTGAGTCTTGAGATGCATGTATGGTGGACACCAACTCAAATGAGTGGTAACTCGATTCGGATTCAATGTCTGGTTCCAGGATAGCATTAACCGTATCCTCATGCATCATTTGAAACACGGTGGGCTCAACATCAAAAATGGCATTCACAACTTCTTCGGGTGGTCGGGAGTGGGTTATTCGGATGTTTGGCTGTCCATCACGAAATGAGACCACCTTGGCATCCAAAAGATTTTGGATTTTGTGTTGCAAAGTGTATAGCAATCGTCAACGAATGCCCTACCTCCCCCATATGATAAGCACATGTCTTGGACGGATCATAGTTGGGGAAACGCTCGGGATTAGGTCGCTTAGGCTCCTTAGCGAGTAATCCACTTTTCGAAGAGTCGGCAAGATCTTAGACAATGGCTTAGGAAGAGGCGTAAATTGACGCCTTTGTAAGAGTTCTTTCTGGCCAAAGAATGGTCGTGCTCCTCCCCGTTGAGTGTTCGAAGTTGGGCGAGGTGCCCGGACATAAGCCGCATTAACCTCTCGCTATAGGTTCCTTATCCTTCTTGGCAAAGACTCCCCTATATGAGCTGGTTTGATCGACGCCCATCCATCACGCAAGGCTACTTCAATTCGCTCGCCAACGGGGACTAGGCGATTGAACGACTCGGCAATCGATCCTAACATCGATTTCGATATTCGGGCGGGAGCGTCTTCATGAACAAATCTATCAACTCTTTTCGTCGGCTCCGGAGTAATTTGAGCAGCTACGAGTCCTCCATCTCGTGACATAGGCCTTGAAAGATTCTGTCTTCTTCTTCTCGGTGCGAAGTAAATCCTCTCGAGATGGAGTGACATCAATATTATACTTGTACTTGCTTGAAGAAGGCATCGGTCAAATCCTCCCAAGTCTCTAGGAGATTAATCTTCTTCATAATATACCACCGGAGGCCGGGTCTGTCAGGCTTGCTTGAAATTGCTGAATCATTAGGGGTATGTTATCAACATATGGGGTCATCCTAACCACATAAGTCTCGCAAATGAATCTTTGGGCAAGAAGTGCCATTATACTTTTCAAAGTCTCGGCATTTTGAACTTCTTTGGTATCTTGATCTTTGCATAATGGGACAGATCAGTTGGGTCTTGGCTAAATGCACCCCGCACCGCTTAAGTTTCTCCTCGATTTTCGCCAAGCGTTTTTCCCCGCTCGTCTTCGGATACATGCCGTCTCAGTATCACTTGTATCTCCTCATCAACAATGATTTGAGGTGTGTCAGTAGTTTTCTCCCTAGAGACATCATTAGAGCTTGATGGGCCACTTGTGGATACATTCTTGCCTTTATCTTTCGGATCAGCCATAGGAGCATGTTGTGGTAACACCACCTCGACTTGCGGAACTGATGGGACAGTATTTGCCTGGAGAGAGTCGATTTGTTTAGAGAGCTGCTCAAGGACATTCAGGACTTGCTTCATTTCTGTTTCGAGGGCAACGATACGAGTTTGTTCAGCAACACGTATTTGTTCGGCGTCATCAGCCATTGTTACTCTAGAACGAGTACGGATTGGTGATCTTGGGTGATCCGTGTTGTTACCTAGGGAAAAGAGATAATGTAAGAAACAACGACAAGATAGGAAAAGGCCCATGACAATGGTTTAATCATCTCATTTTATTTATTTTAAATGTTTGAACCAAACACCCTAACAATGAACCAAACTTCCTAACAATGAACTAAGAATTGAAATTCAAATCCCTAAACATTGAACTAAAATTGAAAAAACTGAATTGAAATCAAGATCTCTAAACATTAAACATCTCATTTTATATGCTTTCGGGAACCCAACGCCTTGCGAAGCTTTTTATTTTCAGCTTCAATCATTTCCACTTTCCGCTTAAGATGCTCAATTTGTGCTCGTTGGGTGGGCTTCTCGGTCACATCAGGGACCATTGGACGTAAGGCCTGGTCGCCTTGATCTAACTGGTCCAGCCACATTTTGAGCTCTTTTTTTTTGGAGTGGAAATGAATTGTACGTCGGTTTTCCCCATTGCATATAAGACAAGACTGACGATGAAACCTATTGTCATGGACCGACAAAATTACAATAAAGTAAGTAAATTGCAAAGTAGGAGTTTAGACAACTTACTTTTACCAGAAAATGGATGACAATCACATAGACACACGCATGAAATGTGCGGCTCGATTTCTATCTAGATGGCTTAACAAAGTGGAGCTAAGAGGGTGATCTGACCGTTGCAGTCTCGCATTAACGTCAGGTCCCCTTAACTCCGGCTTAGTCGAATGGAATGTCCAATAATCACGCAATCTCGCGGATATGGACAAACACATTTGACACCATGGAAGAAATTTCGGGGAAGAGAATGTCAACCTCTACATAGCAGTCTCGCTTTAGAGGAAGTATCATTCTCAACACCATCCTAGAAATCCTATCGTAGCCCGGGTTTGGCTACAGGTCGTGTGTGCAATGTGTAGTGCTAAAACAATTTAAAAACATGCACAACAATTTATAATACAAACAACATTTCAATATAAGGAAAAATAAATCATTCATCTTTACACCCTCCCGCAAGACAAGGATTAGCAAAGACTACTTCCCTTATACCTCCCATCTGCAAGAACATTTAACACCTTAGAAATGTTAGTGACATACCTGGTGTCCTTGCTGCCAAACAAAAATATGTTTTTTTTTTTAAAAAGAAACAGGCCTATGTCCACTATGAGTTTTAACTCTAAGTCCCCAGCGGAGTCGCCAAGCTGTCGCGACCTGGTTTTTCGGGTTCACCGCCTAAAACTAGGTTAATGGATTACTAAGTCCGAAGACTTGGCGCGGACTCTCCCAAACCCTACCAATCGCGACTTGATACTAAGAAAAAGACCCATTAAAACATGCAATTATTTCAAATTGGAGCCGCCACTAACCAATTAGGGCTGATTAGAAACCCAGGTAAAGTATGGGAGAATACTTTACCTTTTACGAACCAGAGATTTAATGGATTCGGGGACATAGTTACGCTAGATTAATCTAACGCCCTTTCGGTACCTTAAAAAAAAAACATTTTTGCAGGCAGTCTTGATTAATTTTAACCTAAGATACTAACATGCAAATGGTGGTCATGCGGGTGCACAATCAATTAAATAACATTCAATAAATCAAGATGCTAAGAAATTATAAACCACAACTTTATTAAAGTCCACTCTCTAGGAAAACATTAAAAAAAATGTTAATAAAAATGCATGCCCTAAACATGATTTCTAAATGACATGACACATATTTTTTTTTTAAAAAAAAAATTAATTATATGCAATCTTAATCTAAAATTAATATGCATGAATTCTATTTTAATGATATGTGAAACGCAATTTACATGGCCTAATATGAACTATATGCATGCAATCTAATTTATATAATTCTAATATGCATGCGTTTCATGACATGGGATGAATGACATTAATTCTATATGCATATTCTTTTTGTGATTTTTTTTTATGTATGCAACCTATATTAAATAATGATTATATGAAATGGGATTAATTATGAACTAATTTATTAATTAATCAAGAAAATAACTTTTGTGTTTTCTCTTTTTATTTATTTTTTTAATTTTTAAAAAGGCCGAATAATTTCTATTAAGAAAAACATAATGATGCAATGCTAACTTTTTGTCTAAAAAAAAAAAAACTAATTAAGATATTCAAAATGGAATGATTTCCTAATTCAACTTCGGGATTAATTTGATTTAAACCCCATTTGTTTTAGAAAATCATTATTCTTTTTAATTTTTTTATTATCTTTTTATATTATGAAAACATGTAAACTTTTCCTAAAAATAATCCTAAAGGTTAATTTAAACCTACGTGTCTTAATTTAATAAACCTATATGACCTATATGCTCATGCAAATTTTTAACTTTTCACTATTTCTTTTTTTTAATTTTCATTTTTTAAAACAAGCAATTATTTTTACATAAAAACTAAGATAAGAATTAAAATAATTGAAAAGATAATCCGTTGTCTCACGGATTAAGTTAACAATTATTTTAACTCTACAAATCACAACAAGGGAATCAAAATAATTACAAATTTGGTCCGAAGTCTTACGGACCAAATTAAATAATTATTGTGATTTAACAATTGCAATTCTACCAAAACAAACTCAAAATTAGTATAATTAAAAAAGTGACCCGACGTCTCTCGGATCAAATTAATAACTATAGTAATTTGAGGTAAAATCTACGGATAATGCATATAGAAATTAACATCTAACATTTAAATAATTAAACTAACATGCTATCAAATGAAATAAACATAAAAATTAACCTAACACATAATGAAATAAACTAAACTCCAAAAATGAAAAGTAAAAGTAAAAATAAAACTACAAACTACCTAGGGAATCAACGGGGATAGGGGGCGGTGGTTTGAAGGTTCAAGCAAAGGGAAGCTCCGGCGAAGGCAAGTGGTGGCGCGGCGAGCGTCGGCGTCGGAGATGGCGGGCTCGCAGCTGAGGCGGAGTGGCGGTGTGGGCTCTACGGGCGGCGTCACGGATGTCGGGCTTGGTTCTCCGGAGCGCCGGTGGCGGTAGGGGCACGCGAGTTGGAGGTCGCTCGGGCTCGTGGCGCTACTGTGGTGCAATGGAGGCGAGAGCGGTGGTTGCTCGGGTCGCGGGTCGGACGGCGTTGCGGTCAGGCGAACTCGCGGGCCGTCGAGCGCGATGGTAATCTTGGCTGCAAAGCCACAATTCACAGGGGCATGGACGTCGAGCACCGGTTTGCTGAAGAAGAAGACTCCCTTTCTATTTCCTTTTCTTTTTTTTTTGGTTCTGCTGCACGTCCACTCTCTCTCCAAGTCCTTTGACCAGTCACTTTCCTTGCTACCTCTCTCTGACACCTTTCTGCAGAAGACTTTTTGCTTTTTCTCAAACGGATGAGAAATCTCTTTTCTTCATTTCTGACATTTTGTTTTGCTCTTTTTCGAACCCAGCAAAAAACCCCGCACACGAAAGAACTTTTCTTTCTTTCTTTGTGGGTTCCTTTTTGACACAGAACTCGAGAGAAATCTCTCAATGAAGAACAAAAGAAACCAAAAGAAGAAAAATTTGTTTCCACCCTTTGCTTCGAAAACCAAGAAAATGCCCCCTACGCAAGTGAAAATAAGAAGCCCCTAAACGACAGAAATTTTTTGCTCTCTGAATTTTTTTGAATTCACTCCCCCCCCCGGTTACGACTCGACGTGTCCCTTTTATAGTACAAGACTTCCATTTAATATTGGAAAGTCGGAATTTGTGCTCCTTTGATCGTGGGGATTGCCGAAATCTTAGCCCTGATTTATTGCCGTAAATCCTTCACTTTCTTTCGCAATTCATTTATATTGCTGCGAACATGTCCAGATTCATGCCCAATATTCGAGCGAGTGTCCATTCCTACCATATTGCCAGTCAAATCCCATTAATTCCTCTCATTGATTTCGCTTTTTTTTTTTCCTTTTTTTTTAAAAAAAAAAAAAAAAAAAAAAAATTTGAAATGAAGATATGTGTTCAACAATAAAAATGCTTCATCATTCAAAATTTGTTTTTTTTCGAAATCTCCCTCCACAAACCCAAATGCTTTATTTTATTTATTACCTTCTATTTTATTTCCTAAAATAAAAAAATTGATCGTAAATTAGGTGTCAACAGCTGCCCCTCTTTGAAGGAAGCTCGTAGAGGTTTCCTTCAAAGATATATGACACCTAAAATTAATCCATGTAAAATGAAATATGCAATGCATATGCAAATGTTAATGACTTGACTCTTTTTTTCTTTTTCTTTTTTTTGAAAGAAATGGACTCAAGTAAATTTAACCCCTAAAGAATGTCATGTAAATGCAATGATTCGGTCGGGAACATAGATCTCTATGTGTCTATGACCAATGAAATGCAAATGCAAAGAAGAGCACGTACTGTCATACCTGTTTGGGGATTTAGGTGTGAAATGATTCCGATGAGACCGTCAATCATCCGGAACTCCCTTCAGATAATTGAAAGGCTCAAAGTCTTTAGGGATCTGGAATTCTCATTAGATTCTAAGCACTGGAAATTGCATCAAGTACTTGAAATTTCAAAAATCTGATTCTTATATCGACATTTGAAAACATTTGCTAAACATCCGGAAATCACATCGATGTTTGAAAAGACAAACACTTGGAAATCGCATCAAGCATTTAAAGGTTCAAATATATGGAATTCACACAGACATTTGAAAACATTTTATAAATAGATACTTGGAATTCTCATCAAGTACAAAGATGACTGGATAAACTCAGGGTTTCAAAGACAATTTTTTTTTTTTTTTTTTTTGGTCTTTGAGGAAAAATCAATGAAAGTCCACACATGATGGCTTTATCAAGCTTCTACCGGAAAAATTATCACCAGGACAATTTTCAGTTATAGCGTGAATCTCTTGAACATGCTAAATGAGACACTTTTGGTGTGAAAATGCTTTTTCACTCGCTCTCATTTAAGAAGGGTTATTTGTCCCGACCATTGATGCGGGAATATATCACTCAATCTTATCATCATTTTGTCGACAAGAGTTCGAATTTTCTTGCAATCGCACGACCTTACCAATTTGAGAGGTCCTTGTCAATGACTGTAATGCGAGGCTTGGTCAATGGCTTAACAAAGGGACTCTTCGAGTCAAAGCAAATTGAACGAATGATTCAGTAATCATCTTTGGGTTTACAAGTCAAGAACCCCGCAAAATGATAAAGAAATAATCTTGCTCGCACTTCTTCGAGCAATGCTTAAAACATGTGATTTCCTATGTTAATTCAAGTGCCCTAATCTGAAGAGACTTTGTAAGGGACGTAACATAGGCTAGGTTCATGGGTTGAGAAACGAAAGGATCGTTAGGCCCAAAGATGTGTATAGGGGCAAAGTTGGTGATCATCTTGACATTGCCACCAGTTTTTCTTCAACACGGATTGTCTTCTTGACAGATTTCTTTATTGGCTCAAAAGTTTATCACCTGATGCCAATGATTTTTTTGACTGGAGATCTTTTCTCAACATTTTTTTTTTAAAAAAAAGTCATTTTCTTTGATGATGGACGTTGGTCAGGCACACTGCTTTTTGCCTCCAATTCATCAATCATTTCTCTCTTCTTTTCACGGGCATTGGCCTTGCTTTTACCAGGCACACGCTTTTTAATGCCCCTTAGTTTTATTTTGATTTCAGTTCTTGCGCACAATGCATGTGTCAAGTATACTTTAAATGACACGCGAACCTTCAAGGGTCTTCATCTGTCTCTTGCCTTGCCCCAGTGTGGGTGATGATCATCAACTTGGGTTTTAAAAGAAATGAAATAGCAGGCTCAAGTGGGCTATTCAAAGGATATAAGTGTGTAGGATAGTGAAAGAAATGCTCTTCGTCATCCTAAGGCACTTAAATTAGCACATGAATTCAATGTAATAGCACGACTTGAAGATTGATGCAAGTGAGAGCAAGAAAATTTCAATTCACTTTCCTCACTTCATGATGTCATTTTTATCTCCCGGTTGCCCCGATGTGGGGTGGTTCTTGACAGGGGTAATTTGAAAAGAACATCTATAAGTGTATGGGCTCAAAAATGGTTAAGCAATGGAACACCGTAGTGTTTGGGATAGAGAAGTGAAGCGCCTCTCGTCATTTCAGCTGTCGTACTTTTCGCAAGAAAATTCTTCACCTTGAAATACAAAATGTTTCCACACTCACCTCACAATTTATAGACGGGGACGGTGTATGGGATTAGGCTTGCCTTTCACACCTCATTTAGCATGCTCAAGTAACTCGACATCTTTCACTGAATTATCCATTTTGATAAATTTCAAGTGGAATTGACGAATTACACAATATCATGTGAAAGCATTCTATAAAGACAAAGAGGGCACGCTCATAAAGTCAAAACTATTGTGTGTCCATGTCTTGCCCTTCCTTTGTAAAGGAGCTCAATAAGATACCATCGTTCACATCCATTCTTTGCCCCTGCAAAAATAAAGTATGCAACATTATACACTAAAGATTTGACCAACTCTGAGTGAGGAAAAGGTTTTTACGAGCCCTTTTATTCATGGATAGTATTTCTTTACAGCATCAGAATTTACAGGATTTGTGAATTCTCGCCCATCCATTTCTGCCAAAATTAAAGCACCTCCAAGAAGTACTTTCTTCACAATGTATGGCCCACTGTAATTCGGAGTGAATTTGCCCCCATAATCTGGAATTGGAATGGACTATTTTCACATATTTGCATGCTATAAGACCGTCCTTGAAACATATAGTAGATAAATCAAAAAGACAAACAGAGTAAACTACATCTTTTGTTTTTTTGTTTTTTTTTTTTTTTTTTTGAAATTCTTTGGCAAAACTTTTTTGAAACATTTTGACACAAGAAAGCATGATGAAGCCTGGCCTCGAATTCTCCTTGGATTTTTCTTTTCTTTTATCGGCTGGATATCATCACCGGGCTGGTTCGGAGTACCTCATCATGCCCTCAAAATAAAATTTGTAATTTTATTGAAATTCATCAATAAATTACATTTATTAAAAAAAAAAAAAACACTCAAGAATTAAAAGGAAAGTGGAAACGTTTCTCAGAAAACAATGAGAATTCCCACGCAGGGGAATATGCAAAAACAGTAAAAGAGTTACTCTTGTGGGCCAAAGCCCATCTCTTCTGGGGGTCCTTCATCAATAGCTCCTATGATGAGATCGTCAAACAAGCTTGCAACTCCTTCCAGTTCATCCTTAGGGTTTTTTGCCTTCGGGGTATCGAATCATCCATGCCACCCCATCCATCCGGGATTATCTCACGAGAATCAATGTAGTAACGGGAGGGGCTGAATACTTCACCAAGTAATCAAACTTGCCACTAGGCTGCCCCAGTGTCTATTACTTCAGCTTCATCTGCATCATTCTTGGAGGACCGGGAATATTTCGTGAATGCTCGGGGTAATGGGTTTTGCCTCCTCGCCTTTGGTCGTGGCGGGTTCCGCCCTCCCCGTCTTCGTCTTCCGGGACTTTCCCCTCCTCTTCCCAAAAGCATGGGGCCTCGAGGGGCTTCATTGGGACTTTGAATACCCCGACTATTTCTTCCAAGGCCACTACTAGGAACAAAACCATTCACATCCATCATCCTTTCCATCATAAGGGCAGCATTTGAAGCTTCGTAAGTGGGTGGTGGTGAGTCTTGAGATGCATGTATGGTGGACACCAACTCAAATGAGTGGTAACTCGATTCGGATTCAATGTCTGGTTCCAGGATAGCATTAACCGTATCCTCATGCATCATTTGAAACACGGTGGGCTCAACATCAAAAATGGCATTCACAACTTCTGGGTGGTCAGGGAGTGGGTTATTTCGGATGTTTGGCTGTCCATCACGAAATGAGACCACCTTGGCATCCAAAAGATTTTGGATTTTGTGTTGCGGTGTATAGCAATCGTCACCGAATGCCCTACCTCCCCCATATGATAAGCACATGTCTTGGACGGATCATAGTTGGGGAAACGCTCGGGATTAGGTCGCTTAGGCTCCTTAGCGAGTAATCCACTTTTCGAAGAGTCGGCAAGATCTTAGACAATGGCTTAGGAAGAGGCGTAAATTGACGCCCTGTAAGAGTTCTTCGCTGGCCAAAGAATGGTCGTGCTCCTCCCGTTGAGTGTTCGAAGTTGGGCGAGGTGCCGGACATAAGCTGCATTAACCTCTCGCTATAGGTTCCTTATCCTTCTTGGCAAAGACTCCCCTATATGAGCTGGTTTGATCGGACGCCCATCCATCACGCAAGGCTACTTCAATTCGCTCGCCAACGGGGACTAGGCGATTGAACGACTCGGCAGTCGATCCTAACATCTGATTTCGATATTCAGGCGGGAGCGTCTTCATGAACAAATCTATCAACTCTTTTTCAGTCGGCTCCGGAGTAATTTGAGCAGCTACAGTCCTCCATCTCGTGACATAGGCCTTGAAAGATTCTGTCTTCTTCTTCTCAGTGCGAAGTAAATCCTCTCGAGATGGAGTGACATCAATATTATACTTGTACTGCTTGAAGAAGGCATCAGTCAAATCCTCCCAAGTCTCTAGGAGATTAATCTTCTTCATAATATACCACCGGAGTGCTTTGGTCTGTCGGGCTTGCTTGAAATTGCTGAATCATTAGGGGTATGTTATCAACATATGGGGTCATCCTAACCACATAAGTCTCGCAAATGAATCTTTGGGCAAGAAGTGCCATTATACTTTTCAAAGTCGGCATTTTGAACTTCTTTGGTATCTTGATCTTTGCATAATGGGACAGATCAGTTGGGTCTTGGCTAAATGCACCCTGCAGCGCTTAAGTTTCTCCTCGATTTTCGCCAAGCGTTTTCCTGCTCGTCTTCTTGTACATGCCCGCCTCAGTATCACTTGTATCTCCTCATCAACAATGATTTGAGGTGTGTCAGTAGTTTTCTCCCTAGAGACATCATTAGAGCTTGATGGGCCACTTGTGGATACATTCTTGCCTTTATCTTTCGGATCAGCCATAGGAGCATGTTGTGGTAACACCACCTCGACTTGCGGAACCGATGGGACAAGATATTTGCCCGGAGAGAGTCGATTTGTTTAGAGAGCTGCTCAAGGACATTCGGGACTTGCTTCATTTCTGTTTCGAGGGCAACGATACGAGTTTGTTCAGCAACACGTATTTGTTCGGCGTCATCAGCCATTGTTACTCTAGAACGAGTACGGATTGGTGATCTTGGGTGATCCGTGTTGTTACCTAGGGAAAAGAGATAATGTAAGAAACAACGACAAGATAGGAAAATGGCCCATGACAATGGTTTAATCATCTCATTTTATTTATTTTAAATGTTTGAACCAAACACCCTAACAATGAACCAAACTTCCTAACAATGAACTAAGAATTGAAATTCAAATCCCTAAACATTGAACTAAAATTGAAAAAACTGAATTGAAATCAAGATCTCTAAACATTAAACATCTCATTTTATATGCTTTCGGGAACCCAACGCCTTGCGAAGCTTTTTATTTTCAGCTTCAATCATTTCCACTTTCCGCTTAAGATGCTCAATTTGTGCTCGTTGGGTGGGCTTCTCGGTCACATCAGGGACCATTGGACGTAAGGCCTGGTCGCCTTGATCTAACCGGGTCCAGCCACATTTTGAGCTCTTTTTTTTTTTGGAGTGGAAATGAATTGTACGTCGGTTTTCCCCATTGCATATAAGACAAGACTCGACGATGAAACCTATTGTCATGGACCGACAAAATTACAATAAAGTAAGTAAATTGCAAAG
Source organism: Eucalyptus cloeziana (assembly GCA_014182715.1). NCBI lineage: Eukaryota > Viridiplantae > Streptophyta > Magnoliopsida > Myrtales > Myrtaceae > Eucalyptus > Eucalyptus cloeziana. Next base: position 46,780,971 of record CM024641.1, on the reverse strand, counting down.
TAGGAGTTTAGACAACTTACTTTTACCAGAAAATGGATGACAATCACATAGACACACGCATGAAATGTGCGGCTCGATTTCTATCTAGATGGCTTAACAAAGTGGAGCTAAGAGGGTGATCGACCGTTGCAGTCTCGCATTAACGTCAGTCCCCTTAACTCCGGCTTAGTCGAATGGAATGTCCAATAATCACGCAATCTCGCGGATATGGACAAACACATTTGACACCATGGAAGAAATTTCGGGGAAGAGAATGTCAACCTCTACATAGCAGTCTCGCTTTAGAGGAAGTATCATTCTCAACACCATCCTAGAAATCCTATCGTAGCCCAGGTTTGGCTACAGGTCGTGTGTGCAATGTGTAGTGCTAAAACAATTTAAAAAACATGCACAACAATTTATAATACAAACAACATTTCAATATAAGGAAAAATAAATCATTCATCTTTACACCCTCCTGCAAGACAAGGATTAGCAAAGACTACTTCCCTTATACCTCCCATCTGCAAGAACATTTAACACCTTAGAAATGTTAGTGACATACTTGGTGTCCTTGCTGCCAAACAAAAAATATTTTTTAAAAAGAAACAGGCCTATGTCCACTATGAGTTTTAACTCTAAGTCCCCAGCGGAGTCGCCAAGCTGTCGCGACCTGGTTTTTCGGGTTCACCGCCTAAAACTAGGTTAATGGATTACTAAGTCCGAAGACTTGGCGCGGACTCTCCCAAGCCCTACCAATCGCGACTTGATACTAAGAAAAAGACCCATTAAAACATGCAATTATTTCAAATTGGAGCCGCCACTAACCAATTAGGGCTGATTAGAAACCCAGGTAAAGTATGGGAGAATACTTTACCTTTTACGAACCAGAGATTTAATGGATTCGGGGGACATAGTTACGCTAGATTAATCTAACGCCCTTTCGGTACCTAAAAAAAAAACATTTTTGTCAAGTCTTGATTAATTTTAACCTAAGATACTAACATGCAAATGGTGGTCATGCGGGTGCACAATCAATTAAATAACATTCAATAAATCAAGATGCTAAGAAATTATAAACCACAACTTTATTAAAGTCCACTCTCTAGGAAAACATTAAAAAAAATGTTAATAAAAATGCATGCCCTAAACATGATTTCTAAATGACATGACACATATTTTTTTTTTTTAAAAAAAATTAATTATATGCAATCTTAATCTAAAATTAATATGCATGAATTCTATTTTAATGATATGTGAAACGCAATTTACATGGCCTAATATGAACTATATGCATGCAATCTAATTTATATAATTCTAATATGCATGCGTTTCATGACATGGGATGAATGACATTAATTCTATATGCATATTCTTTTTGTGATTTTTTTTTTATGTATGCAACCTATATTAAATAATGATTATATGAAATGGGATTAATTATGAACTAATTTATTAATTAATCAAGAAAATAACTTTTGTGTTTTCTCTTTTTATTTATTTTTTTAATTTTTAAAAGGCCGAATAATTTCTATTAAGAAAAACATAATGATGCAATGCTAACTTTTTGTCTAAAAAAAAAAAACTAATTAAGATATTCAAAATGGAATGATTTCCTAATTCAACTTCGGGATTAATTTGATTTAAACCCCATTTGTTTTAGAAAATCATTATTCTTTTTAATTTTTTTATTATCTTTTTATATTATGAAAACATGTAAACTTTTCCTAAAAATAATCCTAAAGGTTAATTTAAACCTACGTGTCTTAATTTAATAAACCTATATGACCTATATGCTCATGCAAATTTTTAACTTTTCACTATTTCTTTTTTTTAATTTTCATTTTTTAAAACAAGCAATTATTTTTACATAAAAACTAAGATAAGAATTAAAATAATTGAAAAGATAATCCGTTGTCTCACGGATTAAGTTAACAATTATTTTAACTCTACAAATCACAACAAGGGAATCAAAATAATTACAAATTTGGTCCGAAGTCTTACGGACCAAATTAAATAATTATTGTGATTTAACAATTGCAATTCTACCAAAACAAACTCAAAATTAGTATAATTAAAAAAGTGACCCGACGTCTCTCGGATCAAATTAATAACTATAGTAATTTGAGGTAAAATCTACGGATAATGCATATAGAAATTAACATCTAACATTTAAATAATTAAACTAACATGCTATCAAATGAAATAAACATAAAAATTAACCTAACACATAATGAAATAAACTAAACTCCAAAAATGAAAAGTAAAAGTAAAAATAAAACTACAAACTACCTAGGGAATCAACGGGGATAGGGGGCGGTGGTTTGAAGGTTCAGCAAAGGGAAGCTCCGGCGAAGGCAAGTGGTGGCGCGGCGAGCGTCGGCGTCGGAGATGGCGGGCTCGCAGCTGAGGCGGAGTGGCGGTGTGGGCTCTACGGGCGGCGTCACGGATGTCGGGCTTGGTTCTCCGGAGCGCCGGTGGCGGTAGGGGCACGCGAGTTGGAGGTCGCTCGGGCTCGTGGCGCTACTGTGGTGCAATGGAGGCGAGAGCGGTGGTTGCTCGGGTCGCGGGTCGGACGGCGTTGCGGTCGGGCGAACTCGCGGGCCGTCGAGCGCGATGGTAATCTTGGCTGCAAAGCCACAATTCACAGGGGCATGGACGTCGAGCACCGGTTTGCTGAAGAAGAAGACTCCCTTTCTATTTCCCTTTTTTTTTTTTTGGTTCTGCTGCACGTCCACTCTCTCTCCAAGTCCTTTGACCAGTCACTTTCCTTGCTACCTCTCTCTGACACCTTTCTGCAGAAGACTTTTTGCTTTTTCTCAAACGGATGAGAAATCTCTTTTCTTCATTTCTGACATTTTGTTTTGCTCTTTTTCGAACCCAGCAAAAAACCCCCGCACACGAAAGAACTTTTTCTTTCTTTCTTTGTGGGTTCCTTTTTGACACAGAACTCGAGAGAAATCTCTCAATGAAGAACAAAAGAAACCAAAAGAAGAAAAAATTTGTTTCCACCCTTTGCTTCGAAAACCAAGAAAAATGCCCCCCTACGCAAGTGAAAATAAGAAGCCCCCTAAACGACAGAAATTTTTTTGCTCTCTGAATTTTTTTGAATTCACTCCCCCCTCCCCTGGTTACGACTCGACGTGTCCCTTTTATAGTACAAGACTTCCATTTAATATTGGAAAGTCGGAATTTGTGCTCCTTTGATCGTGGGGATTGCCGAAATCTTAGCCCTGATTTATTGCCGTAAATCCTTCACTTTCTTTCGCAATTCATTTATATTGCTGCGAACATGTCCAGATTCATGCCCAATATTCGAGCGAGTGTCCATTCCTACCATATTGCCAGTCAAATCCCATTAATTCCTCTCATTGATTTCGCTTTTTTTTTTTTTTTTTAAAAAAAAAAAAAAAAAATTTGAAATGAAGATATGTGTTCAACAATAAAAATGCTTCATCATTCAAAATTTGTTTTTTTCGAAATCTCCCTCCACAAACCCAAATGCTTTATTTTATTTATTACCTTCTATTTTATTTCCTAAAATAAAAAAATTGATCGTAAATTAGGTGTCAACAGTGCCCCTCTTTGAAGGGAAGCTCGTAGAGGTTTCCTTCAAAGATATATGACACCTAAAATTAATCCATGTAAAATGAAATATGCAATGCATATGCAAATGTTAATGACTTGACTCTTTTTTTCTTTTTCTTTTTTTGAAAGAAATGGACTCAAGTAAATTTAACCCCTAAAGAATGTCATGTAAATGCAATGATTCGGTCGGGGAACATAGATCTCTATGTGTCTATGACCAATGAAATGCAAATGCAAAGAAGAGCACGTACTGTCATACCTGTTTGGGGATTTAGGTGTGAAATGATTCCGATGAGACTGTCAATCATCCGGAACTCCCTTCAGATAATTGAAAGGCTCAAAGTCTTTAGGGATCTGGAATTCTCATTAGATTCTAAGCACCTGGAAATTGCATCAAGTACTTGAAATTTCAAAAAATCTGATTCTTATATCAGACATTTGAAAACATTTGCTAAACATCTGGAAATCACATCAGATGTTTGAAAAGACAAACACTTGGAAATCGCATCAAGCATTTAAAGGTTCAAATATATGGAATTCACACCAGACATTTGAAAACATTTTATAAATAGATACTTGGAATTCTCATCAAGTACAAAGATGACTGGATAAACTCAGGGTTTCAAAGACAATTTTTTTTTTTTTTTTTTTTTTGGTCTTTGAGGAAAAATCAATGAAAGTCCACACATGATGGCTTTATCAAGCTTCTACCGGAAAAATTATCACCAGGACAATTTTCAGTTATAGCGTGAATCTCTTGAACATGCTAAATGAGACACTTTTGGTGTGAAAATGCTTTTTCACTCGCTCTCATTTAAGAAGGGTTATTTGTCCCGACCATTGATGCGGGAATATATCACTCAATCTTATCATCATTTTGTCGACAAGAGTTCGAATTTTCTTGCAATCAGTACGACCTTACCAATTTGAGAGGTCCTTGTCAATGACTGTAATGCAGGCTTGGTCAATGGCTTAACAAAGGGACTCTTCGAGTCAAAGCAAATTGAACGAATGATTCTGTAATCATCTTTGGGTTTACAAGTCAAGAACCCTGCAAAATGATAAAGAAATAATCTTGCTCGCACTTCTTCGAGCAATGCTTAAAACATGTGATTTCCTATGTTAATTCAAGTGCCCTAATCTGAAGAGACTTTGTAAGGGACGTAACATAGGCTAGGTTCATGGGTTGAGAAACGAAAGGATCGTTAGGCCCAAAGATGTGTATAGGGGCAAAGTTGGTGATCATCTTGACATTGCCACCAGTTTTTCTTCAACACGGATTGTCTTCTTGACAGATTTCTTTATTGGCTCAAAAGTTTATCACCCGATGCCAATGATTTTTTTTTGGAGATCTTTTCTCAACATTTTTTTTTAAAAAAAGTCATTTTCTTTGATGATGGACGTTGGTCGGGCACACGCTTTTTGCCTCCAATTCATCAATCATTTTCTCTCTTCTTTTCACGGGCATTGGCCTTGCTTTTACCAGGCACACTGCTTTTTAATGCCCCTTAGTTTTATTTTGATTTCAGTTCTTGCGCACAATGCATGTGTCAAGTATACTTTAAATGACACGCGAACCTTCAAGGGTCTTCATCGTCTCTTGCCTTGCCCGGTGTGGGTGATGATCATCAACTTGGGTTTTAAAAGAAATGAAATAGCAGGCTCAAGTGGGCTATTCAAAGGATATAAGTGTGTAGGATAGTGAAAGAAATGCTCTTCGTCATCCTAAGGCACTTAAATTAGCACATGAATTCAATGTAATAGCACGACTTGAAGATTGATGCAAGTGAGAGCAAGAAAATTTCAATTCACTTTCCTCACTTCATGATGTCATTTTTATCTCCCGGTTGCCCCGATGTGGGGTGGTTCTTGACAGTGGGGTAATTTGAAAAGAACATCTATAAGTGTATGGGCTCAAAAATGGTTAAGCAATGGAACACCAGTAGTGTTTGGGATAGAGAAGTGAACTCGCCTCTCGTCATTTCAGCTGTCGTACTTTTCGCAAGAAAATTCTTCACCTTGAAATACAAAATGTTTCCACACTCACCTCACAATTTATAGACGGGGACGGTGTATGGGATTAGGCTTGCCTTTCACACCTCATTTAGCATGCTCAAGTAACTCGACATCTTTCACTGAATTATCCATTTTGATAAATTTCAAGTGGAATTGACGAATTACACAATATCATGTGAAAGCATTCTATAAAGACAAAGAGGGCACGCTCATAAAGTCAAAACTATTGTGTGTCCATGTCTTGCCCTTCCTTTGTAAAGGAGCTCAATAAGATACCATCGTTCACATCCATTCTTTGCCCCTGCAAAAATAAAGTATGCAACATTATACACTAAAGATTTGACCAACTCTGAGTGAGGAAAAGGTTTTTACGAGCCCTTTTATTCATGGATAGTATTTCTTTACAGCATCAGAATTTACAGGATTTGTGAATTCTCGCCCATCCATTTCTGCCAAAATTAAAGCACCTCCAAGAAGTACTTTCTTCACAATTTATGGCCCACTGTAATTCGGAGTGAATTTGCCCCCATAATCTGGAATTGGAATGGACTATTTTCACATATTTGCATGCTATAAGACCGTCCTTGAAACATATAGTAGATAAATCAAAAAGACAAACAGAGTAAACTACATCTTTTGTTTATTTGTTTGTTTTTTTTTTTTTTTTTGAAATTCTTTGGCAAAACTTTTTTGAAACATTTTGACACAAGAAAGCATGATGAAGCCAGGCCTCGAGAATTCTCCTTGGATTTTTCTTTTCTTTTATCGGTGGATATCATCAGGGCTGGTTCGGAGTACCTCATCATGCCCTCAAAATAAAATTTGTAATTTTATTGAAATTCATCAATAAATTACATTTATTAAAAAAAAAAAAAAAAAAAACACTCAAGAATTAAAAGGAAAGTGGAAACGTTTCTCGAGAAAACAATGAGAATTCCCACGCGGGGAATATGCAAAAACAAGAAAAGAGTTACTCTTGTGGGCCAAAGCCCATCTCTTGGGGTCCTTCATCAATAGCTCCTATGATGAGATCGTCAAACAAGCTTGCAACTCCTTCCGTTCATCCTTAGGGTTTTTGCCTTCGGGGTATCGAATCATCCATGCCACCCCATCCATCCGGGATTATCTCACGAGAATCAATGTAGTAACCGGGAGGGGCTGAATACTTCACCAAGTAATCAAACTTGCCACTAGGCTGCCCCAGAGTGTCTATTACTTCAGCTTCATCTTGCATCATTCTTGGAGGACCGGGGAATATTTCGTGAATGCTCGGGGTAATGGGTTTTGCCTCCCTCGCCTTTGGTCGGGTGGCGGGTTCCGCCCTCCCCGTCTTCGTCTTCAGGACTTTCCCCTCCTCTTCCCAAAGCATGGGGCCCTCGAGGGGCTTCATTGGGACTTTGAATACCCCGACTATTTCTTCCAAGGCCACTACTAGGAACAAAACCATTCACATCCATCATCCTTTCCATCATAAGGGCAGCATTTGAAGCTTCGGGAAGTGGGTGGTGGTGAGTCTTGAGATGCATGTATGGTGGACACCAACTCAAATGAGTGGTAACTCGATTCGGATTCAATGTCGGTTCCAGGATAGCATTAACCGTATCCTCATGCATCATTTGAAACAAGGTGGGCTCAACATCAAAAATGGCATTCACAACTTCGGGTGGTCGGGGAGTGGGTTATTTCGGATGTTTGGTGTCCATCACGAAATGAGACCACCTTGGCATCCAAAAGATTTTGGATTTTGTGTTGCGGTGTATAGCAATCGTCCACGAGAATGCCCTACCTCCCCCATATGATAAGCACATGTCTTGGACGGATCATAGTTGGGGAAACGCTCGGGATTAGGTCGCTTAGGCTCCTTAGCGAGTAATCCACTTTTACGAAGAGTCGGCAAGATCTTAGACAATGGCTTAGGAAGAGGCGTAAATTGACGCCTGTAAGAGTTCTTCCGCTGGCCAAAGAATGGTCGTGCTCCTCCCTGTTGAGTGTTCGAAGTTGGGCGAGGTGCCGGACATAAGCCGCATTAACCTCGCTATAGGTTCCTTATCCTTCTTGGCAAAGACTCCCCTATATGAGCTGGTTTGATCGACGCCCATCCATCACGCAAGGCTACTTCAATTCGCTCGCCAACGGGGACTAGGCGATTGAACGACTCGGTGATCGATCCTAACATCGATTTCGATATTCGGGCGGGAGCGTCTTCATGAACAAATCTATCAACTCTTTTCGTCGGCTCGGAGTAATTTGAGCAGCTACAAGTCCTCCATCTCGTGACATAGGCCTTGAAAGATTCTGTCTTCTTCTTCTCGGTCGAAGTAAATCCTCTCGAGATGGAGTGACATCAATATTATACTTGTACTTGCTTGAAGAAGGCATCAGTCAAATCCTCCCAAGTCTCTAGGAGATTAATCTTCTTCATAATATACCACTCGGAGTTAGTCTGTCAGGCTTGCTTGAAATTGCTGAATCATTAGGGGTATGTTATCAACATATGGGGTCATCCTAACCACATAAGTCTCGCAAATGAATCTTTGGGCAAGAAGTGCCATTATACTTTTCAAAGTCTGGCATTTTGAACTTCTTTGGTATCTTGATCTTTGCATAATGGGACAGATCGGTTGGGTCTTGGCTAAATGCACCTTGTAATGCTTAAGTTTCTCCTCGATTTTCGCCAAGCGCCAAGCTTCGAGTCTTGATGCATGTAATGCAGATCCTTGTATCTCCTCATCAACAATGATTTGAGGTGTGTCGGCAGTTTTCTCCCTAGAGACATCATTAGAGCTTGATGGGCCACTTGTGGATACATTCTTGCCTTTATCTTTCGGATCAGCCATAGGAGCATGTTGTGGTAACACCACCTCGACTTGCGGAATCGATGGGACAAGAAATAAGTAAATAATAATAATAAAAAGTCTAGAATTAGTCTATACTAAAAACATTAATCATACATTTGTTAATATCATTCATTCTTTTAATTTGACAAATTCAACTACATTTCATTGTAATAAACCATAAAACTTGAAGGAAAAAATAAATAATCCACATTCCACTATTAAATTTAAAATTTAACAATAAGCAAAAAAACAATCAACATTCCATCAAGTAATATAACAAAAAGTCATTCATCCACATTATCCACTTCTTCTGCAAAAAAAAACATACTCCATCTCCGGCTCATCAAGTGAAAGATTTGCAATTTCAAGCACCCTAACATCTTCAAACGAGTCAAATGCATCTCCGCCAATATCCCACATCTTAGTCTCTCATTTTGTATATTGTGGGCTTTTTCTTGATAGAAGACGAAGATTGCTATGAATAAAAACCAAATCTTCTCCACGTTTTGGGGTCATCTTATTTCTTCTCGCTGAGTGCACAAATGAGTAAATACTCCAATTTCTCTCAGTACATGATGAAGAAGAAGGTTGTGCAAGAAGCTTTAAAGCTATGCTTTGAAATATCGGTGCACATGCACCATGATTGACCCATCAAGCCTTAGGATCTATAGAATATCGATTTTAAATGGAATCAAATTCTCTAAAATCTCCATTTTTACTTGCAAAATTTACGTACTCCAAATTCACCTTGTTGCGCTCATCCAAGTTAGAAAAGTATTTCTTGAAGCATTTCAGTTTTTCTTGGTTGATCTCCTTATTCTTGTATGGAGAAATTTGAGTAGGATCTTCATCAAGCCATTGATCACTATAGTACCTTTATTTAATAAAATGAAATAAAATTAGAAAACAATAATAAATAAAAGGAGTATTATATTATCATGTTAAAGAAAGAATAACTACTAAAGTAATAATCTCATACAATTTTAGAACTTACCTAGGATTTAAGGTATGTGCCAAGCAATGAAGTGGAGTGTTGTTCTTTGTCCAACGATCTACAAGAATTGTGTGAATCACCTCATAAAATGTGGACTTCTCATCTAACCTTTTCACTTCATGTGCATATATAACTTTCTTCATTTTTTCGATCATCGAACCCCACATATCATAAACTAAGTGAAGACAAGGCTTATCGGTGTCACAAACTCTAAGCATATCATAAATAGGAGCCGTGAAGGAAAGTATATAATCAATCAAATTCCACCAAAAATCATCCAACACATTCTCCTTGACAAACTTAGCTTTTTCTTTATTAACATCTCGATAGATATTCCATTTGTCACATATCACTATATTTTGAAGACCACTTTTTATCAACTTGAATCTCTTAAGCATCACAATCATCGAAGCAAAACGTGTATCCGCTACAGAAAACCACTTTAAGCTAACAAACTCATCATATATTGCTAATCTCATAGAATGGTTCATGATAAAATGTTTGATTTGCATAACTTCATTAACAATATCTGAAATCCAACTACATTTCTCATAAACTATTTGATTGCTCTCCATATTTTTTGCGGCACAAATGTTCTTCAAAACTAGATTAAGGGTGTGCACCACACAAGGTGTCAACATAATGGATGGAAATTCTTGCTTAATGAGTTGTCCCGCACCCTTACAATTTGAAGCATTATCCGTAATTACTTGGACCACATTCTTATATCCAATTTCATTGATAACTCCTTTCAGCAAGTTAAAAATGAAATGCATATCTTTTGTTTCTCCCGAGTAATCAACCGATTTTATAAACATTGGTTCTCCATCCGATGCCATGAAATTAATAAGCGGTCTTCTATATGAGTCGCTCTATCCATCACTCACAATACTTACACCCTTCTCCTTCCACATGATTTTGATAGGTGTACACAACCTATCAATATTTGCCTTCTCCTTTTGCAACAAAGTGGTCCTCAACAAATTATATTTCGGTGGTACATAACCCGCAATATTATGATTAGCGGCATAAGTGAAAGTGGATTTTAAAATAAGGATTCCTTGCTAGGTTAAACGGCAAGCCCGCCGAATAAAACATCCTAGCAATCTCACAATCTAGACGTTCCCGTTGAGTCATATTAAATGCATTTTCAAGTGATTTTTCACTCCCACTTTCACCTTTCCTTTTTTTGGAGTTCAATGATAAATCCATTCCATCACCACCACCACCACTAAGTGAATAACTAGCAAGAGGCAAAGGTACATTTCTAGGTGCAATACTCATTAATTTAGTATTGATCTCTTTCTCTAATCTTTCCATCTCCAAAAGATCTTTTTTTTTTTTCTACTTTTTTGCACTTTCCAATTCCTTTTCCACTTATCATCATCAAATGGCACCTCACTCTCGTATATGAACTCTTAAAATCTTTTTGACAAAAGTTGCATCTCCAAGACAAACTCCCCCTACATTAGTGTGATTAACTAACTTAGTAACATACCTCCATAATGGTTGTTTTACAACTCCATTGTTAGAGGTAGCTTGTGTGCTTGAAGTACTACTAGCCATGTTTGAACTTGAAGACATTCTGCCAAAAAAGAAAAAAGAAAAAATAAACATGTTATTATCAATTGCTATAAGGTTTCAAGTCGGAAGCAAGTGAACCAACATCAACGCTAGTCAAACACCCAAGAAGAAAGAAATCAGAACAGAGCACGATCCATATCACCTTAAAAATCGAGCTAATATGGTTGAAATCTCAACAGAATAAGACTCATGAACTTGAGACTTGGGAGTTTGACAAGACCTCTAACCCTAAGCCAGACTCTGCGTGCTTGAGCTTAGCTAGAATCAACATACCCAAGATTGACTCAACCCATATAGTTTCTTAACATGACGAGTTCAAAGCACTTTGAAGCTCGACCAATCATACAAATCAAACAAGGATAAAAACCACTAAACCGTAATTTCTCACTATTTACCTCATGTAGCCCCCTTTCCTAAACCAACATTCAGAACCCAAATCATAGATTGCGCTAATTGTATGAATGATAATGCTTTATTATCAATTACAAATCAGTAAATCTCCCAAAAAATAAAAGAACTCTGTAAAGGGGAGAAACACATTCGAACGCTACAGAAACAAAAGACCTCATGCATTAGCAGCAAAAGCAGGCTAATCAACCACAGAAGTTTTGAGTCCCACGAAGTATTCTTTGCTTTGCATACAGAGAGAGAGAGAGAGAGAGAGAGAGAGAGAGAGAGAGAGAGAGAGAGAGAGAGAGAGAGAGAGAGAGAGAGAGAGAGAGAGAGAGAGAGATTCTGACTCCAAATGCAACCTCGAAACTGAAACACAAGCGTAAAAGACGAGTACCCACCTCGGAATCAATACTTCGAATTCGAAAGGCAGCTCACATTTACGACGACGGTCGCGATGGTAGAGAGAGAGTTTCCAAGCAGCAATCAACAGAAAAAGACAATTCACGGAAAATCTCACAATCAAGTGAAAAAACGGAACGGACGGAGCACCAAAATCTAAAAAGAGAAAGAGAACGCAAAGCATCAGTCAGCGAGCAGTCCACTGAACAAAAACAACAACCCGGGAGTGAAATCGGCAAAAGAACTGCACAAGAGCGCCGGAGACAGAGAGACGGAAAGAGGGTCTGAAAAATCCCCCTTTCCCCGAACTAGGGTTTACCAAAAAATCCCAAATCGCAAGATGCTAACCTGAGGTGCGGGGGATACGGCGAGTCGGCGACTGGTGGGGTGGGCCGCGCGGTCGGCAAAGCAACACTAGCAACACTCATGGCGGAAGGAGAACCAAAGTGGTCTGCTCACTGCTCAGGCTTGTTCGCCGTGATTGAAGAAGACAAAGAGAAGACTGAAGTGAAGAACCGTGCGTGCGAGTGCAACTGACGTTTTAACTTTTATTTTTTTTTTTTTTTTTTTATTTTTTTCATATATTTATATTTAGAGCCCAGAAGTTTTGAAAATTTATAAAAATAACCCCGTGCGTGTCGGGTCACGTGTCGGAATTTCTAACTCGCGTGTCAAAGGAAGTTGACCGTGTGTCGGACACGTGTCAGAGTGTCGGACACAACACGAAGGGTCCTAGAGAGTGTCCATGCTTCATAGGGCGCAAGTGGTGATGGCGCGTGTGAGGTGGCGATGGTGATGGTGGCGACGGTGGTCGTGGTGGTGGTTGCCGGCGGCTCATCATCCGAGAATGCGGGATCGACTTCGGGAAGAGAGAGAGAGAGAGAGAGAGAGAAGCGATGCCGGTTGCCTCCGTCGCCCCCGACTCCGACGCCAACACCGACGCCTCTGGAGAAGTGGGACCTGAATGCGGACGCCGCCGATGCCATCGCCTTCCCAAGCCCCACCGATAGGCACACTAGCAGAGGCGAAGGGGAGAACAAGGAGAGAGACAAAGAGGAGAGAGAGGGTCTGCAGACTCGTAGAGGAGAGTAGAGGAGAGAGGAGAGAGAGTGTAGGTGGGCTAGCCCTTGGAAGAGAGAGCAAAGGAATGCGCTGGAGAAGTGGACCTGACACGGACACGTGTCACACTCTAAATGGTTTAGAGTAAAAATGATATTGAGCTTTTAGGGTACCCAATATTTTCTCAAAATGCGCAAGCGAAAGCATGTACTCAGTCGCCTTGCACCTTGTCAAGAGAGTTGAGAAGGAAGGATGAAGAAATCTGCATGGCCTACCACTTGTTAAACGCCCTCTTCTCGGCTTATAGGGGTTTCTCTTTAGACTTCGAGACTTGAATTTCCTTTTCGGACAAAATTCTTCCAAGGTAATTGGTTCCGTTACCGGTTGTATTGTTGTTGAGCTATCATGAACTGTTGTAGATTCGTGTATATTTTCTTTCCAAATCAGAACGACTTCACAAAATCAAGGGCTTTATTGTTGTCGATCGAGGGCCTTGGACATTCAGGAACCACGTACGGTCATTCTTGCGACCATGACGTTCGACGACAAGGAGTCTCGTAAGAACAAAAAAGGCTGAAGCTCAGAGGGAAGTAGCGTATTAGCCGAGGAAAGCGGCAAGAGTCGTATACTGAAAAGGCCGAGTGCAAATCATGTTTTAAGCGTAGATCATGGATAAGTTTTGGTTTCACATCAAGGAAAAACAACACCCTCTTTGTTAGGTTGGCCATCTATACGTAGGGACTACGAAAGTCGTGATGCATTTCTTCCTCAATGTATGGCTCCAAGAGATTACATGAATGACTAGGAACCGAGCCCGGGGAAAATCCCCACTCATGTTGACACGCGAAATCCTTTTCACCACTCGATCCCAACCCAACAGTCGAGAGACTTAGACGTCAAGAAAACAAGGATGGGAGGAGGGCGGTGGTGGGGATGCTTTCGAAGCTTCCCGAAACGGGCAAGACCATGACGACGCCTGATCGAAAGGGGGGAGTACGCAAAGCCCCCAGATCAGCATCGACATTTAATGAGAGAGCAATCAATGGTGATATCGACGATTGGCCCATTCCCCTCTCTCTCTCTCTTCTCCTGCCCTATGATGTGTGATGTGGGGCGTTGCGTTGTGTATATATATGTTAGGGTTGGGTGAACCGAGACACCAACATAAAAAATCATGGAGGATTGTATCTGTCGAAGACGACTGGCGTCGACAAGGACTAGTCCAGTGTTAGTTTCTTGTAATAAGCTATGTAGCACCGACATGGACACGCGATATGCGACACGACACGACACAACACACTGATACGTCATTTCTCAAAAAGTAAAAAATTTCGACACGTTCCGACATGTTATATATTAAATAAATATTTTTATATATACATGATTAATTATTATATTAAAATTAATTTATTCAAATTCATAAATAAATAAATAAATAATAAAAAAGAGCCTATAATAAATCTATACTAATAACATTAACAAATTTATTCATAAAGAATTGGAAAGACCTTTTTTTTACTATAACAAAAGTTATCAATGAAACAAATAACTAACGAGAGATTAGAGTCAAAATAAATTTATATTTTTCTACAATGATCAAAATTTATCATTATTTAACATCTAGTGCTTTTATTTTTCGAAATAACTTTTTAACCTATCTATTTATTTATTTTTTAGCCTTTCCATGTATTAATAAAATTACTTAACGTTCAATATTTTTTTTTAGAGCTAAATGGGTTCCACCCATTTATTTCAGCCTCTGTTTTCTCCCCCACCCCCACCCACCATCTACGCCTGTCACTTCCCAAAGTCACACTGCACGAGGCTTTCTTTCTTCCCCAGAAGCCTTCGTCTCTCTCCTTGCTCTTCTTCCTAAAATTGAAAAAACCCTAGCAATCGCCTTCTTTCTCCTCTCCCTTGCTCGGTCTCCACCTCCCTCGCCGTTGCCTCACCTTCATTCCCCCCTTTGCCATTGTAGCCTCGCGTCCAGCCCTCCATCGTGGCATTGCGATTTTCCATCTCGATGTTGCAGTCGGCGGTCGCAGCCTTCTCCACGTTGCGGTTGGCATTGCAATCAGCGGTTGCAGCCTTCTTCACGTTGCAGTCGGCGATCGTAGCCCTCCCTCGCCGTCGCTCGCAGCATCACCTCGGCTCCCTCACCCTTGCCTCCACCCTCCATCACCTTCTTCCCTTCGCACCTACAAATCTGCCCACAAACCTCCGGACATGCTCCGATGTGCGTGTAGAAAGAGTTGACCACGTGCCGGAAACTCCAACACATGTTGACCGCGTGTCCAACACGTGTCGGGGTGTCCGACACGACACGGAGGCCTTTTGAACGTGTCCATGCTTCCTTGGTAATAAGACCTAGTCATTAGACGTTTCCACTCATGCCCTTCTCGTTCATCCCCCCTTTCCTCTGTCCCCATCCCCGCTGGGCTGTCCCTTTCGCTGGCCCTCCCTCATTTCTCTCTCCTTTTTAAAATTTTCCACAATATTCCCCCCTCTTTCATAAAGATGAAATTCATCACACAACCGGATGAAATAAAGATTATGATGCACGCACGTTTTTCATCTACGGTGATCATCTTCCTTTCATTAATTTGTACATTCCTTTAGCTAAAAGTTGAATTTATTATAATCATCAAAGTTTCCATTGGTCCGACCCTGATTCGAACCGATCACATCCCTTTTCTGTAGGGAAAAAAAAAATCAGACAGAATTCTCTCTTCTTATCATATTTATTCTCTCCTGCTAGGCTGTGTGCGTGTATATATAAACCTCTCCTCAACAACTTTTCAATCTCCTTTATTGACTGACCACACACGCATCCTCTCTCCCTCTCTCCCTCCCTCTCTCTTTCTGGGAGAGTTTCCAGAGGGTCTTAGGGAGGCTTCGATGTGAACGCAGCAACGGTTGGACCATGCGGCGTCACATGATGATCTTATATCCAGGAGGAGAGATCTACAATCCAGTGATGATCGAGTGATCATCGATAGTTGCTTCATACCCATCACCAGAGGTTACAAGATATAGCTTCATGCACAGTGGGGCACATGTTAATGAGGTCGATGATGATCATCCTGGCCTTGTTCACTCTTCTGCTGCTGGTGCTTCCGCTGGTGTTGCCACCGCTGCCCCCGCCGCCGCTGATGCTCCTCTTTGTGCCAGTCCTGATCATGTCCCTCCTCATTATGCTCGCCTTCTCGCCAGCCCGAGATCTGAACGTTCCATTGGCAACTGCTTGAGCTCGATACGATGACGATGACGACCACGGCAGCGATCAAGTTTTGGTGTAAGGTTTGTTTAATTGGATGGTGAAATTTTGGTATGGTAAGATCGTACTGTACATGCATGTCGGTATGTGGTAATCAGTCATGACAGAGACAGAAAATATTCTAGAATTATCAATTTGTTTAGAGCTTTTCTTTCAATATCTTTCCTGTTGGAGTGCTGGGGGTTGAAAGATCTGAGGGATGCATGCATTTTTTAGTTTCAAGATGTTCAAGTATTTGAATCTTTTATTGAAAAATGTTCATCAGATATATGCATCGAACTGAAAGTTCCCTTTCTTACTTGGAAAAACTAACAGTTTTTGCGAAATTTACGAAGGGGGTTTCTTTTAAGGGTTTTTGTTTTGCTGATAGTGGGAAATCATTCTGCGAGGAAATTTAGGGTCTACGATGGATCGATGCATTCTAGGATCTTCTTTCTTTGCTTTTCATTGAGAGATTATATGAGCTTTTCTTTCTTCCACACACCTACATCAAAAAGAGACACGAAAAAAGAAAAAAAAAAAACCTCTCGAGTTCCTCCACTTTCACGCCAAGAATGAGCACTGGCGTGCCTTGGAGCAACAATATCTGAGAACACATCAATTGGCAAACATGGATTAAGATTACAGAAAAATAAAATCAGAAAGGGAAAAATGAACGAAACTAATAAAGACCCATAAGAAAGGAACAAATCGATTAGTACAAGGTCATTGGTCGAAGAAGAAGAATCGATCAGAAGATGAGACGGAGCGCACGAGGCCGGACCCAGCAAGTGGGGGTTGGTTTTCCGCCTCTTAAAAACTTTATTTTTGCCATTTTGGCATTAATATCAGCGAAACGTAGAAAGAAATCTGACAATTGGACACATGGTGGCATGCCTTGAATTTGAAGAATTGCTATAACTATGGGCGAAAGATTCATCTGTATACTTTTGCTCAAAGTCATAGGTATCGGTGGACAAAGCAACGCCATCGTTCTTGCTTCGTTTTTGGCGGTTTCCAGGTCAAAAGAAAAAAGACATAATAATGTAAAAAGAAGCTTCATGTTTCGTACGTACCCATTCTTTCATAGATGTAGAAAGTAGACCTCTCAGCGCTAGATAATCTTTCGTTGACGGGCTTTTAATCTACTACTCAGCAGAGAAAACCTAATCGAGGCGTTCTCATGTTTTTCTCGTATCGGGTCTTCTCTCTGTAGCACCGTTTAAGTCCCCTTAATTCATGTTTATTCAAGAGAAGAAAGGGTACCCTTGATTTATGGTGCTTGGTCTTCATTTTGCAGCATAGTTTATATAAATGTTGGCATGAATTGCTTGGTGGATTCCAGTGGGTATGTGGATTGTGGAGAAGGATAGGGCCTGTATGTCGGTTTTAATTTTGACATTATTCATAACGGTGGTTGAAGCTTTCCCCTACGTACGATTAAAGGCTTTCTATAGTACCCATTTTCTTGCTGGTTTTGCACTTTCCCCAGAAGGTTAGGTTATTTATGGCCTGGCATATGACATTATTTATTTATAGTCATTCGAGGCTAGGCTTGAAGCACAAATTAATATAGAGTTTGGCGAGCCATATGCATCAGAAACAATGAAACATAAGCATTGCAATGTATCTGGTGTAGATCAGTACACTGAAACTATCATTTAAGCTTTATGTTTTAAATTATATAAGCAGGGGTTGATAGGTACCGCTGATCCTTTTTGGACCTAGCTATGAAGTATTCTACTAAAAGAGAAAAATGAGGAATGATGGGGGTCTATCGCTAAGAAAGAGGGTTGGAAACGTATGCAATAAAGGATACACAGAGATGGTACCTCCCCAATATGGCCCCATTGATCTGCAACTCGAATTTCTTTATCAAGTATGGATGATTCGGCCTTTGCACGATTAAGGGTTTGCTTGGTAGAGTAACATAGTTTTTCAATGTACTTTTTGCTTGGTAGTTGGTAGGGAAATATATGATTTGGTTCAATGCTGAGAAGGTGGGTTTTCCACCGACTTTCAGATTACTCGTTGCTCGTTATTCACTTTTGGCACCCATTTCAGTGATTTGTCTACTTTTGCTTGGCTAGCTCAGTAAGTTGAAGACTAGAGGTTGGAGGGAATGATTGATGGTGCTAAGGAAGTTTTCTTAAACCTGAACTGTAAAGCTTCGTTTATGGGTGAGCACTTGAGTTGTTTCCCAGTTAAAAGGATTGAATCAAGAGAAGAGTCTTCATTAGCTTTGCCATTTCGCGTTATGGGTAATGACAGGAATCATCTTTGTACTTCATACATGTGTGAGATTTAGCAATATCACGCATCTATACGGCATATTGCGCCAACTTCGTGTGCTCGAATTAATCTATAATTCGTACCAAAGTAATAAATGGGGAAAGCCGGTCTGTCCATTGTGATATGTTTGTAATTGGTAAGGAATTTTTTCTATCTGGATGGACCTATCACGTGATTTCCTTTTTGTGTAACAACTCCTTTAGGGTTTCAATCAATCGCTTCCCCAATTTTTCTGTAATTTTCTTTGGAGTTTGGATAAACATTTATCTCTTTTAATCAGTAATATCCTATCATATATTATCTTACAAGAGAAGGCATTAGAGGAGCTTGGACCTTTTTTTTTAAATATGCACACATGGAAATATGCAAACTTGAAAGGGTGTGTATGTTTCGAGGATTACTTCATAATAAAGAAAAATGCTAACTATTTTTAGAAAAATATTGTTCACTTTTTCAGATTAGAGACTTTATTTTCTTAAATTTAAACATGCACATTTTCTTTGACCGTAAATATCTTTCCATTGATTGATTATTTTCAGCAAATTAAATAAGCGAGAGTCTTGAAAACTAATGAGTAGAAAAAAAATTCTTTCACTCAAACTAAAACACCCTAAACATTGATCGCAAGAGCTGTGAGAAGACATTGGAATTTTATTCAGAAAAAGATAACAACCAAGAACAAAATGAAAAGGAAAATGCTATTAAGGCTCCCTTTATTTTGCTGAAAACTTAAGATTTGAAAAAAAAAAATTTGGTTATATCACTTAAAAAATTAGTCAACGATAAATATTTTCATTGTCGATAATGATTTATGATTAATTATTTTTGTGGATCATGAAATTATTTATTTATTCATTCATTTTTCTAAGCAATACAAACGATCATTTTTCGAAAAATATTTTATAGATCTTAAATTTTTCATGAAACAAACACACCCTAAACTCCATTAACAATTGGAATATTAATCAAATATTAATCAACAAGTGCAACTACATAAGAATAAGTTCTCTTTATTATTTACATTTAAGTTACTTGTCAATTCTCTTACATGGATTAGCAAATCATGGGGAAAATTGTCCAAAAGGGGGAAAATTGTTCAAAAAATTCTTGAACATGTTGCAATTTTACCAATTCAACCTCAAATCTTTTATTTTTGATAATTGAGTCATAAACCTTTTCAAGTTTTGCCAATTGAATCTATTTGGGTAATTTTGGCCAGAAATAACGGACATAACAATTCAATCAGCTCTTTGACATGGGCCAATTTTAATGACCTTTCAATTTTTTTCATTTTCCTTTTATTTTCTTTCTTTTTCTTTTTCTTTTTCTTTTTCTTTTTCATTTTTTGGTTCAAAGGGTTGACAGGGCCAACAACCTTCGTTGGCCACTTGTCGAGGGTCGGCAACCCCCACTGGCCCCTAGGTGAGGGCCACGAAGCCCTCACTGCAGCCAATGAGCGCTATGAGCCCTTGCCAAATATTATGAGACAAGTGTGTGGCGATCCTCGCTTAGGCCCTCGTCAGCCATAGCGAGGGCAAGCTAGGGTGTGGGGGCTCTTGCCCAAGGGTCAATGGCGATTGCTAACCCTCGGTCAATGGTCGGCAAAGGTCACCAACCCTCAACCAATGGCTGAGGGCCCTTTGAACCAAAAAAGAAACAAACAAAAAGAAAGAAAAGAAAAGAAAAGTATTATAAAATTAAAAAAAAATTAAAAATTGTTTACATTAACGATGGCCATGCTGCTTAGGACGGCCATATTTATGTTAATGATTTTTTTATTAAAATTAGCCAGATAGATTCAATGGGCAAATCCGCTAAGAAATACTCGAAAAAATTACTAGAAAAAGACGGGCTTTCTACATATGCATTGTCCAAAAAAATATTATTATCAACTATAGCAAAGAAAGGGTGGCAGATTTCTCATTGTTGGTGCTACCGCAAATACAACTATTTTTATGGTTAGAGATTATGATCCAACTACTTGATACAACGATCTGTTTGATCGTGTCCTTAGGTATTACGATGCAATCATATCACATCTCAACTGTGTATGTATATTTCTAGGCTTTCACAATTTTGGTTTGTAGATTCATAATGATATCATGAGCGCTTTGGGGCGACCCCACGATATGTTTTCTGATACTGCTCTTAACAATTAGTCCTGGAGACTTCTTGGTTTATCATGTGATTGCTTTAGGTTTACATACAACTACATTGATCTTAATAAAAGGTGCTGTAGCTGCACATGGTTCAAAGTTAATGCCAAATAAAAAGGATTTCGATTATAGTTTTCGTTGCGATGGTCCAGATGACATAGTACTTGTGATATTTTCGCTTGGGACGCATTTTATTTGACAGTTTTCTAGATGTTAAATACCATTGGGTGGGTTACTTTTTATTGACATTGGAACCACATCACAATTTAATGAATCTTCCACTTATTTGATGTGATGGTTAAGAGATTATCTATTCCAATTTGATCCAAAAAGATTTCAAATTCAAAATATAGAATTTGATTTGGCTTTTTTTTTTTTTTTTTTTTTTAGTTAGTTCTATTATATTAACTAAAATTAAAATATATAGAATTGTATGGTATATATAGAATATGTCTTTTTGTTCAAAACGAATTATGAAAAGGCTTAGGACTTAATTGGAAAAATCAAAATGTTTAGGGCTAAATTAGATGGGTTGAGAACTTTTTGGACAACTATAACAAACATAAAGCCTTGACAAATTACTTTAGGGTTGAGAATAACTTAAGAGTTGAAGTGAAAGGTATCAGCACATATAAATTAGTTTTACATAGCGATCGAAATTTATTCCTACATGATATCCTCTATGCTCTAGATATTCGACGGAACTTGGTCTCTATAGCTGTTCTTCTTAGCCTAGATTATGTATTGAATTTCCATGGTAATTGTGTTGACATTATGTTTGGAGCAATTTATTATGGTTCTGGTCATGTATTAAATGGTTTTATGGTGTTAGACATTGACTATGATCTGTACAATGATAGTTGTTTTTCTTTAATTGCATCTTCTAATAATGTTGAGATTGATGCAAGTACTTGGCATGCTAGATTAGGTCACATTGGGTTACAAAGAATGCAAAGGTTAACTAGAGAATGCATTTTAGGGTCACTCGCTAATGTTGATATACTCATATGTGAATATTATCTAGCAGCCCATGTTAGCCCTAGAAAACCATTCGGTAAAGGAACTAGAGCCTCTATTGGCCCTCGAAACTTCCAGCCCATTATTGATCAATGTCCTTGCTAGGTCAGGGAGGACATGAACAATGCTTTAACAGCAAAAGTTATCTTACAAAAGGTTAAAGAAGCCATCTTCTAGTTAGGAATAATGAAAGCATTAAAGCCTGATGGAATGATTGGACAATTTTTTTAGCATCATTGGCCGGAGATTCACATGGATATTTTAAAATTGGTAGATGATTTTGTGGGATCAGGCTGTTTAGACATGAACATGAATAAAACCCTAATTTCACTCATTCCAAAAGTTCAAAATCCGGAAAGATTGGATTAGTATCTTTCATAAGCCTGTGCAACTTTGCATACAAGATTATCTTGAAGGTTTTGGTTAATTGCCTATATCCACGGAGAGAGCTAGTAACAAATAATTCACTATAATTGAAAAATCAAAGTTTACAATCATTCATACGCTCAAGTATTTCTTGTACCTAGATTTAATCCTAAACCCAAAGTGTTTACAAATAAATAACTCACTTGGACGTAAACTCATGGCACAAAATTAACGCCCGTTCAAGCTCAAGCAAAATGCTCTTACATATGCCACAAACAAGAATTCGTCTACTCGTTCTTGTTTCGTACAACTCAGTGCTCTTCATTCTTCTCGTGTGCGGCGCTCTCCGGCATTTTGCGGCTCTTTAGGTTTTCCTTTTTTTTATGTGGCAGCTCATAAAGAAAAGAACCCACGCCTTATATATATTGTGCCCAGAAGTCAACAACTTGACTTTGGCCCCCACCGTGTATAACCTTCAAGGATTCGGCTCCTGCAAATAAAAGAAGAAACCTTTGCTCCTTTTTTATCTTTATTCTTCATTTTATTTCATCCTTTGTGTAGCTATAAGGAGTCCAACAAAAGAAGAATCTCATCCGATTTGAAATCTACTTGGGAAATATTTATCAACAAGTTCGGCTAACAAATCATTATCCGAATTCAAATTCAATACATTAATTTAACAATTCTCTACCTTGACTCGACGCTTGAAGTCAAGTTATAGTACTCATCATCCATGCTACTCTCTCAACACTTCGACGGACGCTTACTGTCCACATACCCCAATGGATCTTTAGGATGGGGTTTGCTTCATGAGATTTTACGGGAGTTGGAACAAAAGTTGGTCACTTTTCTTCTTTCTCGGATGTGTGTGGACCACTGTGTCCAAGGAAAAATTATCCAAAAATATTATAAATCTGTTACACTTTACTTAATTTAATCCTAAATCTTTTAATTTGCTAATTGAGTTATAAACATTTCCACGTTTTGCCTGTTAAATCTATTCAATCAATTTTGGTCAAAAATTCCTAACATGGACACTAGCTGTGATTATTTTACTTGACATGATTGGCGATAACATGACCGCCGGTCCTTAACAATAAAAGAAAACATAAAAATAAAATAAAAAATGTTATAAAATATTAAAATATTATTAAAAATCATCATCTCATAAATTTTGTTCGCTTATTCTTAGTAACTTAGCTAAATGATTATAACTTTTCTTGTATAGTTGGTAAATTTAAAGGCTCTAGCATTGACTAATAATTTTCATGTGACAACCCATTTTGCCTCTCTTCCCTCCTTCACCACATGGATTGAAAGTCAACAACTTACAATAGGAACGATCGGTTCCCAATCCAGTCCGGTTCCCGATCAAGTTCAAATGAGAGAATGTCTCAAACTCAATGAGAGGCGAAAGAAACCCAGAGAAAGGGAAACACATAAAGAAGAGTATAGACATGAGTGTCGTGGGGCGAAAGGAAAAGATCGAAAGAGAAAAGGAGGCATGGTAAGACATTTAAAAAATAGGTAAAAATAAAAAGCAATCGATCTGGTTTGGTTTGGTTACCCTTTGGAACTGTAAACTAAACTACCCGGACACCGATTCCACTTTTTAAAACTAGGAATTGAATCAAGACTTTCGAAAATTGGATCAAACCAGCTAGTTTAGTCTAGTTTGGGCAATCGAGAAGCAATTATAATGGCTTTGAGAGTAAAATCATAGATGGGTACAAATTTTTTTTTGTCTTATTCTAGTTCTCTATTCATTATCAAACCTTTGTCATGTCTCTTTATAGACCATGAAGGTCAAACCCCAAACTTGAAACTAAATATGTCCACCTCTTATTTCTCATACGAGAGGAGTGGCTATTAGTTACTAATTGAAATGTTAAAAAAAAAAAAAAAATAGAGGCCAAAAGGAAAGGAAAGGTTTGACCTAAAAAGCCGTAAAGACCAACATTTTTATGTCCTTCCAAATCTTATCATTCCTGCACGGAAGTTGATTAAGATGATTAAGATGTGGTTGGATCTTTGGAATGGGGTTTTCTTTATGAGATTGTGTTGGGGTTGGAACAGAAGTTGATCACTTTTCTTCTTTCTCGGATGTATGCTTGTCCCGATCAATGGACCACTGTGTCCAATGAAACATTATCCACAAAAATTATAAATCTGTTACACTTTAATTTATTTAATCCTAAATCTTTTAATTATGCTAATTGAATTATAAACATTTACACGTTTTGCCTGTTAAATGTATTCGATTAATTTTAATCGGAAATTACTAACATGGACACTAGCTGTGATCATTTTACTTGACATGTGTCGTGACCTAAATTTCGGATGCACCACCTATGGTTTAGATTAATGGACTACTAAGTTTTAAACTTAACTCGAACTCTCCCAAACTCATACCAATTCACAACTTAGGTTCAAGTTTTTTAACATGCAAATGGATTTTATCTAGGAGTCGTCACTAATCAGTTTATGGTAGATCGATTAGATACCTAAGTAAAATAATAGGAGAATTATTTTACTCTTACGAACAAAGATTAATTGTACAGGGACTTGGTTACACTAAACTTCTCAATGCTCTTTCGATACCATTTCTTTTTATTTTTAAAAAATATTTTTGCAGGCAGCTAAGATTTATTTTAACCTAAATTACTATCATATAAATATAGTGACCACACGGATGCTCAATCATTATTAAAAATTCAATAAATAAATAAATAAATTACAATAAAAGAAATAAACAACAAAGCAAGCAATTATTTTTTGGGTTTTCTTGAAATTAGAATTTTATCATAAAACATGCATTTTAACTACATGACCTAATTTTACTAATAAACAAATTCTAATTAAATGAACCTATTATGCAAACTAATTAACATGCACCTAATATTTTTGTATTTTTATTGAAATTCGGAATTAATAAAAACCCTAATTGAACTATCTAAAAAGGATAATTTTCTAATTTATTTTAGGGATTTTGACTTAAACCCTATCCTATCTTAGAAAACTATTTTTTTTCAGAAAAATGAGATTATTAAAATGTCCAAACATTATTTAAGAGTCTATCTATAAAAAAAAAAAAAAAAAAATCAATCCTAATCTATTCCAAAAATTACCTAAAAGTGCAACCTTGAAAAATGCAATCCTAATTTACTAAACCAACACACTCCAATGCAAGATTTGATTTTTGATTTTTGATTTTTGATTTTTGTTTTAGTGTTTGTCAAGACAAGCAATTATCAGATAAACATTATATCTAAACTAATCAAGATATTCAACAAATAAAGGATTTAAAATAATCAAAAAAATAATCCATTGTCTCACAGATTAAATTAACAATTATTTTAACCCTAAATATCACCAAATATAAGAAAAATCAAAATAATTAAAAATTTGATCTGAAGTCTCACAATTCAAATTAATAATTATAATGATTTAATAAGTTAAAATACTATCAAAATACTCAAAAAATTAATATAATTAAAAAATGATTCGACATCTTACTAATTAAATTAATAATTACAGTAATTTTAAGCAACACCCTGCGGATAATGCCTACAATATTCATAAAATAAAAATCACCTTACAATATTCAAATTTGTACAATAAGGAACTTAAAAAAATAAAAATAAAATAAATAACATAAAATAAATAAAAAATAAAAATAAACTAAACTACCTAAGGGGCTTGGGAAGTGCAGCGACAGGTTGGTCGGCGCCGGGCAGAGGGTGGCCGGAGACGCCAGGCGCTGGGCTAGGCAGATCGCGACCAGGGCAGGGGCGTCGCTCGGGCGTGCGGTGCTGGGTCGTGGTTGCAGAAGCGGTTGAGACCGGCGGGTCAGCTGACGTTGGGCAAATGTGGGAGCAGATGCGGCTTCGCGAGCTTTACGGACGCAACTAGCGGGGCAGAGCTTTCGGATAGCTGCAAGGCGGCGGTCGCAGGTCAGCAGCAGCTTCTGGCATTACTGAGCGGTGCGGGCGCGATGGCACGAGTGTGACGGCGCGGACGCGACAGTCGATGCAGGTGTGCTTGCGGACGGAGGCCGGCGGTGGCGTCCGCAGCTATGGAGGCGAGCGGCGCGGCGGCGTCGGGCTCCGAGGGGAAGGGACAGGCGGAGGCGAGCAGGCTGCGGGCTTCAGGGGCGCGGCGTCGGGGCGGACAGTGTCGCGGACAGGCGAACTCACGGGCCGCTGCGGTGTCGGGGGACGAGCTACGGTGAGGCGGGTGGTGGTTGGCGACGGCGAGTGGCGGTGCCGCGCAGCAGCCGGCGAGGGGGGTCGATGGCAGAAGCCCCGCGAGGAAGAAGAACCTCTTTCTTCTTTTCTTTTTTGCTTTTTGCTTTTTTTTTCCTCTGTTCCCTCACATCACTTCTCCCTGTCACTCTGTGCACTCCCTGCTGACTTCTTTTTCTTGCAGCTGTTTTTCTTTATTTTCTCTCCTTTTGTGAATCCCCCTCTCTCTCACGCCTTTTTTTTTTTTGAATTTTTCTCTTTGCACGAATTCCTTCTCTCAAAACAAAAACTTTTTTTCCTCAATTTTTTTGAACTCTTTCCTCACGAATTCTCTCGAATTTTTTTCAATTTTTCCCCCTTTTTTCCTTTTATTTGTTCTGATGCAATTTTTATTTTTTATTCCCTTAGGGTCGCCAAAATTAGATGTCAACAACATGATTGGTGCTAACATAATTGCCGGTCCTTAACAATAGAAGAAAAGATTAAAAAAATTGTTAAGAAATATTAAAATATTATTGGAAATCATCATCTCATAAAATTTGTTCCCTTATTCTTAGTAACTTAGCTAAATGGTTGTAACTTTTCTTGTATAGTTGGGAAATTTAAAGGCTCTAGTATCGACTAATAATTTTCATGTGACAACCCATTTTGCCCCTCTTCCCTCCTTCCCCACATGGATTGAAAGTCAACAACTTACAATAGGAGAAATCGGTTCCCAATTCGATCATGTTCCCAATCGAGTTCAAATGAGAGAATGTCTTGAACTCAATGAGAGGCAAAAGAAACCCAGAGAAAGGGAAACACAAAAAAAGAGTATAGACATGAGTGTTGTGGGGCGAAAGGAAAAGATCAAAAGAGGAGAGGAGGCATGGTAAGACATTTAAAAAATAGATAAAAATAAAAAGCAATTGATCTGGTTTGGTTTGATTACCCTTTGGAATCGTAAACCGAACTGTCTGAACATTGATTCCACTTTTCGAAACTGGGAACCAAACCGACACTTCGAAAACTGGATCAAGCTGGTTAGTTTAGTCTAGTGTGGGCAATTGAGAGGCAATTATAATGGCTTTGAGATTAAAATCACAGATGGGTACAAGATATTTATCTATTTTTTTGTCTTTTCTAGCTCTCAATTCATTATCAAACTTTTGTCATGTCTCTTTACAAAGCATGGCGATCAAACCCACACCTGAAATTAAATGTGTCAACCTCTTATTTTTCATATGAGAAGAGTGTCTACTAGTTATTAATTGAGGTACTGTAAAATTACCGCTCCTCAATCACACGTAAATTTCACAAAATCGGCCGAGATATTAATACGTAAAGCTTATACATCTATGTCTCGAGTTTGAGCATTAACCGACAGACTTGATTAAATAAATATCCAAGTAGCAAATGAAGGAATTTTCGTGGGCTCCTTCAGCAGAGAGCACGAGTCAAGCATGAAAAGGACGCACAGTAGCTTTCCTATTTGAGCACGCCGCACAAAGAAATATCTGGAAGCTGCACAGAGCGTTTCGTGTGGGCGGCACGATGAGGAGCTCAAAAACTTGAATTTTGTGCACTGAGTTTTACATGTAATGAATAGTTTATTTGTAAATATTTGGGTTTAGAGATAATCTAGATGTGGAAAACTGTGAATGATTATAAGTTTATAACTCCAATGCCCTTATTATATTAGAATATTTACTATTGACTCTTCTCATGACGTAAATATTGACAATCGGATTGAACTACATAAATCATTTGTATCCTTTATTGTTCTTGTTCATTTCTCTGTATTTTTGTATTGACGTAATTTGCAATATCCTTCCCTAAACGTTTTAACGTTATCAATCGAGTCATAAACATTTTCACAATTTACTAATTGAGTCCATTGAATCATTTTTTTTTTTTTGGAAATTACTAACGTAGACGCATGTCTACATTTTTTTTATAATATTTACATAGTTGCTGATTTTTTTTTTTTTATGATGTTTTTCCTTTTATTCAACTTTTTTTTTTTTTTGGGAGTGATGGCCAAAAAGGACCGCCATACCCTTGCCCGGGGCAAGCGAAATCTAGTGAGAGTGTCGCAGACTACACCCAACCTCTCAACAGCCACAACAAGTTCATCGAGGCCACCAAGCCCTCACCGGCCATCGTGAGGACCGCAAGCCCTTGCCTAGTGGCTGGTGAAGACGTTGCAACCCTCGCACAAAGCTAGCAAGAACTTTTTGCTCGCAATCTTTACCAGAATCACCACATCAATTTTGAAAATTTAGATTCTTTTTAATTTTCTGCACTAGATATTCTTTATTTTTCATGTCAATTAGAATTATAACATCGAGCCTTTCTTGAGCTACTAAAGCTCTCAAAGATCGAACTATCAAAGGTGTACTCTGGTGGCTTATTAGGGCTAACCATTAAAGCCCATTCCTTCACACATTTCATAACATTTATGGGAGTTTCAAGTAATTAACTGTCACCGAGGGAGCTAGAGCTACTCCCCTGTGCAACGTAAGGAGTGTACCTTCTCATCTTCTTTGTCTCTGTAGTATTACGGCCTTTGCTGCTTTTCTTGAAGGACCCCGTGACACTCGGTTCTGTTCGAGAAGAATCTAAAATCAACAATTGGGTAAAACCTTCATCATTTCTTCCCCGAGAGACCTTGTTAATTACTGGTCTCTTTTCGTTCTTCTGAAAGTGGGGAAATTTGGGTATTGGCTCAAAGCAGACGTACGTGAAATTAGCCCATTTGGAAAGTGTTACGTGGAAAAAGAAATCCCTATTTCGGAAGAGGATGAAATAATCCCGGAGACATGCTGCCTAAAGACAATAGCACTCTAGTGATATCTCGGCCATTGGAATATACGGTCCAACCTTGATGACTGGTTTTATGAGATTAGTTCTATGGACTTGGATTAGGCTACCCCCGATGTTCTCAGGACCGAGTCATCAAACAAGGTTGGTTTGCCCAAACTGATCACTTCATCACGTTATTGTAGACATACAAGTCCAATTCAAGGGTTGGGCTTTGTAAGAGACAATTTCACATCGAAAAAACTGCAGAAGGAATCATAAAAATTGCAATTTCTACTGAAGGTGGACACAACACAAATGGTTGAATATATACTAGTCCATAACACTTAGATGCTTGATAAGTTGAAACATACATATCATGAGTCTAGAAAATTATTGTAAATTACAAAGAGGTTTTTCTCTTTGTGTAAGTAGAGAATTTATCTACCAAATGGGCTAAGCCCTATTACGAGCCTGAATTGAATTACAACAACAATTGTCTTGTTGATGTGCGATTTTCTTGGTCCTACCATACTTGATTGAACTTTTGAAGGACTGAACCCAGCTGCATGCCACAAAGCAAAAGGACACTCCTAGGCTTGATTTGAGGAGAACCGTCCGATACTCGAGTTAATGGATGAGAGGGAGAGGGAGAGAGAGAAGGGAGAGCCCCTCTTCCCAAGCCTTAGGGGTAGGGGTTTTGTGTTGGAGGGTGCAATCTCTCTTGGGGTCAGCCCTTGTGGGCCGAGCCACTGCTTTGCCATTTTAGTGTAGCCTGAGCCCATACTTGGAAGTGGAAAATCTTGGCTATAGCATGTCTTCTCTTTCTAAAAAGACAAAAGTCTATTTTTAGTCCTCAAATCAACGTATTTTATTCCTCTAATCGAGTCCTTGAAAATGCATGCATTTTCTAATCAAGTCTCATATTGGGCTTTAAATCCAGGTAATTGAACCTGATGTATCTATCGGAATTACTAATATTTGGTTAATTGAAGCCGATGTATCCATCTAATAACGTCTCGTCAATTTTGATTAACTAAATTTGGAACCAAAAGAACTTGATTATCATTTGGATTGTGAGATTGTTACAATCTCTATTGCGATTTTAATAATCATGAAATGTAATAATCCATTATACAGCTCCTCTGTGACTACACTCGTTGCCTCATGTGTTGGGAAAGTCTTGGGCAAAAGGATATAGAGTATGCTTCATGGAATGTAAGGTGTGTTTCATATTATTTGGACAAGTGACATGCTGTTTGACATGCTTAGTGTTTTCCATTTTAAAATAATTGGCACCTACGTTAGATAGCAATCTCCACAAAAGTCGTAAAAACTATACTTGGACTTGTTTATTCATTTTTTTTTTTTAATTTGAGAAACTATTAATAAATTGAAAAATTAGTAAAAACTCAAAGGAACGTTTACAATCAATTCATCATAACTTTTGCAAGGAAAATCGCATAAATTCAACACAATAAGATTTTAGATATCAAAGAAATATGATTCGCACAGTACATGAAAAAAGCATACATTTACTAACAAAATAAAAGAGTAAAATTTAATATTTCAACGCTATACTTGATCTGGCTATCCTGTAAGCACACCCTCTCTTGTGTAGACGCAGACACTCCCCTCTCGATGGCAAGGACCTCGTTAAGTGCGGCAATAAATATCCCATCCCGACCTCTTTTGATAATATTTGCGCACTATGCGAGAATATATAATCTCTAAGTCCCAAATTTGGCAATTGTCGTCCAAATCAGCGAGGAAGCCATATATATACAAACTGAGAATTTGTTAGAAAGTCGGAATCTTTTAAAATTTGTGAGAAAGGGATGGAGGTGACAATGAGAAGAAGAGACCTCTAACTCATGGAAAATTTTCGGATCTTCTTTTGAATTGGCCCAATGGCCTCGGCCTTTCATGTGGCCTTGGGCCTAATCATGGGACTCATTTTCTTCCACCCAGGCTAGTGCCGAGGAGCCATGTCTTACTCTCCTGACAATACGTGATCCAATCTCATCCCTTAACAAATAAAAGAAGCAAACCTATATTGTTGGCCTATCTAATACATAGTCCACACATTAAAACCTATTCACATCTAGAAATGCTCGCTTTCTTACCCCACCCGAACCTACAACACTCCCTTCCTCTTCTTCTGGCACTTTGGCACCACCACCGTCAATCATCCGTTCTTCATCTCCGCCTTTATCTCATCCAAGCTGTACAGGTTTGCGGGCAGGTCAATCTTGCTGGAATAACTCCGCCCACCCTCCTCGTCGCCCACTCCCTGCCTTCAAGGGCAACTATGCTCTTGATCTAAATGTTGAGATTCCACGATCTTGTTCTACAGTTATTATGTCTATGTTGTGTAGTGTATATCGCATGTGTGTTTGTTTTCCAGCAGCAAAACAACATGGCAGTGTAGGAAAGGAGTAGGAAGAGCAGAGAAGCTTTGCTAGCTTAGCTTCTATCTCTAAGGTTGTTAGAGAGATGGAGTAGAAAAGTCTTCTATATTTTGTTCATTGTTTAAATGAGAACGCTGCTAATATGCAAATATAAATTAACAATGCTTTTATTTAGAGGTTGGGGTTTGATCCTTGATTATCTCATACAATGAACGACTAAATGGGGTCGATGCCAGAGTAATGAGTTACACTATCCCAAAATTTTTTACCCAATAAAACTCCCTTGAACAAGGGAAATAACAGGAGGTGGACTAATGGTTTTTTTTGTAGCATAAAGACACTAGAAGTGTT
This sequence comes from Eucalyptus cloeziana, assembly GCA_014182715.1. Taxonomy (NCBI): domain Eukaryota; kingdom Viridiplantae; phylum Streptophyta; class Magnoliopsida; order Myrtales; family Myrtaceae; genus Eucalyptus; species Eucalyptus cloeziana. The sequence goes on along the minus strand of CM024641.1, from coordinate 46,749,248 downwards.
AAGAGTTTAGTAGGATATTCACTTTAATGCCAAAGGTTTCATACAATGTTCACTTTCGCAATGAGTTGGCAAACTATAATGCAATTGATCTTTTAGTCAGCAAGATTATTGTTCATTCATTTCCAAGTGAGGGAAACGAAAAAGAAACACACGCTAACTAGGATGTCACCGTCCTTATAAAAAAACAAAAAACAAAAAACTTAGAATATAGATGAGATTTTTATTAGATCCATTGTCAATGTAAAAATTTTCTACACTTTCGCTATTGGATAGGACAATATATGTGAAAATTCTTATGCCAATAGTGGATTTGATAATTATCCTTGTATTTATATAGAGTGCCCGATTATACCTATGTATTATGCATTTCTCTTATTGATTAATGTGCACTCCATCAAATTTGAGACGTACCTAAGATTTCAGAAAGAAATTGATGGCTCCAAAAAAAAAATAAAAAATCACATGCTTGGACCAACAAAGAAATGCAGGAAAAGGTGTCAGAAAAGTCATAAATCTATTGCATTTGTGTCAATTTAGTCCTAAACATTTTAATGATACTAATTTAATCCTAAACATTTTAATCTAGTGCCAATTCAATATTTTAGATTACTTTTGGCTCAACATTGCTACATGGACACCAATTGGTCTATGTGGCATTGCCAATACTAATATGAATAATTTTTAAAAATATTTTAATATTTTTCGATTTTTAATTTTTTTTTCTTTCTTTCTTTCTTCTTCCTTTTGCTGGTAACTAGCCATCGACCATTGCGAGGCTGAACTTGCCTAGGCGAGGCTCGCCGTCGCTTGCCACAAGTGATGGCTCCCCTTGCTAGATTTGGCTAGGCCAACCCTTGCCCAAGCCAGGGCAACCACGCCAAGCATCACCTTCACCTAGGCAACGCCCAAGGAGGCCACCCTGGCCTTAAGCAATGGTTGATCTCACTAGATTTGGCAAGGGAAGTCCTCATTGGGGCTTGCCCTCAACCAGGCGAGGTTTGGCCTTTCTGGGGCCAGATTTGGCCGGGGATTGCCCTCACCAAGGTAAGCAACAGCAAGCCTCACCCAAGTGAGGCTAGCTTGATCATGGCCAATGGCCAATGGCCAATGGCTGGTCATTGGCAAAAGGTAGAAGAAGGGAAATAAATGAAAGAAAAATTTTAAAAATAAAAATTATTAACGTTAGCGTTGCCACGTAAGCCAATTGACATCCACGTCAATAATATTCAACTAAAATTAACTGAAAAAATTGAATTGGCACTATGATAAACTAGATAGGATATGATATGAAATACGGGGATTTTGTTATATTCTTTCCGTTGTTTGGTGATTACAAAATAAAGTCGAATATATTCACATCATATTATGTATATTATTTAATGTAAATGACATATTAGTACAAATGAACCAAAAATTTTCCAAACAGAGATGGTAAAATTCTCTTGGGATTCTTACCTACTTTATTTTATTTGCTTATTTTATTTTATTTCCTCTCTTTTTTAATTAATTTCTTTTTATTTCTTTCTTCCCCTTCAATCATTCTCTAATAGAATTTTATTAATTAGAAAATTTTATAAATATAAATAAAATACTAAAATACCTAAAATATGTAATAAATAGAAATATAATTCATACCTATTGAATTTATATAATAAAATAGAATTGAACTCGAATATATAAATAAAAATAATTAAATTGTTATTTTTGGTTATTTTGAATTTCTTATATTATATTTCAAATATTAATTATATTGAAATATAATTTTAATTTTTTAATTTAAGAAGTTTGTTATCCGAGAAAAATAACTTTTTATTATCAATGTTATAAATCCTATTTAGCTTTATCCTACCTCCCCAATGGAATAATTTATTTAGTCTATATTTTTCTTATATCCGACTTTATTCTATCTTGGGCAGATACTAAACGCATAACATTTATCATATCCTGAATTTAATCCTGAATGCTAAATGCAAATACAATATGTTCATGACTTTTTTAACACTTTTCTTGAGAAATGCACTTGACACCAAAATTGGTGCTTTTCCTTTCGTGAATATTCTTGATACTCTATAAAACGTTAGAGATATTTAGATATCTTTTAAGAATATTTAAGATATTTCATCTAATTTTTGTATATGTATTTTAATTATGCATTTATAATTTGATTTTTTTAAAGCTTATAAATAGATTCTCCATGTACTCTTTTCTACAAATCAAAATATACAGAGACTCCTCAAATCCCTTTTCCGTTTTATACGCAACTTGTTATAAGAGTCTCCTTTCCTGAAGCAGTGGGTGTGCACCCCATGCTCCATAAACACCCCAAACGTACAAGCTTATAGTTAATTATCAAGGATAATTATCCTTAGATTTGAAAATATCTAGAGATTTAAGATATTTTCTCTGATTTTCTATATCTATTTTGATTTTGATTAAAGTTTATAAATAGACTCTTCATATGCTCTTTTCTACACATCAAAATATACATAAATCCCTTTAATCCCCTTTTCGCTCTACTTGTAACTATAAATGTGGACGATACCATATAAGATGGACCAATGATATATATAGTCCAAACTCTCATTGTCAATTTGTCAACTGTAAGAAGAATTCAACTTGTATCGACTTTTATGTTAAACTATTAGTTTTCATCTTCCGTATAAATCAATTTACTTTATATTGCCGCATGTACGACTCCATTAGGGATAATCTCATGAGAATTCATAGTAAGAATAAGTTGGTTTTCTTGATGCCACATGTATTAAGAAATTTCTACGCATTCTTTCTTTTTCTTTCACTCTTTCTGTTTCCATTTACTAGAGTAGATCCGTTGCACAACTTGCACTTGAATAGTAGAAAATTTCGTAGAAAGTTAGGGTATGGACTTTGGTCGCAAATTGCGAATGTCTTGTCCTAGACGTGTGAATTTGACCTTCTATTTGGCTAAAGAAACCAATATGGGGCGACATCACCAGATAATCAAACAAGGAGAATATTTTTACCTCATTTATAGACACTTAGATAAAGAATTGTTATATTACTAATATAGACATGCTCAAACAGATTATAGATGTGCCGTGTTAATAGAGTCGACCCATCATATCAACTTCTTTATTTTGCATAAGGGCTTCGCGTCATTTTTATGGCTCAGACCCCAAAGACTCAATAACCATGTATCCTTTGGTCATTTATCAAGATAACGCAGGTGGGACTCACCTGCCCCTCTATCAAACAATGCCAAGATAATATCCTGGTCATGTCACTTGAATTATAACCACCATCATGATTAAGTGAAATTTATGTGCGTAGATATTTAACTCCGAAAATATTTTTTAAAAATCCGAACGTGGACTTTTAATCTGCAAATTGGTTTGACGACGACGACATTGTCTATGACTCGAATGACGATGCATGCAAGATGATACGAACACAAGTCTATGACTTGGTCTTTTTTGTCCTACTTGCTCTTTGTCAAAATGTGGCCCCACAAGTCCCTTCCACCATTCAGTGGCCCTTTTGCACCTCTCTACTCAGTGTTGATCTCTCTCTCTCTCTCTCATCTCTCAATCTTTTGAGACATCGGAGGGCTCAGCTTCTGGAATACACACCTTAGTAGGAGTAGCAGGTGATTAGGCTTTCACTTTGGGGAAAAAAAAAAACTCTACACCTGCGGCTGGGAATTTCAGACCACTCAGCAGTCAGCACCAATCTAATTCTTCACTTTGCTCTCTCGATTCTGTTTCGATCTTTTAGGAGAGTCAAAGCTAATATAAGACCAGATCAAGCACACAAGTCCAAGAGAGTAAAGAAGGGCCCAAGAGAGAGAAAATGATGGACCATATTATCATCATTGTAATCGCAATATTGGTGCAACTGCCAGGGGATGTGGTAAGACAGGAAAATCTTAAACTTGGAGATCACATCTATGTTTATCGGCGATATGGCTTATACACCCATCATGGTTAGTGATTCATCCTCTGCTTCCTTTTCCATCGTCATCATCATTTTTCTTGAACATGAATATCTTAATATGTGGCTCAACTAAATCGTCCTTTCTTATCTTTAGCTTTTGGCCAAAGAACAGTAGCTGTATCATCGCAGCAATCGTCACATCTTACCCTTCAGGCCTGCTCCGTGTTAACAATTCTTAACATATGGACAGTAAGAGAAATTTCATGAGGAATTTAGTACACCTTCAACAGTTGTCTTCTTCTTCTTTTCATTTCAAGGGCTGTTCATATACCTGATTCTGATAACCATGAACAGTTCATGACCTCCTTGGAAGTGACCAAAAGGAAATAATAATGATAATCTTGTAAGCCCTATGCTCTTGATGAAGAGAGTCAGAGAGACCTTATGTTCTTGGTGCAGAGAGAGAGAGAGAGAGAGAGAGAGACTATGTTCTTGGTGCAGAGACAGGGGAAGTTCTTGGGTGGGCGGTTGGGATGAGGAGGGGGAGAGACCCTATGACAAGCCAGTAGTAGTCACCATTTTGGATTAACCTGCAATCGATCAAACGCCACACAAAAAACAAAGTATGCAAGCCCCTTGAATCTTAAACAGAAAACCCCATTTCAACTTACCTTGAATTACGGATATGAACTTATTTCTAACCAAAAGAAAAATCAACGATCAGATGGTTTTAGGCTCTTTATTTATCGAAGCGGGGACTAAGATGAAACTCAGATTGTTAATCTGGAAGACTACAAAGACGTGATAAGACGTTCTTTTTTGTTCTTCTTTTTTTTTTTTTGGTCTGAATAAGACGCGTTCTTTTTTGTTCTCCGAGCTCTTAACAGGAATTTTCCATAACCCTGCTCCTCTTTTTCTCTAGTTACACTACTCGCCTTTCTTTCTTCTTCCTCGAAATCTTTTCTCATTCAGCCGTCTCTCTTTCTGAAAATTGTTTCCATATTTCCTAGAATGTCGAAATTAGTTGGTATAGAAAATGTACCTCAATTAAATCACATAATATATCGAAACTAGTGATTTGTCATGATTGAAATTTATTCTCCATCAGTTTTTGAGTCTCCAATACAACTTTCTAACATCAGGGACTCAGCAAATCGCAGATCGCATTGCAGCTAATCTACTGTTGCTCCATCCGCAAGTTAATTCTTCCAAACTTAGAAAATCTTGTGATAATCCTCCCTCGCTCATCAATCTACATCCATTGGCTTCCCATCCCCTATTAACTAGTTGATTCTAAGTAAATATTTGCTATAAGTGGAAAGTTATGGACAATTGATTACTTATATTGCACGTACTCGTTATTGATTATAATAGGAATCTATGTTGGAGAAGGCTGCGTGATTCACTTAACAAGAACAAGAGTCGAAGAGACGAGTCTTGATTCCTTTCAGCAAGAAGGCGAGGAACTCCACCTATATGCATATACGCGGCCTCACCTATGGTATTGGCTGATGAGATGGGGAACTTGCATGACCTTACTCAAAATCAAATCACCGCAAGATGTTGTTAACAAGGCTCGTGAGCTTCATGAGCGCAACAACTTTGGCGAGTATGATCTCATCAATAACAACTGTGAACATTTTGCCACGTTTTGCCAGACCGGCCTTCGGGCCAGCACACAGACATACTTGGTTAGTGCTTGTGAGTGGAAGATCAAGGAAGTTAAACAATGGGCCATGAAGTTTGTACCGACGAAGTGGGCGACCTAGTCTCAAATCATCCCTAGATTGCCGGCCGGCAAGCATGTGTGACTTTCCGCAGTAATGCGCCGGACTTTTTGTTCCAAATCTTCTGAGCAAACACAAAGCAAACGAAAACATAAAACAAAACAAAATGGCTTGGGGAAAAAAGGGAGTTCTGATTGTAGAAAGGTGATCATTATCTTAATTTTGGTCTGTCTTTTTTCTTGGCTATCTTTTAATGATAATGTGTAACGCTGTACTTTTTTTATCTTTGTGAGGATCTGTTCCTTTTGGGGACGCGAGGTCTGCCCTTTTTTGTGGAAACTTCATAGACTTGACTTTTTTGCTCGGGATATTCGAAATGTTGGCCATAGCTAAACTAGTGCACTTTTATTTCTACTCCATAAATATCGTCCTCGAGAGATTTCTTGACCTTCTAGTATAAATAGCAACCTATTTGGAAGCTTATTCTTTTCAATTTACCCGTTAAAATTACCATTTGACAATCAAAAGCTACTACAAGGCACGAAACGAGAAGCATACTGAACAAAAAGATGGAGGGAGTCATGCCCCCAAGATCTCCATTGGCGACCCAAAAATTCCACCAAACCCGCTTTCCCAGTCTCTTTACTAGGAATGATTTTCAACCGTTCGAGAGTTATCGTCTGTCGTCGAGCAGTAATGGGCAACGAGAGACATGGACATATGCAGAGAGACAGAGAAACAGAAAGAGACACAGACACAGACAGAGGCAGAGAGGGAGGGAGAGGGAGAGAGAGAGAGAGAGAGAGAGTTCATCGTCATTTACTTTTTTCAGTAGCTTTACTTCGATGTCGGACGGCGCAACGACGTAATCCAATTATCAAGCATGAGATGATGGCCGATCCTTCCTTTTGTCGCATGATGTTCGATTCGGTCTTCATACGTGATGATGCGGCGGGATACACATGGCCACATCATAACTATCAGATATCTATGAGTGGACAGCCTTTTGAGGCTTTCGTTTGACTTGCGACAGTTACAGGCATGTATTTTCTTTCCTTAAAGTCGCGATCACAATAAGATATTGGTCATGATCGAGAAATTTTCCACTATCAGAACCTGATGAGACCTGAATGGAGAAATTATTAGTCATTCCTCGATTCCCATATCACGTGACACGTGTCAAAAGGGTCCCGCCGAAATTGTCCCTAATCAAAAGTCCATCTCCGTTCCTTTTGGATTAAAGTTTGATTCTTTACCGCACTCCTTATCCGTACATGTGACCGGAATTCGCGATCGCAACAGCTGCGTAATTCATTTCACCCGAACACAGAGCAAAAGAACCATATTCCTTTCATTGTCTAAGACTAGCCACGATCAAGAAGTTTTGCTTCCTTGCCCAAAATGTAAATACTAAGGGTGTGTTTGGTAACATTTCTGTTTAAAAATTGTTTCAGGGAACAGAAATAAAAAAAAAGTGTTTTTATTCCGGTGAACAATTTTTGAACAAAAAAAGGGTTTGGTAAACTTGTTCCGGAAATAAAAAATGAACAGAAACAAGTTTGGTAAATTTGTATTTTTTTATTTCTTTTAATGTTTTAATATTTTTATTTTTATTTTCTTTATTTTCTTTCTTTTTCTTTTCTTTTTTCTTTTCTTTTTCTTCTTTTGGCCGGTCGCCGGCCTCGGCCATGGCGGCGACCGGCCGACGAGGGCCGGCGGCCTCGCCCGGCCATGGCGAGGCTCGCCGACCCCCGGCGAGGCCGAGCCTCGCCCGGTGGCCGGGCGGCCGCCGAGCCACCGCCAAGCGACGCCGACTGGAGGTGGACCGGCGAGGCCGAGCCTCGCCGGTGGCTGGGCGAGCTCGGGCTCGCCGGAGCTGGGCAAGCTCGAGCTCGCCCGGCCAAGGCGAGGCCGAGCCTCGCCGGGGGCCGGCAATGCTCGGCCTCGTCGGGGGCCGGCGACGCTCCGGTGAGGTCACCGGCCCTCAACGGCGTCGCCGACCCTCGACGGCCGGTCGCCGGCCATGGCCGAGGCCGGCGACCGGCCAAAGAAAAAAAGAAAGAAAAAGAAGAAGAAAAAGAAGAAGAAAAAGAGAGAAATGTTTCGAATTTTGTTAGAAACAAGAAACAATTTTTTTTTTTGTTTCTTTTTCATTCCATATGTGTTTCGGGAACAAAAAAACAATTTTGGAACAAAAACGCACCCAAACGCGTTTCATTCCTTTTTTGTTCCCAGGAACAAAAAAACAGAAAAATTGTTCAAAAACAGAAAAAAGGAATAAAAACAAACGGGCCCTAAGCAACCATCCAGAAATTGGTTCATCAAGACTCGTCTCAATTACTTCCGGTGGGGCGTCTAACACTGGTCATTATGTTCATAGGCTGATGGTCAAATATGCCAAGAAAAGGCAATCGCTGAGGTTGATGGAATGTCATAATATCGTCACACTTCATTAGTTACGAAATTTGGGGAAAAATGGAAATGCTTAGGAAGGTCCACATTAAATTGACCTATCAATGAGTACGACGGGAAATTATTCAATAAAATTTGAAAATGACTCAAATTAAAAAATTTCTAGCAAGCACTCGTCAAATATTTTCGTGAATCAATCTTGTATTGCATTTTTCTGGATGTTTAGAATCTTTTGCTGTGAAAGAACAGCTTAGTGCGGACCGATGATATGGATAACGTGGAGAAACATAGCCGATGACAGTACCATGTATTAGAGTATATTTTGGTTGTGACCTTCAACATAAGTCTCATTATTTGGAAAATTACCAAAAAAGTTATAAATCTATTGCAATTATACTAATTTAGTTTTAAACTTTTTTTTTTGGCCAATTGAGTTTTAAAACTTTTGTATTTATGTTAATTCAATTCATTCGGCCAATTTTGGCAAAAATTGTCAACATTAATGTTGGTCGCTCTACATGACATGGTGGGTACTGACATGGATAATTCTTTATAATATTTTAATATTTTTTTGTTTTATTTATTTATTTATTTGTTTGTTTCTTTTTTTATTCCCGTCCTTCTTTCTTTAGCTAGTCGCTAGATCTCGATGACCAACTAGAGGTGAGGGCATTCACCAAGGCTTGGCAAGGTCGACCTTGCACAACGATAGTGAGGGTGGTCTTCGAGGTCCCATGAAGTCAACCTCACCCAATGACGGCGAGGGTGACCCTTGTCGTGGATGGATGAGGTCAAGTGTCGCCACAGGTGCCAACAATTGACTAGAGGAAGAAGGAAGGGAAAAAAAAGAAAAAGAAAAGAAAAAAGAGAACAAATAAATAGATAATAATAATTTGAAAAAAATATTAAAATATTATTAAGAATTATTCACGTCAGCATTGGTCACACTATGTAAAAAAATAGGCATTCATATCAATGATTTTTAGACCAAAATTGGCCGGATTGAGTGAATTTGCATAAATGCAAAATATTATGACTCAATCGACAAAAAAAAAATATTTAAGACTGAATTGGCACAATTGCAATAGGTTTAGAACTTTTTTAATAATGCTTCCCTCGTTAGTTATTTAAGTTAGAGAATTCATATGCCTCCCAAAAAATTAATAATTATCATTATTTATTAAAGATTATCCATGTCAGTGCTGGCCACACTATGTAGAACAATCAACATTTATGTCAATGATTTTTTTGGCCAAAATTGGCTGAATGGAGTGAATTGGCATAAATGCAAAATATTTATCACTTAATTGACAAAAAAAATATATATTTAAGATTGAATTTGTACAATTATAATAAGTTTATGACTTTTTTAGTAATACTCGTCTCATTATTTATTAAGTGAGAGAATTCATATGCCCAAAAAAAAAAATGAGTACTATCGCGAGTTCTCATTATCATTGTTGGAATATACATGTACTTCACCTGCAACACAACTATAGATGTACAAATGATGATGATGATGATGATGATGATGATTTCTTTTTCAAATATGTGCCCAAAAGGACCATTTATTTTATATCTATCAAATACGTGGATATACATTTTTTAGTAAAGTTGTTTTTTTCCCCTTTCTGTTATCTTGAAAGAATATTTTTAATACATAGAACGCAAGAAAGTACGTTATGCAGTCTATGAAGAGTCAACGTATATAAGATGCAATAATGATCTATTTCTAGAACAAAATCCGATGCTTTCTTGTGTCGTAATCTTTAACCTAGCATCAAAAGTATAAACAAATTTGAACAAACTATGAGCATACATTGAATATATACCCTGGACAGCTCGTATGAATGAATACCTTAAACTATCCTTAGCTACCCGAATTAAATTAACAGCTGACATGATTTTTAAGATGACGCACTCCATTAAATTCAGTTTGGGGTAGGACATGTATTTTTTAACCACATTGGAAATTATGACTTCATTTGTTTTACGGAAAATAACTTTCAAGAAAATATTTTCTGAATTTTAAGACATTCATTTTACGAAAACTCGATTAGTTAAGGAAAACGTTTTTACTATTGGAAAAAGCACCTTCAAAAGTGGAGAAAATATTTTCCACATTTTAGAAATAGAAAAAAATTTCCATAACCTTTTCCACCTCACATTCTTTCACCAAACACATTTTCCTTATTATTTTTATGTTTTCTTTTCTTTTTTTAAATTGAGTTTTTAACTTTTTAAATTTTTCTTTATTTTCATCCCTTTATTTTTTTCTTCTTTCTCAGTCGGTTGCCGGGGTCAACGACTGGCCATAGGCCAAGTCGAGCCTTGCCACAAGTTGGTGAGCTCCTCACTAGCTTGCGACAAGGTAGGTGAGCCTCCGCCTTGCCCAAGGCCAGATCCGGCGAGGGTGAGGCTCAAGCTCACTTGGTTCAACAAAAGCTCGAGCTCGAGCTCACCTAAATCTATCGAGCTGGGAGCTCCTCGGCCTCAATGGAGCTTGGGCTCACTTGGATCTAGTGAGCCCGCCTAGTTCAAGCTTGCTTGGTTCGATGGAGCTGCAAGCTTGACTCGCCAGCTTTGGCAGAGCTTAGTCTCACCTGGACCGATCGAGCCTTGAGCTCGCTGATCCAAGTCTTGGTCAGTCATCGGGCAATCGGCCATCACTGAGGCACACATCGATGGAGGAAGGAGGAGGAGGAGGAGGAGGAGAAGGAAGAAGAAGGAGGAAGGAAAAGAAAAAGGAAAAAAGGAAGAGAAACAAAAAAAAATGAAAATTTTAAAACAATAGAAATTCGATTTTTTTTTAAAATAAAAATAATTAAAAATTCAATTTAAAACAATATATAAAATTTAAAATTAATTTTTTTGGTTGATTAAAAAATTAAAATTTGATTTTTTTGTTTTTTTCCCAAAAAAATCAAATAAGATATCGAACGTTAGAAAATATTTTCCACTCAATTTGCAGGTTTCAGCCGAACATTAGAAAATATGATTATTTTCTTGGAAAATGACTTCCTAGAAAACATTTCTTGGAAAAGTTTTATTTTTCACAAAATAAACGAAACCTAAGAAAAATGTATAGATAATAAGAACACTTAATGTAGTACTTTTTTTATTACAATTAAAATAAATTCAAGTTCGTTGATTAGTGTCGCGACCTAATTTTTGAGTGAATCACCTAAAACTAGGTTAATGGATTACTAAGTCCGAAGACTTGGCGCGGGCCCTCCCAAGTCCTACCAATCGCAACTTGATACTAATGAATTAACCCATTTAAACATGCAATTATACTCAATTTGGAGCCGCCACTAACCAATTAGGGTCGATTAGAAACCCAAATAAAGTATGGGAGAATACTTTATTTTTGCGAACCAGAGATTCAATAAGTTCGAGGACATGGTTACGCTAGATTAGTCTAACGCCATTTCGGTACCTTTTATTTTAATTTCAAAAATATTTTGCAAGTAGTATTGAGCAATTTTAACCTAAGTTACTAACATGCAAATGGTGATCATGCGGGTGCACAATCAATGAAATAACATTCACTAAACCGAAATGCTAGATTCACCACAACTTTATTAAAGTCTATCCTTTAAAAAAAAACATTTACAAAAATGTTAATAAAAATGCATGCCCTAAACATGATTTTCTAAATGACATGATATCTAATTAAATGTAATCTTAATTTAAATTCGATATGCATGAATTTTACTTTAATGATATGTGAGATGCAATTTATATGGCATAACTTGAACTATCACTATATGTATGCAATCTAATTTATATAATCCTAAATATGCATGCGCTTCATGATCTGGGACGAATGACATAATAATTCTATATGCATTTTTTATGATTTTTTTTTAATGTATGATACACTAAACAATGATGACATAAAATGGGATTAATTATGAGCTAACCTATTAACCAACCAAATAAATGACCTTTTGTGTTTTTTTTTCTTTTTCTAAATTACTTAATAATTCTTAAAAAGAACACAACATAATGACGCAATTAAAGAATTACACGATGGGATTACTAAAACATAATAATATGATGCAATCCTAATTTACTAAAATGCAAACTCTAATTAAATGGGCCTACTATGCAAACTACTTAATATGCACCTAGTATTTTTGTATTTTTTTTTTATTGAAATTCGAAATTAATAACCCTAATTAAACTATCCAAAATGGAATAATTTTCTAATTCATTTTTGGGATTAATTTGATTTAAACCCCATTTTGTCTTAGAAAACTATTTTTTTTATTTTTTTTAAATTATGAAAACATGCAATTAATTTCCTAAATAATTTTTTTAAAAAAGGTTGTTTAAATCCAATCCTAGTTTATAAAAAAAATAATCTAAAGATGAAATCCTAAAAATATAATCCTAAAGGTCAATTTATTAAACCTACGTGTCTAATTTATTAAACCTATATGTCCTATATGCTCATGCAAGATTTTGATTTTTCAGTATTTTTCGATTTTTTAATTTTTTTGTGTTTTTTATTTTTCTAAAAACAAGTGATTATTTTTACAAAAAAAAAACTAAGATAAGAATTAAAATAACCAAAAAAATAATCCGTTATCTCAAAGATTAAATTAACAATTATTTTAACTCTATAGTCACCACGAGGAAATCAAAATAATTAAAAATCTTATCCGAAGTCTTACGAACCAAATTAAATAATTATTGTGATTTAACAATTGAAATTCTACCAAAAAAAAACAAAAATTAATATAATTAAAAAATGATCCGACGTCTCTCGAATCAAATTAATAATTATAATAATTTTAGGTAAAATCCTACGGATAATGATAGAAATTACAGATATTAACACCCAATATTTAAATAACTAAACTGAAAAAGCTATCAAATGAAATAAACAAAAAAATAACATAAAAGATAAAACAAATAATGAAATAAACTAAACTCCAAAAAATGAAAAGTAAAAGTAAAAAACAAACTACCTAAAGGGAGAGGACAGCAACGTGGATGGGCGCGAGCGGAGGATAGCCGGCGGCTGGCGTTGGGGCTCCGGCAAGATCAGGGGAGGTCTGACGAAGGTAGACCTGCAACAAAACAGAGGATCGCTTCAAGCAATAGGTGGCTTCGCAGGTTGCTGGCGTGGCAACTACCGGCGTGAGAGAACAAGCGTCAGTCGAGGGCGTTGCACGGTGAGGCAGAGTAGGGGCGTCGGAGCTTCTGGTGCTGTAGTGTAGTAACGACAAAGGTGGAACAAGAGCGTCGGGGCTCTAGCAGGGCTGGACGGCGCCAGAGCTGCTGGTGTCGCAGAGGGCGGAGGTGGAGCTGCTGACTTCGGGCACGAATGGGCAGGTGAGACGGGTGGAACGGGGCGAGGGCGCTGCAAGCGTCACAAGGAAATCAAGCGGCGGTGACAATCGGCAGCAAATTCGGATCAGGAGCGGAACTTCGACGGGTGCTACGGCTTCCGGTCTTCGATCACAACAGCAGTGATGCTCGGAGATGGCGAGCAAGGTAGAAGCAAGGGCTTCGCTGCAAATCTAATGGGTGAGTAGGGCAGCGGCAGCGCTCGAGCGTGCAGCAGCTCGACCACCGATGAAGTCGCGGGTCGGCGGTAACAACAACCAGCAGCAAAAGGGGTGCTCAGATCGTCAAAGCTCAGCGGGTGCGGTGACGCTGGTTGTTGCAGCTGGCGGATACACAGGCGGAAGGCAATGGTGCTGCTGTGATTGTTGATGCAGGGCTTTGGGGACAAGCGGTGGTTGCACGGGTGTCGTGGCGCGGTCGCGGACGAGTGGCAACCAAACGGTGGCGAGAATGGTGGTGCCGACGCAGTGGAGTGGAGATCTCGGAAGTGAAGTCGACGTGGACAGGGGCCCTTCGGAGAAGATGACCTTGTAGTGCCTGCCTTTTCCTACAAAAATGACTGCTCCTTCTCTATCTCATGTCTTCTGTCTTTTACTTTTCAGCAGAAAGAAAGAACTTTTTTGACTTCTCTCTCACCAACTCCATTCCCTTTTTGTGAATATTTCGAAAACTCAGTCCAAAACCCCTCACACTTTTCTATTTTTCCTTCCACGAAAGACTGAAGAGAAGCCCCCCCTTTTCAAAGCCTTGCTTTTTCTATTTATAGAGGAAAAACTCAAGTTTGTTTTTGCAGGTGGAGATTTTCACTCAACCACTTAACAAAGAAATGGCTCCAAAATCACACCATTGTTGAATTTTGAATTTGAAATGAAGAGATATGTTCAACAACCAAATGTTTTATTATTCAAAAAAAAAAATTTCAAAATCTTCCTCCAAATGTTTTTATTTTATAAGTTATTTATTATCCTCTATTTTTATTTTTCAAATGATAAGTTTAATCCTAAATGCAATGTTTTGAAATGCTTAATATAATTTTTATGTGATGAATAAGTGAGTGGCATGGTCAAAATTAAGTGTCAACAGCTGCCCATCTTTAAAGGGAATCTCGTAGAGGTTTCCTTCAAAGATAAATGACGCCTAAATTTTAAATCATGCAAAATGAATATGCAAATGTTAATTACAATGATTTTTTTTTTTAAAGAATAAAGGATGCAATGTAAATGCAATGATTCAGTTAGGAACATAGATCTCTATGTGTTTATGACCAATGAAATGCAAATGCAAAGAAGAGCACGTACCTGTTTGGAGATTTAGGTGTGAAATGATTCCAATGAGACCTAATAATCATCTGGAACTCCCTTCAGATAATTGAAAGGCTCAAAGTCTTTAGGATCTGGAATTCTCATCAGATTCTAAGCACTTGGAAATTGCATCAAGTACTTGAAATTTCAAAAATGTGATTCTTATGTCAGACATTTGAAAACATTTACTAAACATTTGGAAATCACATCAGATGTTTGGAAAGACAAACACTTGGAAATCACATCAAGCGTTTAAAGGTTCAAATATCTGGAATTCACATAGACATTTGAAAACATTTTATAAATAGGTACTTGGAATTCTCATCAAGTACAAAGATGACTGAACAAACTCAGGGTTTCAAAGACAATTCTTTTTGGTCTTTGAGGAAAAATTCAATGAAGGCCCATGCATAATGGCTTTATCAAGCTTTCATCGGAAAAATTATCACTAGGACAATTTTCAGATATAACGTGAGTCTCTTGGACATGCTAAATGAGACACTTTTGATGTGAGAAGGCTTTTCATTCGCTCTCATTTAAGAGGGGTTATTTGTCCCAACCATTGATGCAGGAATATATCACTCAATCTGATCATCATCTTCTCGACAAGAGTTCGAATTTTCTTGCAAGCAGTACGACCTTACCAATTTGAGAGGTCTTTGACAAGGATTGTAATGCGGGCTTGGTCAATGGCTTAACAAAGGGACTCTTCAAGTCAAAGCAATTTGAAAGAACAATTTTGTAATCATCTTCGGGTTTACAAGTCAAGAACCCTGCAAAATGAGAAAGAAATAATCTTTCTCGCACTTCTTTAAGCAATGCTTAAAACATGTGAATTCCTATGTTAATTCAAATGCCTTAATCTGAAGAGACTTTGTAAGAGACGTAACATAGGCTGGGTTTATGGGTTGAGAAACAAAAGGATCGTTAGGCTCAAAGATGTGTATAGGGGTCAAAGTTGGTGATTATTGCCACCAGTTTTCTTCGCCACGGATTGTCTTCTTAACAAATTTCTTTATTGGCTCAAGGGTTTATCACTTGACGCCAATGATTATTCAACTGGAGATCTTTTCTCAACATTTTTTCTTTTAAAATCATTTTCTTTGATGATGGGCATCGATTAGGCACACCGCTTTTTATGCCCCTCAATTCATCAGTCATTTCTCTCTTCTTTTCACGGGCATTGGCCTTTCTTTTACCAGGTACACTGCTTTTTCATGCCCCTTAGTTCTATTTTTATTTTAGTTCTTGTGCACAGTGCATGTGTCAAGTATACTTTAAATGACACTCGAACCTTCAAGGGTCTTTATATGTCTCTTGCCTTGCCCTAGTGTGGGGGGTGATCATCAATTGGGTTTAAAAGAAATGAAATCACAAGCTCAAGTGGGCTATGCAAAATATATAAGTGTGTAGAATAGTGAAAGAAACGCTCTTCGTCATCCTAAGGCACTTAAATTACCACATGAATTCAATGTAATAGCATGACTTGAAAATTAATGCAAGTGAGAGTAAGAAAATTTCAATTCATTTTCCTCACTTCATGATGTCATTTATCTCTCAGTTGCCCCGATGTGGGATGATTCTTGACAGGGGTGATTTGAAAAGAATATCCATAAGTGTATGGGCTCGAAAGGGTTAAGTAATGGATCACCTGTAGTGTTTGGAATAAAGAAATGAACTGCCTCTCGTCATTTCAGCTATTGTACTTTTTGCAAGAAAACTCTTCACCTTGAAATACAAAATGTTTCCATACTCACCTCACAATGTATGGACAGGGGACTGTGTATGGGATTAGGCTTGCCTTTCACACCTCATTTAGCATGCTCAAGTAACTCGACATCTTTCACTGAATTATCCATTTTGATAAATTTCAAGTGGAATTGACGAATTGCACAATATCATGTGAAAGCATTCTATAATGACAAGAGGCCGTGCTCTATTCTTGCACCTCGGATCATAAAGTCAAAGCTATTAGGTATCCATGTTTTGCCCTTCTTTGTAAGAAAGCTCATAGAGGTTCCTTCCAAAGATAAAAGACACCGTTGTTCACATCCATTCTTTGCCTCTGCAAAAATAAAATATATAACATTATACACTAGAGATTTGACCAACTTTGAGCAAGGAAAATGTTTTTACGAGCCCTTTTATTCATGGATAGTATTTCTTTACAGCATCAGAATTTACAGGATTCGTGAATTCCCGCCATCCATTTCTACCAAAATTAAACCACCTCTAGGAAGTACTTTCTTCACGATGTATGGTCCACTGTAATTTGGAATGAACTTGCCATGAGGATCAAGGTTAATTGGTAGCATCTTGCGTAGCACCAAATCATGGACTTTGAAATGCCTTGGGCAAACTTTCCAATTAAAGGACTTGGCCACCCACTGTTGATAACATTGACCATGACATACGGCCTTCAATCATTTTTCATCAATCAAATTGAGTTGGTCATATCTCTGTTGTGCCCATTCAGCTTCTGTTAGCTTAGATTGAGACAATACTCTTAGAGAAGGGATTTCTACTTAACTGGCAGGGTTGCTTCCATGCCATACACCAGAGAAAAAGGATTTGCCCCAGTAGAGGTACGAACTGAAGTCCTATATGCCATCAGAGCGTAAGGAAGCCTCTCATGCCAAGATAATTATCAGCTGTCTTTGCTAGAATTTTCTTGATGTTCTTATTTGCTGCTTCAACCACACCATTCATTTGAGGGCGATAAGGCAATGAATTCAAATGACGAATTTTGAACTCCTTGAACAAATCACTGACAAGCTTGTTGTTTAGGTTTGTCCCACTATATGTGATGATGGCTTCAGGCACGCCATAACGGGCAATAATATCCCGTCGTACAAATTTCACAACATTCTTTGCGGTGACAACTGCATATGATGTTGCCTTTATCCAATTTTTGAAATAATCGATAGCGACAAGGATGAAACGATGACCATTCGAGGCTTTTGGATTAATCGGGCCGATTACATCGATGCCCCACATTGAAAAAGGCCATGATTTTGACAGTTGATGTAGCTTATTTGGAGGAACATTTATCTTGTCTCCATAAATCTGACAACGGTGACAACTCCGGACATGTTGAATGCAATCAGTCTCCAAAGTCAACCAGAAGTAACCTAGTCTCATAATCTTCTTTGCTAACATGTGGCCGCTCATGTGAGGACCACACACTCCTTCATGTATTTCTTCCATCAACTGAGTGGCTTCCTTAACATTAACACATCTAAGTAGGACAGAGTCGAATAACCGTTTGTATAATGTATCTCCATTAATAAAGAATTTGGAGGCAAGTTTCATGAGATGCTTTCGGTCAACTGAATTGCTACCTTCTGGGAACTCTCGCTTTTGAATATAGGTCATGATGTCATGGTACCATGGTTTTCCATTCGGTTCCTCTATCACTACCATGTAATAAGGTGGCCTCGGCAAAACCTCTATTTTCAAAGGCTCGACCTCTAACCCATCAGTGACTTGCAGCATAGAAGACAACGTCACAAGTGCGTCTGCAAATTGATTATGAGACCTTGGCAAGTATTCAAACTAAACTTCCTCGAACTTTTCCACCAGATCTTCTAAATACTTGTGGTATGGGAGCAACTTGGCTTCCTTGGTCTTCCATTCACCTACGGTCTGCATTATGATTAGTATGGAATCTCTGAACACTTTTAACTTGGCCACACCTATCTCAATTGTGGCCTAAAACCCGAGGATGCAAGCT
Organism: Eucalyptus cloeziana; assembly: GCA_014182715.1. Taxonomy (NCBI): domain Eukaryota; kingdom Viridiplantae; phylum Streptophyta; class Magnoliopsida; order Myrtales; family Myrtaceae; genus Eucalyptus; species Eucalyptus cloeziana. The sequence goes on along the minus strand of CM024641.1, from coordinate 46,730,802 downwards.
TCATACTCAGCCACATTGTTAGTGCATGGGAATATCAATTTTGCAGCCACTGGATGGTGTTGTCCATCTGGAGATATCATAACTGCCCCAATACCAGAACTAGACAAGTTTACAGCTCCATCAAAGAACATCTTCCACGAGTCTTCGTTTATACTCAAGACACGGTCATCAAGGAAACTATCATCGTCATTAAAGACTCATGAATTCTCGGCCAATAGGTTAGTGATCACTCGACCCTTAACCAACTTTTGTGGCATGAATTGCACATCAAATTTGGAAATTAAAATTTGCCATTTAGCCAACTTACCCACCAAAGCTGGTCGATCAAGTAAAGTACTTGATGGAGTCGTTCTCAGTCACGAGGAATATCTGGTAATGCAATGTGTATTGTCACAATCTATGCAATACCCACACCAATGCCGCATAAGTCTTTTCAACATCAGGATACTTCAGCTCTGATATAGTGAACTTCTTGCTTAGGTAATAAATGGCTTGTTCTTTTCTGTCAACGAGACTTTCTTGAGCCAACATTGCACCTAGTGACTCACTATGAATGGTGAGATGGAGAATTAAAGGATGCCCCGGCAATGGCGGGACAAGCATCGGGGGATTAATCAAGTAACACTTTAACTTGTCGAACGCTTCTCGACATTCATCATCCCAGTTGACTCGTGCATTCTTCTTTAGAAGCTTGAAGAACGGCTTGGTGGTTTTAGAAAGTTGGGAAATGAATTAAGCAATGTAATTCAACCTCCCCAAAAGGCTCCAAACTTCTTTCATCGTGGACGGAGGTCGCAGCTCACAAATGGCCTTAGCTTTAGTTGGGTCGATTTCAATCCCTTTACTGCTCGCAATGAATCCAAGTAATTTATCGGATGTTGCTCCGAACACGCACTTAGTGGGATTTAGTCGAAGCTTGAACTCACGGAGTCGATCAAACAGCTTCTTCAAGGTCTCGACGTGGCTTTTTCCAGGTCGAGTCTTTGCAATCATATCATCAACATAGACCTCAATCTCTTGACGCATCATGTCATGAAACAGTGCTATCATGGCTCGCTGGTAAGTTGACCCTACATTTTTGAGTTCGAAAGGCATAACCTTATAATGAAAGGTTCCCCACGGGGTGATAAATGCAGTCTTCTCCTTGTCTTCCTCCTTCATCCTTATCTGATTGTACCTGGAAAAACCATCCATAAATGAGAATAGTTTAAAACCAGCAGTACTATCCACACGGACATCTATGTGTGGTAACGGAAAATCATCCTTCGGACTAGCCTTGTTCAAATCCCGATAATCAACACAAACTCGAACCCGACCGTCCTTCTTCATTATTGGTACAATGTTGGCCACCCATTCAGGGTACTGTGAGACTTCAATGAATCCCACCTTCAAGAGCTTAATCACTTCCTCCTCTATCTTCTTTGAGAGTTCAGGCTTAGTTCTTTGCAGCCTCTGCTTCTTAGGTAACACGTCTGGGTTAGTAGGCAAACAATACTCTACGATTGACGGGTCTAACCCAGGCATGTCGGTGTAGGTCCATGCAAAGATATCCTGATATTCCTTCAGTAGCTGAATCAGGCGCTCCGCCTCGTCTTTGAGAAGACTCGCCCCAATTTTCACCTCTTTGGCTTCTTCAATGTCACTTAAATTAATAGTGACAGTCTGCTCAGATGTGAGAGCCTCAGCCTTTTCATGATGTTCCCAGTTACGTTGCACCTCAATGGAATCTTCAATCAAGCTTTCAGGATCATTATTATCAGCACTTGTTGCATTGGATTGAACTATTTCCACACCTTTGCATGCTATATGATCATTCCTGAAACAGAATGTAGATGGATCAGAAAGACAAAAAGGGTAACCTAGATTTTTTTTTTTTTTTTTTTTTGAAATTCTTTGGCATAAACCATTTTTTTAAACATTTTGACATGAGGAAGCATGATAAAGCCCAGATCTCGGAATTCTCGGATTTTTCTTTTCTTTTATCGGCTGGATATCATCACCGGGCTAGTTTGGTGTACTTCAACATGCCCTCAAAACATGAAAATTTCCATGTATTTTATTGGATGAAAAGCAAATTACATTATTGAAATGATAGAAATCCTAGGAATAGAAATGCAAATACGGAAAGCAATAAAAACTCCTGCGCAGAGGAGTGTGCAAATAATTAAAATTCTCCTACTCTCGAACTTCGTCGATGGCAAACACTAAATTCTCTTCGAACAATTCGGCCATTCCTCCGAGTGCGTCGTCTTTTCCAGTGGATCGAATGGTGTCTGCAACTAGCTTGTCTGCCTCTCCTCATCCGACAGGAATGACATCAACGTCAGCACCTAGAGGCTTGGAGTACTAAATACAGGTATCGATCGCCCCTTCTTCCTCATGCATTATCTTCGCAGGCTCAAGGAATGTGGACCTAATATGGGGTATAATGAAGCCAATTCGTCCTTGTCCTCTTCCTCTTCCTCTACAAGATCATCCACCTCTACCACTATAGCCCAATCCAATAGTATATGAATTCCGCCCGGCCTCAATTGGTTGGCGAGTGCCCTGGCCATGTCGGCCGAAACCATTACCTGGAGCAAAGCCACTTCCGACCATGATCTTGCCTACCATGATTGCCGACTTTGACTTTTTATGATTTTTTTTGAAAGATTCTTTTTTAATGTATGATACACTAAACAATGATGACATAAAATGGGATTAATTATGAGCTAACCTATTAACCAACCAAATAAATGACCTTTTGTGTTTTTTCTTTTTTTTCTTTTTTTAAAATTACTTAATAATTCTTAAAAAGAAAACAACATAATGAAGCAATTAAAGAATTACACGATGGGATTACTAAAACATAATAATATGATGCAATCCTAATTTACTAATATGCAAACTCTAATTAAATGGGCCTACTATGCAAACTAGTTAATATGCACCTAGTATTTTTGTATATTTTTTTTATTGAAATTCGAAATTAATAACCCTAATTAAACTACCCAAAATGGAATAATTTTCTAATTCATTTTTGGGATTAATTTGATTTAAACCCCATTTTGTCTTAGAAAACTATTTTTTATTTTATTTTTTTAAATTATGAAAACATGCAAACATTTCCTAAATAATTTTTGTTTTAAAAGGTTGTTTAAATCCAATCCTAATTTATAAAAAAAAAAATGTAAAGATGAAATCCTAAAAATATTAATCCTAAAGGTCAATTTATTAAACCTACGTGTCTAATTTATTAAACCTATATGTCCTATATGCTCATGCAAGATTTTGATTTTTCAGTATTTTTCAATTTTTTAATGTTTTTTGTGTTTTTTATTTTTCTAAAAACAAGTAATTATTTTTACGCGGACACAGGGTACCCAAACGACAGAAAAGCCGGCCCAGTGCCGATCGACAAGAATTGTGAGATCTTGTGGAATCACCCACACTCGATCACATGCCTCTATCAAGTCGACCTATCTCTGGTCTCTAATCGATTTTTAACTATGCCGTAATGACCCTTGCAAATCAACTCGGTCGAAAAGTCGTTTCCTGGTCAAATTCTCGAGTCCGATGCCTTAGAATTTCTTAATGGCTTCATCCGATAAACTAGTTATCCCATGAGTGATCAGTTCAGGGAAAAGAACTATATGCGTGCAGATAAAATGCTCGTTTCAATTTATTGAAAATATAATTGGAAATTCGGGATGTCACAACTCTTCTTCTCTTATAAAAATTTCGTCACCGAAATTTAAACATTTACCAATTCTTAAATACAAAGGTGGGGTTACTGTCGTCTCATCAAATCTTCTCTTTCCCCAGTTGCACTTTTTGTATTGCGGTATTGCCAGATCACTTCCCAACTTGTCCAAACCATTATGGATTCAAAATGTTGAACACTTGTCTACTTTTGCGAAAATAAGAGCTGCAAAAATTTGGTTCTTTCTATCTTTTTATTTTTCCCTTTTTCCACTAGGCAGTTAACTACTGCATCGATGATTCAAACTCCCGACTTTGGACCCTTTTTCATCAATCCCGGGCACCACCCGGCTAAAGGTGCTGACAATTTCTCGAATTGCTTTCTTTATCCTTTAAAGTCAAAATCCTCCTTTGAACCCAAATTTTCAATGGATCCCGATTTAAATTCGGTTTCATCTTTCTTTCTTTTTTAACAAAACGCGATGTCCCTATCATAGGCGAGATTTAAGGAAAAATATATTTCCCCTACTTGAAATTCCAAAGGTCTACGATACTAATCTGCAAAGCTAAGTTGGCAATTCTGAGTGGCCTTAAGTCTGTCTCTGATAACTGCAACTGAATCACTGAGTTCTGAACCAACTCTGGACCTACGATTTTTTGCTCTCTGATCTCACCACGACCAACTGAAGTTCTGAACACTCTACTCTACTCTGCTTCGAAAGAACCATTTGACATTCTATTAAAACTTGGAATCATCCGAAAACTCTCTGCGGCAAGAATCGTCGTTTGTAAGTGAACTCAACGAGAAGGAGTTGTTCCTTTTCACTTCCTTTGAAAACCAACCCACATGTTCTCAACCTGTCCTTAAAGATCGGAATTGTCCTTTAAAACTAGTCATCCGTCTGAAGATAATAATCTGTATTATACTGCAGTTTCATTCCCAAAACACTTTGTAACTCTTCCAGAAGATAGCCACGAATTTCGGTCTCGGTTTGAAGAAATCATCACCGGCACTCCAAACAGATGAACTCTCTGACGCACGTACAACTCAGCGTGCGTGTCCAAATCAAGGTCCTTTCGTACTGTGATGAAGTGAGCCGACTTTGTTAGTCTATCGACCACTATTCAAATCGAATCATTCCCTTTTTCACTCTTTGGGAACCCAGTCACGAAATCCATCGTGATATACTCCCATTTCCACTCAGGAATCTCGAGAAGTTACAAAAATCCTCTCGGTTCATAATGCTGGGTTTTGACCTGCTGAAACATCCAACACTTGGCGACATGCTTGGCGGTGTCTGCCTTCATACCAGACCACTAGCAGTGTGGACGCCGATTCAGATACATCTTGGTACTACCAGGATAAATGCTGTAACTATTACGATGAGCTTTTGACAAGATCTCTCTTTTCGATGCTACATTGTCAGGTACACACCATCGCTCTCGGAACTTTAGTGTTCCATTATAAAAATCTGGAAGTGAGGCTTCTCTCTTTTCTATATTTGCTTGCATGACTTTCTGAATCTCTGAATCTGTCCACTGAAGCGTTCTGATTCTGATTTGCGCATCCAGCTCAATTCTGAGGATGGTTATAAGAGTCTAAAGGTGGCCTACCTCAATTTTAAAACCCAAGTTTTGTGCCTTCTTAATTAAAACCCATTCCTTGAGTACCATTTGTGCTACTGATCACAACTCTAGTATTTCCAAAGTTCCAACTAGCAACGTTGTCTCATATTCAATTCTTTCTGAGAGAATGAATATTGAAGGCTATGCTGATCAGTGAAGATCCATAATCTTTCTCCACACAACTAACATCTCCAAATTCAGTGTGAAGATTAAAGTTGCGAACTCTAAGTCATGCGTCAGGAAATTCAGCTCATGAGGTCTCAACTAACGGGATGTGTATGCAACAACCCTATCATGCTACATCACTACTCAACCCAATCCTTTAAATGACGCATCATTGTAGACCTCGAATCTTACTAGACCACATGGAATAGTGAGCATAGGTGCAGTAGTTAGCTTCTGCTTAAGCTCTTGGAAACTACTTTCATACTTAACTGATCACACAACTTTTCTTCCTTCTTCATCAGTCTCGTCAACGACGATGCTAACACTGAAAGCTTTTCTAAAAACTATCGTAATACTCGCTACTTCGATCTCTCGTCACCGTAGTCAACCTTGGCCAACTGTTCCTTTGCTTCAATCTTGGACGAGGTCCACGGAGATTTCTTCTCCTGAAATCACATGACTTAGGAAAGCCGCACAAGTTAACCAAAACTCGCACTTACTGAACTTGGCATACAGCTCATGATCTCTCAAAGTCTGAAGCACTATTCTTAGGTGCTTTTCATGATCTTCAGTACTCCCCGAGTACACTAGGATGTCATCAATGAAAACAATTACGAACTTATCCAAGTACTCCCTAAACACACGGTTCATCAAATCCACGAAAGTAGCTAGAGCATCTTTCAAACCAAACGGCATTACAATAAACTCATAATGGCCGTATTGAGTGCAAAACACTGACTTCGGTATAACCTCATTTCCAACCCCCAGCTGATGACACCTTGTCCTCAAGTCGATCTTAGAGAATCTCAATACTCCCGGAAGCTAATCGAACAAGTCATCGACCATCGGCAATGGATACTTGTTCTTGATCGTTATCTGATTGAGTTATTGATAGTCGATGCATAGGCGCAACGAACCATCTCCTTTCTTCACGAACAGAACTGGTGCTCTCCAAGGTGATGCACTAGGGCGTATGAATCCCCTTTCCCACAATTCATGTAGCTGCACTTTCACTTTCAATTCTTTCAACCCTAACAACGCCATCCAGTATGGAGTCTTAGGGACTGCCTCAGTTCCGGGTGTTAATTCAATTACGAACTCTATTTCTCTTTCTGATAACAAACCTGACACTTCTTTCGGAATTACCTCAGAAGACTTCGGTACCACGATTATATTTTCCATATTCGGCTCCTCAATTGACGCATCCATTACAATTACCAGGTAGATTTAGTAATCAACAACCAGAACCAGGTCATCTTCAGTGATGAATGACAAGGAGTGCAGGTCCTCTTCGACTTTTGGAAATTTTGAACTTTGCACACTAATTGAACAAACCGAATTATATCACTACTATAATTCATAACCTCAAAAAATTCCTCGAGCCAAACCTTTTACAAGATGACTTCCAAATCATACTTAAACAAACCCTTCAAGTACAACTATAGTCAAAGATTCATCTTTCTATTACTTTATTACCACAACGAAAATTCTATCACCTTCACTCAAAATTCTGCTGCGCGACTCTGATAAAAACATCTCAAAAACACCATTCCCTTGGTCGATGTATGGTTGACTCATTCATGCTCCTTTAGCCATCCTAATGGTGTCCCATCTGCAATAACGATGCTTACGCTCTCCCAAACTTACGCGGATAGTTCTTAACCTGATGGCCATGCTGGCCACATTCAAAGCATGCTCCCGTTAAACTGGGACACTCAGCTGATTTATGTTCCCTTCCACAACCTCTACACACGCTCAGTGAATCCTCTACCTCCTGTCGAGTGACAACATGCACCCTTCCTTGCACTGGGGTTCTGTTCGAAGTACCCCACTAAATGTCCTGAAGCATGTTTCCCCTATTCTGTTCTATTGACGGCGGTGGCAGAAACAACTGTAGTTCCATCCATCTGTACGGACAACCTTTGATCAGATGGCCGTGTTGGCAACCCTTGTATCAAGTCTTTTCCCTCTTACAGCACGGGACACATCCATGTCTCTTCTTACAGGCACAACACACATCAATCAAGTTAGGCACTGACTTTCCAATTCTACTCTGCCGGTTAGGTGAAAGGAGCACATTTCTTCTTTCATCGGCCTTTTCTCCAATTGATTTCCATCTTTGCTTAAACTGAACTTTGACTTAGATATGGTGACTTGTTCCCTGGTCACAACTCCAATTTGAGCCTCAACAGGCGCAGTAACAACAACAGTTACGGCACTGGCAACAACAGTGACAACGGCAATAGTGGCAGCTCAATCTTGATCTTGCTAACCCAAAAAGCTTCCTAAAGACTATCACGCTAGAACGATCCCCACAAACCTAGGATCGCTCGGTGCTACTACACTCTCAGTACCGACTTGCGGCGGTACTCTCATAGAATTAAATGACCCCATAAATACACTACCAAATAGCTATCAACCACATGCATTAGCATAATAAAAGTCTTTCCTACTAACTATCCCATGACTCAACGCACCTTATCACTCCATACACGAACCATGCTCTGATACCACTTAAATGGGGATGTCACGCCCTAAACCCCGAGCGCGCCAACATCCCACCATGGTCATTCAAATGCGACGTTCCCGGGTTAAGTCGCCGACCCAATCAATTCTTTAATGCGCATGCGGAAGCATATTATAAAACTCCTGACAATAAAATATGGGATAGAAAAGTAGGAAGCAATTTCACAACAATACACTTTCATAAATCAACGGAATTACAAACGAAGGCCTACAGCCAAAAGTCTACAAAAGACCGGTTCTTAAAAAGGAACTGTACTACGACCTACAAGTCAAACATGTTCTCCAAGGCTCCAGACTACACCTCTGCAACTCCTTAAGGCCAACCAAAGCGATCTGGTCGCTCCGTCCACAAGGGACCTGAAAATGTTGGCCCACAACGGGGTGCGACATCGTCTCAGCAAGTTCAACCCCATAAACCCCTATTAGAAAGAAAATACACCCCGGATGGCCTAGCCGCATCACACAGAAAACTTACCTCGTCTTAATTCCTTCCTACAGGTTAGCACAATTTATATCACACAAACTCAGGTAGTAATAAAAATTCAAACAATTGGAACGCCAACACTTTCATAAAAATCATAAATGCACTCGACACACATTCCAATTATTATTCACTGCCACACAAGGGCATAGCCTACTCGCAATTCAGCTATCTTCTTACATTAATGCCAGGCATTGCCTCCCCTCCCTTGGAGCGTGGCTTCGTCACTACGTCGACAGCATTCCCGAAGGAGCATAGGTCCAGTTGGCCTAGCCTCTACTGCGACCCGAGCCACGTCACTACATTGACGGCAATACACAAAGGATACAGGTCCAGTTGGCTTAGCCACTACTGTGACCCGAGCTACGTCACATACTGACGGCAATACACAAAGGATACAGGTCCAGTTAGCTTAGCCACTACTGCGATCCGAGCTACGTCACACACTGACGGCAATACATAAAGGATACAGGTCCAGTTGGCTTAGCCACTACTGCGACCCGAGCTACGTCACACACTGACGGCAATACATAAAGGATACAGGTCAAGTTGGCTTAGCCACTACTGCGACCCCAGTCTTTCAACCAGCACATGACAAATCAATATTGACTTTCGGACACTCTGCATTTCATTCACATACTTCAATTTCAATAGTAAACCTTAACAATCAAATTTCTGCATCAAAATCCAACACTTGGGTTTTTATGGCTAGAAACCCTATTTATCACAATCAACACTCAATTTGCCACATCCATTCATCAAATTCAAATTCTAAATGCACAAAGAACGATCGGCATGAAATTCTAAACAATTGAGGTCAAAAATAAATTTTCGAGTTTTTTTTTTTTTTTTTTTTTAATAATAGTAATAATAATCAACACTCAATTTGCCAATTCCATTCATCAAATTTAAATTCTAATTGCACAACGACAATTAGCACGAAATTCTAAGAAAATAAGATCCCAAAATAATTTTCGAAATTTATTAAATAATTAAATTTATTCCGAAAATAATTAAATAATAATATTTTAATAATTTCAAATAATAATATATTATTAAATTATTTAATAATTTCGAGATATTTAAATAAATCAAAAGTAAATTCATTTATGTCAAATCAAGGCTTATTCTAAATAAACCTACTTACCCTTAATTAAGCACACTTTAAATTAAAACACCACCTTAATCTAATCTACTCTTAAATAACCTAAGCTAACAACCTAATAATACTTAACATAAACTAAACCTCACTAAGCATAATTAACCCTCTAAGCGAGGTTTAGTGAGCTAAACTCACTGGATTAGTGAACCGAGCGGACCAAAACGACGAGGACAAAGAGAGGAACAACTTTCCTCAAAGCGGGCTGAGCATCCGAGGCCGGGAAGCCGACCAAAATGGGCCAAGACCGAGCTGCCATACCCATTTCTTTTAGCTGCTGTCCAAGGCTAAAAACTAAGAAAATAAGCTCGGGTTGAGGCGAGGATGGGTTGGGGGAATGTCGGGGAGTCGAATTGGACCAAGGCGGGACCAAATGGTGGCCGGAGGGAGCTCCGGCGAAGGCCCAAGCTGCTGGAACGCAGCTGCGCGCGGACGAGGGTGGAGGCCACGAGCGGCCAATGGCGAGCGGGCGCGGGGCTTTGCGCGCGGACGCGCGGCGGCGACGGCGGTAGTGAACGGCAAGCGGCGAGCGGCGAGGGGCGGCGAGCTGCTGGTTCCGGCAGTCTTTGGTTGTTGCATTTTCTTTTGAAGAAGAAGAAGAAGAAGAGGGGGGGTGGTCACACGCAAGGAAGAGGGAGAAGAGAGAAAGAGAGAGGGGACCACTTTTTTTTTTTTTTTTTCTCTTTCTTTAATCCAACAAAATGGCCCATGACATGACATCATCGATGATGTCATACTCCACTATCTCCAAACCTCCCACAACCATATTCCAATAGGTTCAATTTCATTTTCACGGGCATGAATTCTTGTGCATCCAATTCTTCAATTATCTTCTAATTGAACCAAATTGAAGTCCATAAAATTAATCCAATGTTACCACACTTAAATTCACATAATCACTTGACCATAGAATTAACTTAGATCCCAAAAGCACGACCAAAAGCGGGCCTACTAATTTCTCGAGCCAAATTAACCATACTTTAATTATTTTGCCGAAAAACTCGGTTTGCATGAAAAATCCTTCGAAGATGAATCAATGCTGCTAAAATGATTTGTGACATACCATGACTTCCAATTTCTAAATTCAATCTCAATTTCACGGTTAATTTCACTCTGGCACGATATTAGCGCGTCCTGATCTACCGGGTAGTTTTTAGAAATTTTTGTGCATTTGACCTGTGGTTGATCAATTCAAGCCACAATGTACATCTTTGACACATTGGCGACTCTCGGTTGTTGGGATAATCTCAAGGTTTCAAACATGAACACAGGGTACCCAAACGACGTAAAAGCGGCCCAAGGTCCGATCAACAAGAATTGTGTGATCTTGTGGAATCACCCACACTCGATCACATGCCTCTATCGAGTTGACCTATCTCCGGTCTCTAATCGATTTTTAACTATGCCGTAATGACCCTTGCAGATCAACTCGGTCGAAAGGTCGTTTTCTGGTTAAATTCTCGAGTCTGATGCCTTAGAATTTCTTAATGGCTTCACCCGATAGACTAGTTATCCCATGAGTTATCAGTTCAGGGAAAAGAACTATATGCGTGCAGATGAAATGCCCATTTCAATTTATTGAAAATATAATTGGAAATTCGGGATGTCACAGGTGGTGCTGCTGTGATCGTTGATGCAAGGCTTCGGGGACAAGCGGTGGTTGCTCGGGTGTCGTGGCGTGATTGCGGACGAGTGGCAACCGAACGGTGGCGAGAACGGTGGTGCCGACGCGGCGGAGTGGAGATCTCGGAAGTGGAGCCGGCATGGACAGGGGCCTTTCGGAGAAGATGACCCTGTAGTGCCTGCCTTTTCCTATAAAAATGACTACTCCTTCTCTGTCTCCTGTCTTCTGTCTTTTACTTTTCAATAGAAAGAAAGAACTTTTTTGACTTCTCTCTCACCAACTCCATTCCCTTTTTGTGAATATTTCGAAAACTCAGTCCAAAACTCCCCCACACTTTTCTATTTTTCCTTCCACGAAAGACTGAAGAGAAGTGCCCCCCCTTCCGAAGCCTCGCTTTTTCTATTTATAGAGGAAAAACTCGAGTTTGTTTTTGCATGTGGAGATTTTCACTCAACCACTTAATAAAGAAATGGCTCCAAAATCACACCATCGTTGAATTTTGAATTTGAAATGAAGAGATATGTTCAACAACCAAATGTTTTATTATTCAAAAAAAAAAAAAAAAATTGAAATCTTCCTCCAAATGTTTTTATTTCATAAGTTATTTATTATCCTTTATTTTTATTTTTTAAAATATAAGTTTAATCCTAAATGCAATGCTATGAAATGCTTAATATAATTTTTATGTGATGAATAAGTGAGTGGCATGGTCAAAATTAGGTGTCAACAATTAGCTCGATTATTTTTTTGTAGATGCACTAAAAGTCCTAAACTTGTGACAAAAGTGCGATGGAGCCCTAAAACATTCAAAATATGCAGGGGTAAATTCCAAATAAAGGTTTAAAGTGTTCTCATTTTCTCAAATAAGAACTTGAAGTAGATATTTTTTCAAATAAGGGTTTGAAGTACCCTCATTTTTCTCAAATGAGAGCTCGAAATGGACATTATTTTAAATAAAGGTTCAAAGTGGCCATATCAATTTCAAATAAGGGTCTAAACTTACCGGTTGTGATGGACAATTTTCATCTTTTTAATGTTATAATTTTTTTTCCTTTTCATAAAAAAAACTAAAGAAAAATAAAACTTCAAAAAAAAAAAAAAAAAAGAGCCGGCAACCCGCCGAAGATCAAAAAGGGTAGCGACCCTCTCTTAAATCTAGGCAAGGGTCGCTCGCCCTTTCTCGCCCTGGTCATGGCAAGGTTCGCCTGCCCTCGTGCGCCTAGCGACCCTAACCTAGGCACTAACAATCTCGCCAACCATCGCCGTAGCCCCCATTGACGATGGGGAGGCGGCCACAACCCTCCTACATGTATTTTTCCTCTTTTTTTTTTTAATTTTTTTTTTAATTTCATTTAATTTAAATCATGTTTGGACAAAAATATTCTTGAACAATTGGAATTTTTTACCGGCTAGCAAGGCTAGGCTCTTATTTAAAATAGTTATAATTACTTTAGGCCTTTATTTAAAAAAAAAAAAAAAATGAGTGCATTTTGGGTCATTATTTTAAATAGCCATAACCACTTTTGCCGTCCCTTTTTTAAGACTAAATATGGCTATTTGAAATTAGGTTTACTTCATATCCTTATTTGAAAAATGATGGCACTTCGAATAATTATTTAGAATTTTTCCAAATATGCAATTGAGTATTAAAACTTGTCAAATTAATATGATTAAGTCATCTCATTAACTTCGCCAAATTATTATTTTCTCTTTCCTATATGGCATTAGCATTAATAAAGTAAAATACAATACTAAATCATCGTTTTGATCCAAATCTCAATTTTTAACCTAAATATTTGTTAAGTTAGATTAAAAAAACTATATATATTTTTTAAAATACAAGAAAAAAAAAAAGAAAAATACCCAAAAGCAGGAAAATGAGGTCCTTCGCGATTTGTGGCCCTCTCCTAAATATGGGTGAGGGTTGCTGACTCTTGCTGGTCATGGCTGACACCTTAACCACCCTAATCCATTTAGTGGTGTTTGCAGTGTAGGTCTTTTTCTTTTTTAGTATTTTATTTTTGGATAAAATTTTAGCCTCTTATTTTTTAATCTTATTCAACGAGGATTTAAATATGAAAACCAAAAACCCATTCCCGGTCCGCGAAAGGGACAGAAAATATCTTTCGTTTCTGCTGCTTCCATTCGTGGTACTGGTGGATCGGCCCCACGCGGTTTCTCGTTCTTTTTACCGTCGGAAAAGGTTTTTCGTTGGATCATGATTGCCAACTTTGACTCTTGTGCGTTGAAAGAGAAATACCACTTTTTGTAGACCATGCACACGTGGGTGACGTAAAGATGTGACACTTGCAATTTTTGACTTATTTTCAAAATCAGTATACATATTCAACCAAAAAAAAAAAAAAAAATCAGTATAGTGTCTATATATATATAACTTATTGCTATAGCAGTAAAAACTTAATAAGGCCAGCTACCATAAAAAAATTCAAATAATACCTATCATAATAAAACTACCTAAATTATATTTATCCTCTATTTTAGTTCTTCTAGGACATATTAGTTACATTTGTATAAATTTGGGATTTTTTATGACACAATTTTTTTGGGTATTTATGTCACATTAGGTAAGTTTAGGATTTTAGTAATGCAATTTTTATTTTATTTTTTGAGATATTGATGTCATAGTAGACAAAGTGTAGGGTTTTTGTAGTATTAACTCAAACTAACAAAGGAGTCTAATATGACAAGTCACATTGCTTGGTTTGATGCTTGTTAATTTCTTATTTCTACTTTTTGTAATCCTAGAAGTTACTTTTACATACCGAATACCTCAAAAATTTCTTAAACTTGCATAAATATTAGCACATGAAGGTGATTTCGAGTAATGCGAAAGACGTTTCAAAATTCAAAGCCATTTCTAAATTTTGACAAAAAAGAAATGAAAATCATAAGCAAAGTTACAATGCTGCCCACACACACCTGCCAATAACCTAAACACTCTACATATGAATGTATTCAATTCAAACGCATAAAGAAAATATAAGGAAAAAAGATGAAAGAAATTGAGCAATTTTTTACATCAATTCTGGATTAAGTATTGTTGGTTTTATACATCCATGTGGCTACTGGAGATCATGAAACTCTGCACTCTCTGTTTTAAGAGTATAGAGAAACAGTGAACCATTTTTTAAGGTACTGAGATACCAACATTTTCTCACCATTCGATTAGACAGATTTTTGAGATTTTCCAATATTAAATTAGTTCATTCATTTATTTATCTGCTGAAAAAGACGCACGTATTAAGGACTAGATTGGAGGGTGGATCAAGTTTACGACATAAGCACAATGATTTGGGCCTGATCTGGACACAATTTATTGAACATGGTAACAACAATACAGGGTCGAAAACAAAAATTATGGTATATGAAGATTTGCAGGATTCAGAAACTTGAATTCTCAACAACATAAAACTAATATCCACTTAATCAATTTTCTGACTTTTGTGATGTACATGATCAGGTGCCTATAATCTGCCGATGGGAGTTGTACGAATTGGGCCTAAAGCCCAAAGCGTAGAGGCCCAAATAAGCCCCCTCAGCCCATTTAACGGGCTCTTCCCCTCCCTGCAGAGAAACCTGAATAACAAAAACGAAAGCAAAGCATCAGCAGCAGCAAGAGAGAGAGAGCTTTGAAGAACCAAGAAAGAAAAATAGGATTTCTTGCGTGCCTCTCCACGGGTTGAATTAACTTCGTTTCGTGGCCCGGGGTAAGGATTCAAATTCTTTATCCGTTAAATTAAGGGAAATTTTCATAGCTAAGTGGTGAATTCGGATCTGTTCGAATTCTAAGTTGCTGGTTCAATCCATGAGTTGTTTAGCTGCAAAATCATGTAGTAATGAAAATTTAGGGTGTGTTGGAGCCGTCAGATTTTACGGATGTTGATTTGGAGTTACGGTTTGGTCGGAGTGAATTTTTGAAGTTTTGTGTGCGCGCCACCAGAACCCATTTAGGAATTACTATGTTTGGGTCTGGTTTTCACCTGCCTTGGACCATCTTTTGGGCCGGCCAAATTTAAGATGTTTTAGTACTTCGAGAAAACTTTATTTTGACAATAAGCTCGCTGAAATTGGAGTTAGTAAAGAGACAAGATGCGTCCGGTAAGTGGGACAACAATGACTGTTCTGCTATAGGCAAGCTTTTCATTGACAACTAGGAGTTGTTATGTTGCTGAATAAGTGTAGATTAGTCGAGTCTTAGCTGGGAAAGTTATCGATTTTTTATTTACATTTCTTGTTTAATTGATAAAATTTCGAGTTCATTGGGTTGAGTTGTCTTCGTTGTTTAGTTTTGGTAATTTCCTTGTTTCTTCTGCAATTCTTTCTTGCTTTCTTGTTTTGTTTTCTGTCTTTTTCTATTCACTACGAGTTGTGCATTTTTGGGATGTAATCTCCAGCAGGTCTTGCCCTGGGAGTGCAGGTGTTTGTTGTGCCCTTATGATAATTTTGAACATCAAATTGTGATTCCATGGGTTAAAATTATGATTTTCGGTTGCTTTTGTTGGATATGAGTTAGCCAGTAGGAAATTTTGTCACAGAATTTTGGTTTTAGTTCCTCCCGTGGTCGGACTTTGTTACCCTTCGTGTTTGATTTGGGCATTTCAATGGATCAATAGATAAAGTTTTGATGCTATAGCTGGAATACTGAGGCAAAAGAAAATTAGAAAGAAATTGAGAGGAGAAATGAGAATAATATGATTGAGAGAGCGGATACGAACAAGAAGAAGAAGGCATTTGTCAGGAGAATGTAACATATCGGTCATGGTGTACTTATGGAACATGTTTGATATACAAGATGGACTCAGTCCCAATAGTTTGATCGTTCGGGATAAAGGACTGTTTATCACTGTGTCAGAGTCTCGATGCAAGAGCTGGAATCCTAACTATAATCGTATATTCTGCATGTCATACTAGTTATTGCCCTCCCTCTTTCTGAATTATCCTGAAATTCATGCAAGCCCCAACTTACAGACAAAGCAGATTATTAAGGAATAAGCTTCATACACGTTGACACCTAAATTTTGCATAAAAAAATGGGTTAATTTTTACCCAAAAAATAAAAATTGCATGACATATAGTTTAGAAACTTTTCTGTTATTTTGTTTTATTTTATCTTATTTTGTTGAACCGCCGATGAGGGCAAGATTTTTCACATATTCCGCTAAGATTTTTTCCACATTCGGGTAATATACACTGGGGGACATATTTTTGGGCAGAAATGAAATTTTTGGGTGGAATATTTAAAAAATACAAAAAAGAATATTACACGGGGTGTATATATTTCAAATGATATATTCAGGGAATTATGCACAAGCGAAATTGGAAACAAAATATGCCACAAAGATCTACATTTTTCCCCTATAAAAGGTGTTGTGTGCATACGGACAAATGGGGATTCGAAAAAATTCAGAGAAGAAATCGAGAGGAAAAATTTTGTTTCTTTCTTTTGTTGAGCCTATTTTCCTTCGATTTCTCTTTAGGTCAAAACAAAAGAGAGAAAGTTGAAAAAGGAGCGGAGAGAAGACGTGAAGAGAGGGAGAGTACAGTGAGAGAGACGTGTGAATAGACAAGAGAGAGAAAAGAAAAAGAAAAAAAAGGGAAAAGCAGCGCAATAAACGGGGGACTGTTCATCATCTCTTCCACCCTTGCCGCTCGCGTCTGCAACCGACCGCCGGATCTTCCTCAACCGCGCCGCACCGCCGTGCCCGCACCCCGCCGCCTCTGCTTCGCTCGCAACGACCGTGCTTGACGCCCGACGACTGCACCTCGCTCGTGCCTGCGTTGCCCTTCACCTTCGCACTGCTCACCATCGTCCGTAGCCACCGCGCCACTACCTTTGCAACAGCCGCTCGATCAGCCGACCTCCCTCGCCACATGAAGCCTGCTGTCATTACCTCCGGTTACCGTCACTCCGAGCACCCTCCGCGACCTGCGCTCGCTGTTTGCACCACCCAATCGCCAACGCCAATCACCGCCCCTCCTCCTCATGCTCGAGCGACCCATCTACAGATCCCGAGTCTCCGGTCGCCACCACCACACCAGCATCGTCGTGCCGCGCCTGTGAGCCCCTACGACGCCGCTGCCACCATTGTCCACCTCGCTTGCCTCCCGCTTGGAGCCTGATGCCGCCCCCTGCTCGCTTGAGTCGGTCTCGCACCAGCAGTAGCTCGCGCCGAGCCCCATCACTGAAGCCTGCCAACGCCTGCAGCGCCACTCGCCGCTTCGCCAGCCACAGCCGCGCACTGCCTCGCCACCGGAGCTCCTCGCCGTGCATCTGCCCTGTCTCGCCAGAGCTCCTTGCCAGCGAATCCTCTCACCGGAGCGACCACCATGTTGCTGCATTGCTTGGAAGAAAAAAAAAGAAAAAAGAAAAAAAGAAAATCACATTAGGTAGTTTTCTATTTATTTTATTTTACTTTATTTGTTCTTTTTTAGTATAATTATTCCTTAGTGTAAGGATGAGATGTTCGACATGAAATAGCCTGTGAAATTTGTGATTGAGTTCGATTTTCGCGCCCGAAATTCAACTCGCAATTGCTTGAAAAATTGCCAATCCGATCTCACGCCCGAGATTCGATTTATAATTTATTTAAAATTGGTCAACCCGATCTCATGGGCGAGATATGGTTCGTCAATTTGGATATCAATCTTGCTCTGATTTGCTGTTGTGCCGTTTAAGTTAATTTTGTTTTCATAAAAAAAAAATCAAAAAATGTAGGTTAGAATTAGGTTTATTTCCTGTTTTAGGGTTTGCATATTTAGAATAGGAATTTTATTTCGAATAAAAAAAAATCAAATCAATCAATTTAAATTGCTAGATTTTTAACTTGGATTGCATGTTTAATTATTTGGCAATTATTAATTTCGAAATTAATAAAAAAACACAAAAATCATCATGCATATATCATGTAGAATTAGGTCATCCTTTGTACATCATTGCACATTAGGATAAAACTGCATATTTCATTTTAAGTTTAGATTGATTTAGATAGACTGCATCTTAGGTTAGAGATTGCTAAGTTAAGATAATATCTTGGTTTAAATTAGGGTTTAGCCTGACCTATTCCTTAATATAAGTGGGATAAAATCTTAATTTAGCTAGATAATTTTCACATTTTTCTAAATTTCGAATTTCATAAAAAAAATACCAAAAATGTCTTAGGATAAATTAATTCCATTCTCTAGGATAGGTTGTACATTTATTAAGAAAACACAAAAAATATTATGTGCATGTCATTTAGAATTAGATTCATGAAATGCATGACATTTAGTGATTGTTGCTAAGTCCATTTAATTAGAAATTGCTTGTCATTAGAATTTGGTCATTTAGTTATATTGCATTGCATAAAGCATGAAAACAAAAAGAAATTGCGTGTTAATTAAAAATAATATCTAGGCTTATTGATGTGAATTCTGATCTAACAACACAGATGCTTTCGTTGTTACAAGGTAAGTCTCGTAATTTATTCATTGTTTTCTTGGGTGTTAAATTGGTGGTTTACGCACCCGCATGATCACCTCATATGTTAGGGAAATAGATTTAAAATTAATCCAAACTGTTTGCAAAAACATTTTTGAAAATAAAAAGAAATGGTACCGAAATGGCATTAGAGAAGTCTAGTGTAATCAAGTCCCCGTATCTAAAGTCTCTGGTTCGTATGAGTAAAAATAATTCTCTCATTATTTTACTTAGGTGTCTAATCGACCTACCATAAACTGATTAATGGCGACTCCTAGATAAAATCCATTTGCATGTTAAAAAATTTGAACCTAAGTCACGAATTGATATGGGCTTGGGAGAGCCCGAACTAAGTTTATACTTAGTAATCCATTAGCCAAACCATATGTGGTATACCCCGAAAAATTTGGTCACAATAATACATATGTCCACTAACAACTTCAGATTTTATTCGCTAAGTAACTCTTTTCCCACTTGCTGACATCTCTATAACTCAATTAGTTCCTGCTCGTCTCTAGCTTCTATCTTCAGCTCATGGCAAATTCTTCATCTTTTTATGTTCACTTGTGTAGTCACAAGAGGACCAGCTGAACTGTTAAGCAGTCCATTGTCTTCTGAGGATGACCTGCAGGAGCTTAGGAGGGAGCTCGAATGAATCTATTCCAAATGGTTATGTTGCTCCACTTAAGAAGTCAGAGTCTTTTGTTGCAAAGCTGAAAGTTGCGACAAGAAGCTTCAGATCTGATATAATTCTCAGCAAAGGTGGTCTTGGAAGTCTTCAAAGGTTGCCTTGATAAGAAGGGGTCTTTGCTAGAGCACAAGAATGACTCCAATTGCCAAAAAAAAATTAAACCCAAAGAGCATGCAAGGATTCAAAGAGTGGAAGGTAACCTTAGTTTCTCTTAGGAAAGCTCAGGTTGCATGTGCTTTGTAGTATTTAATGTTAATCATTATTGCATTTTAATCAAGAAGCTCTAGTATGATGGTGGGAGAAGAATCATGTCCAGATACATAGTTTGTTGTAGAAAGATGAGAACGAGATGATAGATGTTAGTGGCCTTTTTTGTTGCTAGATTATTCTGGTTTTGTGTGGCTAATTTCATACAAAGCTTACTATCTCAATTTGCTTTCTTCCTTTCGAGAGTATATGTCATTGCCCAACTAAACACATATTTATGGGGATTTGATCAATGATGGGACCAGATTATTCTGTTAGGATTGCATTATTTAGGAGAAGACAGTGTTTGCTCCTCTTATCCTTTATTGTAGGGTCTGTGACTTGTCCTATGGCCAGGAGTATTTCTAGGCAAGAGCTCAAGTCGACACACTTTTTTGTTGTATCGTTCAAGTCCACATAAAAATATTAAAAAATCTTGTGAGATTATGTTTTCCAGGACTTCTGGGGTTAGTGAAGTACTCTCCACACATGCAATAGAAGAGTAAAAAATTTGATTATCCTGCACTTGGTGCTGTTAATTTTCCAGTGTTTATTTTATCTTTGTTCAAAATCAAATTAGCAAGCACAAGCTTTGCCATTTGTTTCTCACACGGGTACTATTCACGGGTGCTCTCTACTAGGCGATTTTGGGCATTGTTCACCGTATGGTGTTCTGTTAGTTCCCGGAGTTCCAGCCGTCCATTTATGCTAAAATTTGGAGGATGGGTTCTCCTGAGCTTCCTCTTCAACTTCACCGAACGGTTTCCCTTGATTTGGTCTATAAGTCGAGATCTCCTTGGCACTTGTCGTGCTCGCCATCTTGACCTATTGGAGTGGTGTTTTGCTTGGCGTGGTGGTTCCAGCCAGTCGTTTAGGCCTTGCTTTGGAGGACAAGGTTGCCTAACCTACCTTCACCCCCCCACCAAGCTATTTCTCCTAATTTGGCCTACAAGTTCAAATCACATCGGCCTAGTGCTCACATTATTCCGGTGTTTCTAGGTTCTGCTGTGTCTGTTACCGCCTGCTGAGCCAATTCTGAGCAGGCTTGACTTGCCTAATCTCTTGCATTGTGCCGCTGAAGCCTAGCTTGGTACGCTTCATTGCCTTTCAATGGTTTTTCTATGGTAGTGTGTGGGCTACATGCTAGGTGTTTGTGCTATGGCCTCTTCCACCGCTGGTGCGGGTGGACTTCCTCGAGAGGCTCAGCAAGCTGTTGGCACCTCAAGGGGGCGAAGCCCTTCCCCCCATGCCCATGTTAGCTTCGCCCCCTCCCTCCGTTCCTATGTTAGCTCTCCCTCAATGCCTCCAGGTCAGGCCGACCCCTTCAAGTCCGGCCCTACAAGTTTGAGAGGCAATCAGCGTGGGCCTCAGAAACCCTTCAGCCCACTTGGGACATTCTCGTGGCCGTAGCCGTGCTTGGTCATCCTCCAATAGGCCGCATGGTTCTGCTCAACGACCAGGAGACTCGAAGCCTACCCCTACTAGCTCTTGGGCTAATGTTGCGTGGCTTGCTGCGAAAGGATACTACCTATCCTATGCCCCCTTCCTTTGTGGATAACAAGCCGATTGTCCACCTCTCGGAGGAAGTGTTGGAGGCAATCGATCCCAAGTGGCACGAATGCCTCATTGAGTATTATGTTGGGAAGAAAATTCATTTCAAACTCACGGAACAAGCATTGATGTCAACTTGGGGCTCGAAGCTTGTGGAGGTGATGGCGGATAATCAAGGTTTCTTTTTCTTCCATATCCCGGACTCGGCTTTCCGGCGAAGGATCCTCAAAGATGGGCCCCTCACGGTGGCAAGGGTTCCACTCATCTTACAGTAATGACAACCACTCTTGGAATTAAAGAGGGATAACCAAACCTTCATTTCGGTCTAGATTAGGTTGAAGAACATTCCCTTTAATCTGTGGTCGGCGTCGGTGATTGGTGGCATTGCTAGTGTGGTTGGGAAACCCCTTTATGTCGATCAATGCACGGAGTAAATAAAGATGCTTTCTTTTGCTAGGGTGTGCGTAGAAATTTATGCTAAACAACCTAGGTGCACCTTGGTTGATGTGGTCTTGAACGAGGTTTTGCGCTCGATTGCTATTGAGTACGAATGGAAGCCGGTTGAATGCCCTATTTGTGGCACTTTCGATTATAGGTGCAAGGATGTCACAGCAATGTCAACCCGAACAAAGTCTTGCAATAAGCTTAGCACTTTACGGACCCTTTCGTCCCTGACCAGGCCCCTGATCCTACTCTGGTAGTGGTTGAGAACCTAGAGGTGTCGCAACTAGACTAGAGTTAGGTTAAGGGGAAAAAGAAGAAGCCATTGTAGTCGAGGGAAGGACCCTCATCCCGCCCGTCTTTCACCAGCGAAGTGGGCAGTATCCTCAAGCTCAAGACACCACCTCCGAAAAGGGTGTGCCTCATTCCTCTTCTCACAAGTCTTTGAGGGGTCTTAGGTTGTTGAAGTTGGTGTCTCCTCCTTCTAGCCCTATGGCGGAGAGACCCAACTCTCTGTTGGAAATCCCCTCTCCTCGCATGGAAGATATTGATCCAGCTAAAGCCTCGACCTTCGGTCCACTTGGTCCTTGTGAGGATTCCAAGTTCTCGGGCAATTTTAGTAGCTTAGATGATGACTTGCTCTCTCCTGGCCCTTCCCTGAGGCTCCTCCAACGAGTAGAAGAGCCGTGTCCCTTCAAGAGAAGCTACTATCCCTTGATCCAGTCCCACCTCCTACTACGACCCCTTCTGCCTCCGCAGCTAGTCAACGGAAGCCTGTTAGGCGGAGGTAGGCCTTCACTCCGTCCCTCCATTTCTACTATATGTTTATATTATATATCTATGTATATTGGCTTTTGGAATGTGAGAGGCCTTATTGACCCCTTGAGGCAAGCCAAAGTTAGGAACCTCATATCTTCTAACGGGTTTTGTCTGGTTGGATTATTGGAGACAAAACTGACGAAGTCTCTGTTTTGCTCCATTTCTATTAGGCTTTTACGGGATGGAATTGGGTTGCCAATTATGACTCCCTCATAGAGGTAGGATTTGGGTTAGTTAGAACCTTTCTTTGATGAGTTTTGAAATGATTTCCTCTAATAGTCAGGCGATCCATGGTAGCTTGAAGTTCCTTATGTCTGGTATGTGCTGCTGCATCTCGGTAGTATATGCTAAACATACTTTTATAGCTCGAAGGCCTTTGTGGGTGGACCTTTTATAGATGAATGCTTTTTTCCAAGATTTGGCTTGGTTGGTGGCCGGAGATTTTGATGCCATCAGGGACCCTTCTGATCAGTTTGGGGGCTCCAACACCTGAATTCCTTACTTTGATGAATTCAGTCAGTGTTTAATTCAGTTAGAGTTAGAGGACCTGAGGTATGTTGGCTTTCGCTATACTTGGTCCACTTCTTTGGGGGTTAACTGAAAGGCTAGGAAGATAGATCGTGTGCTTGTGAATGCTAAATGGAGCTATGATTTCTCTTACTCGGAAGCGTCTTTTCTAGTGCTTGGCATTTCTGACCATACACTAATGGTGGTTAAAGTGTTGCAACTAGTTCTTCGAAGATAGCTTTTTAAATTTTTTGATTTCTGGACTAAACACCCGTCCTTCCATGACATTGTTTCGCAAGTATGGGAGAGCTCGGGTGAAGGGGTTCCTATGTATAGGTTGGTGAGTAAGTTGAAGGCCCTTAAAGGCTATTTAAAGCATCTCAATAGAGAGTCTTTCTCTAATATCTCCGAAAGGGTTGCTGCGGCGAGGAATGCTTTAAGGCTCGCCCAAATTGGCCTTCAGCAGGACCCGACCAGCGAGCTTCTTGCAAAGTTGGAGAAGACTCATCAAAGGACTTTTGTGGAGTTGAGGAATCAGGAAGAGTCATTCTTCAGACAAAAGTCCAAGATCAAGTGGCTCAAGGAAGGGTGACCAGAATACCAAATTCTTTCACCATTCCGTTAGTAGGAGACAGCTAAGGAACATGATTCTTTCTGTTATGGATACCTCTGGTAATATTGTTTCCGAACTAAGCTTAGTGCAGCATACCTTCATCTCTCACTATAAGAGCTCTTGGCACCGTGCACCTTATCTTCCAAACCCTCTTTACTAGATCTACAGGAGGTCATTCGGTGCCCTCTTAAGGAGGAACAGGTTAGTTTCCTCTCTCATCCCTTCACTGATGCAGAGATTCATGATACCATGTTCTCCCTTGTTCGAGGGAAGGCTCCTGGGCCGGATGGGTTTGATGTTGAGTTTTTTAAGCACATTTGGGATATGGTAGGGCCATTGGTCATTGAAGCAGTTGAAGGATTTCCTTGCCACGGGAAGACTTCTCAGGGAGATCAACAACACCATCCTAGTGTTGATCCCCAAAGTTCTTAATACGACGTCTATCAATAATTACAAGCCTATTGCCTATTGTAATACTATTTATAAATGTATTACCAAGGTTTTAGCTAACCGTGTGGCTGCAGTTCTTTGCGACATTATCAGCCCTTCTCAAAATGCTTTCGTCAAAAGCCGGCGAATCAGAGACAATATTCTTCTGGTCCAAGAGTTGTTTGTTGGATTCCATCTTGATTCGTACGTTCCTACGTGTGTTGTTAAGGTGGATTTTCAGAAAGCTTATGGTATGGTTGATTGAGACTTTCTTGAGCTGGTTTTTCGTGCGTTTGGATTCCCGGACCACCTAGTTTGACTTATCATGGTACGTGTGCACACTCTTAAGTTTTCTATTCTTTGAATGGGGAACTTCACAGGTTTTTCCCTAGTGCCCAAGGCCTTCATCAGGGGGATCCCATTTCTCCCTATTTTTTCACTTTGGTTATGGAGGTCTTCTCCGAGATCCTTAGTGCTTGCGTTAGGCAATCGGATTTCAAGTTTTTCTGGAGATGCAAGGCTTTGAGTTTATCTCACATGTTCTTTGTAGACGATGTCTTCATATTTTGCGGAGTTGACTTGGCCTCGATCTCTCTCTTGAAGGAAGGTTTGGATACCTTCTTCGCATGGAGTGGATTGAAGCCAAACACCAATAAAAGTGAAATTTTTATTGCTGAAAGGTCGGCTGAGTTGCGGAGTGAGATTTTTTTTGCCCTTGGTTTCCTTGAAGGGAAATTGTTGGTGTTATTTGGGAGTGCCTATCATTTCCTCATGGCTCGGCAAGGCGGACTGTGTCTCCCTAGTTGATCGTATAACGACCAATGTCCAATTTTCAACCCAGCGCTTTCTCTCCTTTACTAGCCGTCTTCAGCATATAGGGTCAGTACTTCATGCAATCTAAGCTTATTGGGCAAGTGTATTTACTATACCCATTGCAATGTTGGACCGTATTGAGCAGATCTTAAGACGGTTTCTCTAGAAGGGCCCGGGCCTAGGGAGGGGTGGAGCCAAAGTTTCCTGGGAAGACGTATGCCTTCCAAAGGATGAAGGAGGACTCGGCATTTGCAGATTGAGGGATTGTAATAAGGCAGCGATGTTGAAGCACATCTAGATCCTATTTACAGACAATGAGTCCTTGTGGTGCAAGTTGATCCACTCGACTTTCCTGAAAATGAAGAGTTTTTGGGTGGTTAGGAAGCCTACTTTCTGCTCTTGGGCTTGGAAGAGAATCCTCCATCTCAAGACCGAGTTCCGACTCTCCTTCCTCTGGAGGTTAGGGGATGGCCTTTCTGTCTCATTCTGGTTTGACCATTGACACCCGAGAGGCCCCCTTAATCTTTTATTCTCGAACTCTTTGATCTGTATCTCTAGTTTACCCAAGCACGCTACGGTGGCTGATCTTTTTTCATCATCTAGACAGTCCATGAGGATAGTGTTAAAGTCTTGGGAGTAGCCCATTCCTTTTTTTTTTCTCGGGTACCGCACCATTTTACTTGGCTAGAAAGCCCTTCTTGTTTATTCTCAGTTGCTTCAACATGGCATGCCATCAGAAGGAAGAAGGCTCGGGCTGATTGGGCTTCCTTAATTTGGAGTAATGTTATCGCTTCAAGATATCAGTTCAATCTTTGGCTGATTATCAAGAACTGTCTTCCCACTCAAGTCTTGCTTTTATCACACGGCAGGATTGGGGATGTGTTGTATGCTTTTTGCAAACTGACACCGGACTCCATCAATTATTTGATTTTTGGTTGTTGCATCACAGCCAGATTTGCTCTTTTTTGGGCTGCTAGATGCAACCTCCCGTGGCGCAACAAGGCTTGGTCAAAGAATCTTCGATGGGCTTTGAAGTTCCTTTCCGGTAAGGATTTCTATCGTTCCATTGCCCGCTTTTCCTTTGGTGCTCTTTGCCACCTTATTTGGAAGTACGTGAACGAGATTATGTTTAGAGACCATACTTTGGCGCTTCCGACCGTGAAAAACCACCTTATTAAAGTTGTTAAGGACAAGGCCTTAATGTTCAAAAATGTTGAGGATAACTCGAGGAATAGGACACTTCAACGTAGCTGGGGGATTGATCCTTGCATTTTCTCTTTTAATCTTGCTGATCCTTAGTGTTCCTGCTTATGGGCCCTATTTTTTGAACATCCACCAGAAGTCTAGTCGCTCATTTGTCAAACTCTAATCCTTATCCAGACTTTGCTAGCAACTTGTTTTATTTCGCATTTATTTGTCAAGACTTATTTTAAACACCTATTCACCCCCTCTAGGTGTTCGTACTAGTATTTTCAATTAGCTGGTTATCCATTAAATTCTTTTACCTGCATATATATACTAATATGTTTATCATGGCATTCATTTCATAATATTAAAATATTGATGGCCCCATGCTTTAATATTTCTATGAGAAGAATTATATTAAATCTAAAGAAGCATGAGATATTGTTTAAAAATCAGAATAGAGTTTCGATAAGATTATGTGAAACGTGAGGACGTATATATCATTACATGCATGTGGTTGCACTAGGAGGAATATTTATCACCCAAAACACTCTATGTATGTATACCTAGTTTGTTCATGTATAGCTTCAGTGAGATTCAAAAATGATGAACTCAAATGATAAGTCCCAATGTCAAATCTTAATTAGTGAAAAATTACCATGCCGTTGCATGTACCAATAGTCAAATCTCATAATTTTTTTCCCTTAATCCCATAGGGTAAGCTATGTGTACCATTTGACCATGAAGGAACCGAGCAATCATGCAGCTAGATCATGTCCCTATTCTTGGGGAAGAAAATTGAGAAAGAAGTGATTGAATCCATGCATGATTTTACTTTATGAGATTTTGGGTGGGGGCCAGGTGGAACAAGGTCCTTCGCTTTTCTTCTTTCTTGAATGTGTTTTTCCAAAGTCAATAGCTCTCAAAATTATCTCCTTAAACCCCACAAAAATGCTACAGTTCTCTTTATACTTGAGTATACATTATAGTTTTCAGCTTTTCCTTCAGCGTTTGCTTGTTGCCTATCTCCGAGCAAAAGGAGAATATAAATACGTTAAAACAATACTTTTGAAATACTAATTTGTGACTCATTACGTGTCGATATTCTATTTGATGGGAGAATACTAACAATCTGAACAATATTGAATTACCACAGAAAACAAAATAATTTCCCATCTTGTGCAATCCTAATAGGTAACGATATAATAAAACAATATAAATGCCAAGTATGCAAACGCAAGACGATTTTTTCACATGAAAAATCGCCTCAATGTAAGGAGATAAAAAATCACAAGACCGGATTTCATCCAAAATCTTCACTATCAACAAAATCATGTGAACAAAGTTCTTCTCTAGTAAATACTAAAAGGTACATAGCAATAAAGGCTCAAAAAGATTATTCTTGATAATACACATAAATTTCTTAAAAGATCAATGATAAATTTGACAAAAAATGAAAGTTTTGATCAAACCACGAAAAACTTGATGTGGGGAGCTTCAAACAAAAATCAAACAATTTGGATTCAAGAAGAGTGCACCAAGAACATGCTGACAAAATCTCAGCTCAATTGGACTACAAATCGATCTCCAATGCTAGCTTGATATAAATCAGACTGATCCCCCAACCTCAGATTTTCCACTTTCCCTTTCTCTTTTTTAATTGCGTCTTTACTAACTTTTTTGTAGCTACCTTTTAAAAGGTAGTAAGAAATTATATTTCTTCATATGATTTATCATATAGGTGCAAGCCTTTTTGGGCTTACAATTCATTGGGTTTCTTCCACATGGGAGTGAATCCAGTTAACAAATCTCCCCTCATGATGATGTGGAGAAATTTATCATCCCTACTATCAATTGACAATATTTAAGCTCATCCCTTAATAGATTCTTCATCATCATATTGGAACCGTTATGATCCGTATAAATTTTCTGAAGTTCCAATAGCTATTCATCTAGAACATCCATTATCTAATGATATCTAATATCAATGTATTTCGATCTAGAATGAAAAGATGAATTCTTATCAAGACGAATTGCGCTTTGATTGTCACAAATAACGCATACCTCTTTTGCCTGAACTCAAGTTCTTCTAAGAACTTCTTCAGCCATAGCATCTCTTTACTAGCTTTGGTTGCTACAATAAATTCAACTTTGGTTATAGAAAGTGCAACACACTTCTACAATCTTGATTTCTATGACATAGCCCCACTACCAAAAGAAATCAAATAACCATAAGTAGATTTACGAATATTAATATCTCCTACCAAGTCAGCAATCTATGTATCTAATTAACTCAATTTTTCCTAGTCCCAAAACTGAATTTCAAACTAAAAGTTCCCCGACGATACCTCATGATCCACTTTACTATATTTGAATGCTCTTGACATGGATTTGACAAATAATGACTAATAATGCCAATTGCATGTGCTAAGTCTGGATGTGTACATACTATGGCATAGACGAAGCTTTCTACAATCGAGGCATATAAAACACTTTCCATGTCTTTCTTCTCTTCATTAGTCATAGGACTTTGCTTTGCATTTAACTTAAAATGAGTAGCAAGAGGAGTACTGACCAATTTAGCTTTGTCCATCTAAAATTTCTAAAGAATTTTCTCAATGTATTTCTCTTTTGATAAGAACAATTTTTAGCATCTTTGTCTCGAGTTATTCTAATGCCAAGAATCTACTCGCTCAGCCTAAGTCTTTCATGGCAAAAGACTTGCTCAATTATTTATTCAACAACTCAATTCGTGAAGCATTATTGTCAACAATCAGCATATCATTAAAATAAAGTAAGAGAATAATAAAGTTATCATTAAAAAATTTTGGACAAACATACAGTTATTTGATGAAGTTTTCTTATAGCCCTATTCCATCATAACTGATATAAACTTTGTGTACCATTGTCTCGATACTTGCTTTAGACCATAAAGACTCTTTTTCAATTTGCACACATAGTTCTTTTTTCCTTTTACTTTGAAGCATTTTGATTGTTCCATATATATCTCTTCCTCTAAGTCACTATATAGGAAAGGTGTTTTGATATCCACATGCTAAATTTCCAAGTTTAGGCTAACTGCCAAGTCTAGTGCCACAAGGATAGAAGACATTTTTACTATCGGAGAAAATATATCATTAAAATTAATAACCTTTCTCTAACCAAATCCCTTAAAAACTAATCTAGCTTTGTATCGTGGTTGTAAAGTCTATTCATCTCATGTTAACTTGTACAGTCACTTATTCTTTAAAGCTCTTTTGTCTTTAGGTAACTTCACCAGTTCAAAAGTATGATTATCTTAAAGTGATTGTATTTCATCCTGTATAAAATCAAGTCATTTGCTTTTGCACTAATCTTCTATTGCTTTTACATTACACTTTGGTTCACCTGCATCAGTCAATAATATATACTTATCTTTAGATGGTGGAAGGTCGTCGGTCTCTAAGAGATCTCTAGATTGGAACATTAAGTGGAGCATCTAATGGAGCTTTTGGTTTAGGAACGGTATCATTAAAGCTATTTTGTATCGTGGTTGTGAAGTCTGTTCATCTCATGTCAACTTGTATAGCCACTTATTTTTTAAAGCTTTTGTCTTTTGGTAACTTCACCAGTTCAAAAGTATGATTATCATAAAATGATTATATTTCATCCTGTATAGCATCAAGTCATTTGTTTTTGCACTCATTTACATAACACTTTGGTTCACCTACATCAATCAATAATATATACTTATCTTCAGATGGTGGAAGGTCGTCGATCTCTAATGGATCTCCGGATTGGAACATTCTATGGAGCATCTAATGGAGCTTCTGGTTTAGGAACAATATCATTAGTTTCAACATGTTTTGGGACTTGTGCATTGTTTGGAATATTCACTTCTTGTTGCTCCTCATTAACATGTGCAGTAATATGTGTGAAAGGAACTGGATCCAAGTTAAGCAAATCATCACTAACCTATGGCGTTGAAATCATTTCTAATTTCTCAATATCCTATATTGTCTGATCTTTCATAAACACAATATCTCTGCTTCTTATAGCATTCTTTTCAATTGGATTATTAAATTTGTAGCCAAACATATCATCTCCATGGCCAATGGTTATGCATTGTCGTGTTTTCACATCAATAGACTTCTCATATTTGGGAATATATACAAATGCCTTACACCAAAAGACACGCAAATAATCATGAGAAACATATTTGTTTGTCTAAACTCTATTAGGAACATTAAACTCTAAAGGAATGGATGAAGTAAGATTTAATATGTGTGCATTTACACTTAAAGCTTTACCCTAAAATGATCTTGGTAGCTTTGACTACGAAAGTAAACATCTTATCCTTTCAACCAGTATCCTTTATTTCCCTCAACTAAGTCATTTAACTGAGATGTCTTTTGAGGTGTCTCTTGATGTCAAATTCCCTGTTGTTTTCAATATTCATCAAAAAGTTCAATATATTCTTCCTAATTATTAGTTCTAATGCATTTCAACTTATTTCTAATATGTCTCTCAACTAAAACCTGTAACATTTAAAAGCATCTAATACTTTATTTTTAGTTTTCAAGGTATAAACCCATATTTTCCTTGAATGCACTAAATAAAGAGAGTTACCAAGTGATTTTATCTTCATAAGACCACAAACATCATAATGCACTAAATCAAGAGTACTGACTTTTCTTAAAGGAGGGAAGCTTTTGAATGCAACTCTATTTGTTTTCCTACTAAATAATGAGTACACTTTTTCGGCATTGAATTTTTCATACCTAAAAAAGTTTCTTCTTGGCCAATATTGACAAAGCCTTCTCACTAATGTGACTAAGTCTCTTATGTCATAATTCAACTATCTCTTCACTGTCTACTACATTAATTTTGTTTATGGATAGTTTTGCCTACATAATATACAACGAAGAATATTTTACACCTCTAGCCACAACTGGAGAACTTGAGCTTCCATCGATCATCATTGAAAGTGCTGCAATACCCTTCATCATCTAACTTGTTTGTTGAAATCAAATTCAAATGAATGTTAGGCATATGCTTAACATTATTCAATACTAACCTTATAACATTGCTAGTCTCTAGGCACACATCACTAATAACTACAACTTTGCCAATCCATTGTTTTCCATCTTCACAGATCCAAAGTCACCTAATCTATATGATGTAAAGAAATCCCTACGAGATGTAGTATGAATAGATGCATCACTATCAATTACCCAACTGGTTTCATGACATACAAAATTCACCGCTTCATCATCAAAGACAATAAGAAAGTCTTCTTTAAGTGCAATAATATGATTATCATCATTGTCATTATCACTTTTATTCTCTTCATCTTTTTCTTTTTGTTTCTCCTTTTTGAGCTGACGGCAAAACCTCTTCCTTTCTAATGGCAATAATGGCACTCAATATTAGCAAATATATTGTATTTGACTTTACTTTTATCTTTGCTTATATATATTTCTCAGACCTTGAGACTCATTTCTATCCATTTTCTCAACAACCAAGGCATCAAAATGTGAAAAGGATGATCCCTACGTCTTTCTTTTCATCTCTTCATTTAAAATGCTACTCTTGGCTAATGGTAATCGTACAATCCGAGGTAGAATTAGATAAAAACGTTCGAAACGTCTCCCATGAGTCCGGTAAAGTACTAGGCAACCAAAGCACTTGTATCTTATAATCAAACTTGATTCCCATTGCAGCTAACTGATTGATACTTCCTTAAAAGGAATTTAAATGATCGGTCAAATAAGTATCATTTTGATATCTCAAAGTCATCATCTATTTATCATAAATAACTTATTATTCCCAGTTTTTTAAGTAGATAACTTTTCAAACTTATTTCACAAATAGCGTGCACGCATTTCCTCAATAATATAGTTTAAAACATTATCATCCACTCACTGCCTAATATAACATAGACGATTCATTATCAATTTTATCCTCTTGTTTCTTTTCAGCAAATACGGGTAGATAATAATCTTTCACATATAAAAGATCTTCTATTATTTCCTTAGCCATTCAACTGCTCGTATTCATTTCCATTGTTTAACACAAGGCAACAAAATCTAGTAATAACCAAAGCTCTAGTACCACTTTGATGGGAGAATAGTAATAACCTGAACAATATTGGATTAACACAGTGGACAAAACAATCTCTCCTCTTGTGTAAACCTAATAGATAATGATATAGTAAAACAATATAAATACCAAGCACGCCAACGCGAGCCAATTCTTTTACGTGAAAAACCTCATTGGTATGAAGAGATAAAGAACCACGGGACTAGAGTTCACCCAAAATCTTCACTATCAACAAAATCGAGTGAACAAAGTTATTCTCTAATAAATATTAGTACATAATAGCAGAGGCCTCAAGAACATCATTCTTGGCAATATGTATAAATTTCCCAATAGATCAAGGATAAATTTGACAAAAAATGCAAGTTTTTGATTAACTCATGAAAAACCTGATGTAGGGAACTTTAAATGAAGATCAAACTGTTTAAACTTGAGAAAAGTACGCCACAAACACGTTGACAAAATTTTAACTTAATCGAATTATTAATCGACCTTTGACGCCAACTTGATGTAAATCAAACTAATCCCTAAGCCCTAGATTTTCTACTTTCTTTTTCTCTCTTATTAATGTGTCTTTGCTAACTTTTTTGCTACCTCTTAAAAGATAGTAAGAAATATTGTTTCTCCATATGATTTATCATATGAGCTCAAGCCATTTTGGGCTTACAATTCATTGGGCTTCCTCCACATGGAAATGAACCAGGCTAAAACTATTAGGATAATGACATAATAATCCATAAACTTGCTTTAATGTGTAATGTGGTCCTTAAACTTTAAATTTGTTCAATATGGTCATTGGACTTTTAGTACATGCTCAATTTAATCTCAAACTATATGAAAATATTCAATATTATCATTCCACAACATATAACATTTTCATATAGTCCGAGGACTAAATTTAACATGTAACAAAAGTTTAGGAACTACATTAAACAAATTTAAAGTTTAGGGATCATATTGTATATGGGGCCAAAGTTTATGAATCATTTGTGTGATTTACACTACTCTATTTGACATGTTCATGCAGTCTCCACGATCAATTAGCCATTTGGATTGTTTGGTCTGGTAGGGTTGGGCAAGGCCCAAAAAAGAATTCTTTGAGCCCACGCATTAAGCACAGTCCATGTTAGGCAGGTGTCACTGCCCTTACGCAATCATATGTAAGAGCAGATTGTAAGACGTGAAGGTGCAATCCCACGATCTTCATGACTAGAAATAAGAACACATATAATTGAGTAGAGAGATTAACACACATGTTTTGAAATCCATTGTTCTTGATGTAGAACCGTGACGGTTCAAAGCTAAAGTACTTCTCTTCTATTACCCTTTGTATTACTAGCTCAATGAGACTGCCATTCACCTTTAGCACTTAGTAAATACTCCTTATGTGAGGATAATTGTGTGTGTTACGGTTAGAGAAGATACTTGAGTACTATTTATAGAGTTTTCAGCTAGGCTCTCTTATTACGAGTTGGGCTCAACTCGACTAACACTAGCCAGTTTTATATTAGATTAATTAAAAAAATTCTATTTCATCTTATTAGACCGATATCATAAAACAGTAAATTATAGTATCAATTAATATAGTCCACGTAGAAAAACTTTTACACAAATTTCCTTTGTTTCATACTCCAATTTTGGGCAGTGAGATTTGGAGTCGGACATTCTTGTTGCTCCCCCTTTTCTGCACCTCTTTTTGGGCCTCTAATCCAAAGAAAAAGTGACAGGTACTTTGAAAGATTTTATTGCTTTTTGCAACATTTAGGGCATAGATTTTGGATGAGGAGTAAAGGCCACGCAGTCAACGTATGGTTCTTCGAAAACACTATTTGTTGGGTGAAGGCTTAATGTTTTCCTTGCACGGCTCTCTGGACATGATCCATAGATGAAGAATAACGCATTTCGTCCCGATGGGTATGGTCAACAATTGTGCTTCATTAGATCCATTTAATGAAATGATACTAACGCGATTCAGCCAATGGGATCCCCTTCTGCTAGTTGAGTTCAATGAATTTAGTATGTCAGATTTTCTTACGGTTCTCTCCTTAAAATTTGAACGCGATCCAACGGTTATTGATGCATACTTGTTGATTTTGTGAAATAAAGCGCTGAAATTTTAATGAGAGGCCGAGTGTGTATGTTTTTTTTTTTGGGGTGCTCTCCTGTATCTTTTTTTATATTATTATTATTATTATTATTATTATTATTATTATTATTATTATTATTATTATTATTATTATTATTATTATTATTTTTTATTATTATTATTATTATTATTATTATTATTATTGTTATTGCCAACCTCCCTTTGTGAAAAACCTTATCTAATTTGTTGGACTAAAACATGTATATAGGCATGGAAGTAGGGTCTCTCTTCATGAACTAGACATCAAAAGGGTGCTTCTTTGGTTCGTAAGAAAGAAACGAGAGCAGTCCCACATAAGACTATAATATAAATTTACTGGTAATTATTGTTAATTATCATAACTCGGTTTCACTTATAAATGATAACTTACCTTTTTCAACAGTGGCTTAATACAGACCCAAAAAAAAAAAACAGTGGCTTGACTATGGAATCGGTAATTGTAACTTGGATATATTAACACTCAGTAATTAAGTGATTGTAAATGACAAGTTAGTAATCATCCCTCAAATATTGTAATTTATCTCAAAGCCTCCTTTTTTTTTTTTTTTTTGGTTTTTTGGCCAAAAAGCCTCAGAAGTTTATGTCAAATATTCATACTGAAGTTCAGACAATCAAATTTTGAGGATGTGGGAAGATGTACCTGCCGATGGGAGTTGCACGAATTGGGCTTGAACAAAAGGAAGCCCAAACCGCAGTGGCCCAAATCAGCCCTCTCAGCCCATTAATGGGCTCTTCCACTCCCTGCAGAGAAACCTGAAGAACAGAACAGAAAAGCAAAGCATTAGCAGTAGCAAGAGAAGAAAAAACAGAGAGCTCGGAAGAAAAAGAGGATTTCTTGCGTGCTTCTCCACGGGTTGGATGAACTTCTTTTCGCGGCGCCCAGGGTAAGGATTTGAACTCTTTTTCCGTTCAATCGAAGGAAATTTTCGTCGCTAAGTGGTAAACTGGGATCTGTTTGAATTCTGAGTTGCTGGTTCAATCATGAGTTGTTTAGCTGCAAAATCATATATTAATGAAAATTTAGGGAGTTGTGGAGCCGTGGGATTTTATGGATATCCATTTGGAGTTACGGTTTGGTCGGAGTAAATTTTTGAAGTTTCGCGTGCGTGCTGCTGGAACCAATTACAAATTACTATGTTTGGCACTGGTTTTCACGTACCTTGGGCCGTCTTCTGGGTCGGCCAAATTTAAGATGTTTTAGTACTTTGAGAAAAATTTATTCTGACAATAAGCTCGCTGAAATCGGAGTTCAGGACGCGACCAAATTCGATGCTCAAGCTGCCTAGTACAGGAGACAACAATAACCGTTCTGTTATGGGCAAGCTTTTCGGTTGACATGTAGGAGTCGTTATGTTGCTGATAAGTGTGTAGATTAGTTGAGTTTTAGCTAAGAAAGTTATTTGATCGAATTTTTATATCCGTTTCTCTTTTAATTGGTAGAATTTCAAGTTCAGGCTCAATTTTGTGTTCATTGTTTAGTTTTGGTAATTTCCTTGTTTCTTCTGCAATTCTTTCTTGCTTTCTTGTTATGTTTTCTGTGTCCTTTTCTTTTCACGATGAGTTGTGCATTTTAGGATGTAATCTCCGGCTGGTCTTGACTCTTGACCTGAGAGTGCAGGTCTTTGTTGTACCCTTATGATAATTCTCAACTTCAAATTGTGATTTCATAAAGTTATGATATTTGGTTGCTTTTGTTGGTTATAAGTTAGCAGGTGGGAAAGTCTGTCACAGAATTTTGGTTTTAGTTCTACCTGTGGTTGGACTTTGTAACCCTTCACATTTGGTTTGGGCATTTTGTTGGATCGATAGATTAAGTTTTGATGCTTTAGCTGGAATACTGAGGCAAAAGAAAATTAGAAAGAATTTGAGGAGAGAAATGATAATAATATGATTAAGAGAGCGGATATAACGAAGAGGAGAAGAAGGCATTTGTCACATGAATGTAACACATTGGCCATGGCATACTTATGGAAAATGTTTGATATACAAGATGGACTTAGTCCCCAACGGTTTGAGCATTCAGGATAAAGGGCTGTTTAATGCTGTTTCGGAGTTTCAATGCAAGAGCTGGAATCCTAACTATACATTTTATAGATATTCTGCATGTCATACTAGTTGTTGCCCTCCTGCTTTTGGAATTATCCGGAAATTCATGCAAGCCCCAACTTACAGACAAAGCGGATTATGAAGGAATATGCTTCATACACATGTCTACTAACAACTTCAGATTCGAACTTCACTAACTCACTCTTTTTCCCACCGGCTGACATATCTATAACTCAAGTTCCTGCTCGTTTTTAGCTCCTGTGTTCAGCTGACAGTAAATTCTTCACCTATTTCTCTTCACTTGTGTAGTCACAGGAGGACTAGCAGTGACTATTAAGCAGTTCATCATGTTCTGAGGATGGCCTGAGCAGGAGCTTGGGAGGGAGGTTGAATGAGTCTATTTCAAATGGTTATGTTGCTCCACTTCAGATGTCAGAGTCTTTAGTTTTGCAGAGCTGAAAGTTGCAACAAGAAGCTTCAGGTCTGATACAATTCTCGGCGATGGTGGTTTTGGTTGTCTTGAAAGGCTGCCCTGAGGAGATGGGATCTTCCCAGAGCAAAAGAATGACTCCAATTGCCATATTATTATTTTAAAAAAAAAAAATTGAACCCAGGGAGATGCAAGGCTTCAAAGAGTGGAAGGTAATCTTAGTTCCCCTCAGGAAAGCTCGGGTTGCATGTGCTTTGCAGAATTTAATGTTAATCACTGTTGCATTTTTAGCAAGAATATTGTGATGCTAGGAGGAGAATTGTGTCCAGATACATAGTTTCTTGTAGAAAAATTGAGAACAAGATGATAGATGTTAGTGGCCTTTTTTGTCGCTAGGTTGTTCTAGTTTTGTGTGGCTAATTTCATATGAAGCTCACTGTCTTAATTTGCTTTCTTCCTTTGGAGATACATGTCATTGGCCAATTGAATGCATATTTCTCAGGGTTTGATCAATGATGAGGACCAGATTATTTTGCTAGGATTGCGATTATTTAGGAAAAGACGGTGCTCGCACCTCTTATCCTTTATTTTAGGGTCCGTGACTTGTCCTATGACCACGAGCAATTCTATGCAAGAGCCTGGAGAAAAGTCAGCTTGCTTTTCCATTGTATGGTTCAAGCCCACATAAAAGCATTAAAAAAATCTTGTGAGATCATGTTTTCAAGGACTTTTGTGAGTGTAGATATCTTCTAGATATGCAACAGGTGAGTAAAAATTTGCCTATCCTACTCCTGGTGCCATTGATTTTCCGGTGTTTATTTTATCTCTATTCTAAATCAAGACAGCAGGCACAGTGCAGGGTGAAATACATCTCATATAAGTTTGGTGCACATGTACAATTGGAGATTCCATGGTAAAAAAATTTCAAGAAGAGCTGTTTTCACCAATTTGCTGAACAGGTTTTCGGGATGTTAAGCGATGAGACGCAGATGGTTAAGGCATATCTGTTTTGGAAAGCACATTTGAGTGGCTGTCTCAGGGTGTGTGGATGAGAAGGCATGCTACTGTAAAATCCTAGGAGTAATTGATCTATAGATGCCTCTAGTGAGCACCTGTGCTCTTGAGCTAAATCTTGAGATTCCACAATCTTGTCCTACAGTTATTATGTCTAAGTTGTATAGTGCATATTGCATGCATGTTTATTGTCCAGCTGCCAACCAGCACCGAAGTGGAGGAAAGAAGTAGGAGTAGAGAAGCTTTGCCAGCTTAGCTTCTATCTCTGAGGTTCTTGAGTGTTGTAGTAGAAACATTTTCTGAATCTTGTTCATCATTTACAATTATTATGGTGAAGTCCATGATAGCTTGTAAATTTGAAATGTAGGGACTCTTCTTGCATTTCAGAGGATTTAGGCCCTGCATCAGAAACTATTTTGACTTATATCCTTGCCTTTTAAGCTAAACTCAGACCATGTCACTACAACATACCTCAAACAGTAAATCCCAATCTGAGTTTTACGACATTAGAGCCACTTCTATAATTTCTCAACATAGTTCTATGAACTAAAACCATCCTTAGTGAGGATATTTTATTTGTGGAAAATTATGCTGGCTGGCCCTGAAACTGAGGTGACCTGGTTATTTTACTCCAAACTTATGCTAGTTTAGGAGAATCTGGACATAACTATTCTTCTTCATTATCCTTAAAGAACAAATAAGATTCTACCATTTACTTTTTATGAATCAGCTGGTAAATGAAGGTCAACATGTTATTAGCATGCAAGTCTTTTTAAGTGTAAAAGATGAGGAGGGAAGGATGTAGCCTCCACATAAATCTAGTTAGCATTTAAATTTTTTCAAAATTGATCATCACTCAAGATGCTATTGTCTTTCTTGGAAGGTGGACGCCTACTTTATACTACCCAAGTGCATTCTTGTCTATCATGTTGCATATTAGTGCTTGTTTTTTTCTGCATTTTAGACTCTACATGGTCAGCCATACTGTCATAAATCTTATCCTCCATTGGCTTTGCAGATGTCAAAATCATGCAAGGGATGTTTACTTGCTTTATAAATAGGTTGAGCACTTAAGATTTGTTTACTCCATAGCATATGAAA
Organism: Eucalyptus cloeziana; assembly: GCA_014182715.1. Lineage (NCBI taxonomy): Eukaryota > Viridiplantae > Streptophyta > Magnoliopsida > Myrtales > Myrtaceae > Eucalyptus > Eucalyptus cloeziana. Next base: position 46,691,953 of record CM024641.1, on the reverse strand, counting down.
TTCAATCGTGCAGTTCACATGTCAGGATTTACAATTGAACATGGGTGATGATGTATCATTGAATATTTCATCCCAGTTTTAATTCATATTATTTGCTACCATCTAAATTTTGTAGGGTGCATCCACGGTAGATGGCTCTAAGGGTGCCCTAGTGGGTTTCTTTAATTTCCTGTCATAGAAATTGGTCATTCTATCTCCTCTCTTTTTCTGCAGGAGATGCCTGTTTGCTTCATCATACTAAAACAGATGTGCAATTATGAGGGTTTACCCTAGTTTGACATGAGAGTGATGACTTTTTGCAGTTGGAGGTGAACTTCCTGGGCAGCTTGTCTCATCCAAAGGATTGTCAGGCTAATGGGATGTTGTTTGGAGGATGAACTACTACTTGTCCATGACTTCTTGCCAGAGACTGCACTAAAGAACCATCTCTTTGGAAGTAAGATTCTTTCCTGGGCGATATATACATGCTTGCCTTAAATTTATGGTAAATATGATATTTTCTTGGTTCAATTAAATATACAAATCATGTGTCTTTCCTGCTGCATGGGGCTTCGCCATCAAACCATTTCCATGGGTCACATTGCTTAGCTTAAAATTGCGATAGGAGCAGCCAAAATGCCTTGCGTTCTTGCACCAGTTAGGCAAATAATCTGCAGAGATTTCAAGCACTCAAACATATTGCTGGACTTCGTAAGTTTGATGTTTGTTACTTAGATTAAATGAAGCAATACCACATTGTTGTTACCTATAAAATTTTATTCCAAAATCTTGTCCTGTGCTGAAATAATTCAACTATGTTTGCAACATCCTGTTTTTTTGCAATCTCCTCTTGCCATACTGGAAGCAACATCACATGTGACAACACGAGTTACTGGAGCTTATGGCTATGCGGCACCCAAGTATATAGCCACAGGTAATATGATGGGCTTTCTGAATTGCTTGGGGCGATCATAGTAGAGAACATTGCACTTTGGACTTAGTTTGACCATTCCGGATGCCATGTTTAGCAAATTCATGTTAGAGCACTAGCCATCAATGAACGAAGTCATGGAAATTGTGGGAAAAATTAGTTACGCCTGATAGAAAACATTATTTCCTAGATAATTGATCTCAACTCGACCGTCTTTCTCGGACACAGTTAGTAAATCTTTATTCATCACCTCTGCTTGTCGCTAATTCATCATTTCTACTGTATGAACTTGCTTGGCCAATGAGTATGCTTGTTGGTCCACATTGCGCTGACCCATCCATGCCTAAAGTTCAAAATGTGGTCCATGTTGTCTATGTTGTTGAGTGGGGGAGGGAGGGAGGGGGAGAGAGAGAGAGAGACCGGGCTATCATGATATGGCCAAAAGCGGCCCTGTTATCCGAGGCTAAGAATTTTGTCGAGCAGATCTAGTCTGCCCAACAATCAAGTTTGCTTGCCGTCCCCAAGTCATCACCCAAACTTGCGGACAGTTCTAGGCGGGTGATGCCTTAACTGGTCGGTAAGGCAAGCTACGTTTATCAGGCCGGATAAAAATGTTAATTATTTTGGAACGATCTTTACGTATTTAGGGGATCCAAATTCTCAAACCTTTGACATAAAAAAAAAAAATCAGAACAGCAAAAAACATCATCCTGACGGGACCGGACATCATTAAATATCGGCGGTCAAGATCTGATTTGGAATGTTCCTCATAACATTAAAAATTGAGATCCGCGCACGTGGCATCTTCTCTAACTGTCACAAGTGACGGAAATGTCTCAAAAAGCTGTCCAATCAATCATAGATCAATATACCGACCAAAAAAATAATCATAGATGAATACTCTTTTAGTCGTGTGGGCCCCTGTATCCATCCCATCACTATCAAAGTGTGATTTTTTAAATTGGATAAAAAAGACTCGTTTCTCTTTCCTCGTGCCGCTCGTTTCTCTTTCCTCGTAAGCGCTCGTTGACAGCAATAACTCTCAGATGGGGAAAGGCAAGTTGGTGGGGTCCTTGGCTTACCTGAGCTAAATCCTCTGCAGAAATTTCGTTGCCCACTCTTTGACTTCCTGGAACTTCTGCTCACAAGCGCTGATCAATTCTGCCTGTGCACTTGCCCGAACACTTGTCCGACAGAACGTGGCGAAATGCTCACAATTGTTATGAATGAGATTGTACTCACCGAAGCCTTCGCTCTGGTAGAGCTCCCAGGCCTTGTCCACGACTTCCTCGAGGGATTTGGTGTCAAGTAAAGTCGTGCGAGTCCCCCTCCATGTTAGCAAATACTCCGACAGTGACCGCCCATATACGTATGAACGAAGGGAATGGAGTGTCCCGCCTTCTTGCTGGAAGGAATCGAGAGACGTCTTGTCGACTCCCGTTCTTGTGAGATGGATGACATTGCCCTCTCCAACATAGATTCCTATTAGAACAATAAAAGAAAATGGAACTGATGGTCCAAATCACCCATAGCAAATAGTTACCGCATAATCAATTTATTAGTAGGGAACGAGAAGTGAATAGATGTGGGTCAATGAGCGAGAGAGGACCGTCTGAACGAATCATATTATGTTAGTGTTTGTGTTGGAGAATCAAAGGCTAATGGAGAGTATACCTTGATGACGTTGAATCACAAAGTTTCAATATTTTATGTGATTTAACCGAGGCACTTTTTTAAACTGACTAATTTCGACCTTTGAGGAAATGTGAAGGAGAATATCCAGAGAGAGAGAGAGAGAGAGAGAGAGAGAGAGAGGACTGAACGAGGAAAGGTGTTGAGGAAGAAGATAACAATAGGAGAAACCATGTAAATCGAATCGTCTGGGGAAAAATCAGAGGTCGGCTTCTCATCTCACCACTTATTTTATTTACTAGCATAGAAAGAGAGAGAGAGAGAGGGGTAAAAGGGGACCGTCCAGGACCCGGTGGGCCGGAGAGCCTGTGAAGGGGAGGAACACGCCGAGGACAGGGAGGCCGGTTGGGTGGCTGTTGAAATAGCGAAACGAAGAAGGTAAATAAATTAGTGTGGGTGAGCCCCATCGAGAACGCCATCAGTTCGATGTCCTCGGGAGCTCGTCGGGGACCCGGTGGGCGAGGCCGTGGACAGGGAGGCTGGATAGGCGGTTCTGGAAATGGAAGAACGAAGAAGGTAAACAAATTAGTGTGGGTGAGCCCCATCACGAATGGCATCAGCTTCTTGCTATTCAAAGTCCTTGAGAACTCTTCGAGGACTCGGTGAATCACAGAGCCGGCAAAGGTGAGGACGAGGCCGTGGACAGGGAGGCTGGATAGGCCGATGTGAAAATGGAAGAAGGAAGAAGGTAAACAAATTTGTGTGGGTCAGCCCCACCGAGAACGACGAGGCCTGGTTCTGCTACTACAACTACAGGCTCCTTCGGTCGCGCCACTTTTTGCAAGAGCTGCTGCGGCCAGGACACCGCTCGGCCAGGACCACTGGCGGTGTCCTCCGCAACATCCCTGTCGGAGGCAGCATCCCGAAGGCCACCAAAGGGGTTTGAGTTGATCAACTGAATGAAAGAAGGAGACGAAAGGGCCAAAGAAAAACCAGGAAAGAAGGAAAAATTGACGAGACCTCAGTTCCCAGAGAATAATGCCCTCGCTGCGATTCCATCAACATCGAGTTCCAACACCAAGTTCTGCTGCTACAACAACAACAACCCTCCGCAACATCCCCATCGGAGGTAGCATCACGAAGGCCACCGAAAGGGGTTTGAGTTGATCAACTGCAAGAAGGAGACGGAAGGGCCAAAAAAAAAAAAAAAAAACAAGAAAAAGAAGGAAAAAGAACGAGGAGGCCTCAGTTCCCAGAGCAAGAACAGCTGACATGCCCTCTCTGCTATTCCACCAACACCAGGTTCTGCTACTACAACAACTACATCCTCTTTTACGAGAAAATGATAGAGATAATGGAAAAGGAAAAAGAGGATGAATGGCCAACCATGATGCGAGTAGAGGCCAAACCGCCGATAAGTGTAGATATGATCCCCAGGATGAAGCTCTTCTGGTCTGACCACTGTCCCCGACAGTAGCGTCCACAACGTGAATAGCTTGTTGATGATCTCAGCTACCATTTCATCCCTTTGCGGTCCTTCTGTAGTCTCTCCTTCGACGGAACAGGAGCGGGGGAGGGTCTTTATCGATTGAGAATTAGGAGAGGATTTGAGAAATGTAAGAACACAAGTCTGGATTGATATTAAGTGGGCTGGAATGAAAGGGTACGTTGGTTCTGGTTTGATGATGATGACGACGATAACATGAGAGAGAGAGAGAGAGAGAGAGAGAGAGAGAGAGAGAGATTGAAGGAGAAGCACGAGAGCACACTTGAAAAAGGAGGGAAATGAGGACGTGTGGGAGTTTGGTGACGAAGGGAGTGCTTGGAGGGGAGGGCCCATTTCTTAAATTATTGAGTCTAGAGGAAGAAAATTCACATATCGCAGTATGGCCCCATCCTTACGGACAAAACCAAAAAGAGCAACCGGGTTGGATTAGGCTTGGTATGAAAACTTGTGACACTTGATCTAGCAAGCGTGACCCACTAGAATTCGACTTGATTTATGTTCATTGGTCGGGCGAAAAAGCGACGAGAGAGAGAGAGAGAGAGAGAGAGAGAGAGATGCGACAGCCAAACCATTGCGGGTCAACAAAAGGTGGTTACTACACATGGTTCATTTTGTTTCTATTGGGAACTGATCGAGAGCTGCTAGTATTAATTTACCTTCGAATTCCTTTTTCCTCATCGTCCTTTATATAAAATTTAAGTTTCTACTAGATCTCACTCGGCATGCTTTCATCTAGATCCGAAGGGTTGCTTTGGACTGATGGATGGGTATTTCCCAAGTAAGATAAAAGAGTAGGCTCTTCGCGAGGTTGCCATCCGCAACCATAATATGTAGGCGCCAACTTATCAAGCATCATCCAAGTGTTGCGAATGAGACTTAGATGCGACCCTTCGTGTTGACATGAAAGAATAAGCGATCATGACTTGACCAATGTAGCAGCAGGTCACATGGTTTACGACTCAAGAGAACGGGGGAGGGGGTTGACGCACGCCCACGTGGAGAAATTTTGTGTTGTCCCCTGAGCGTTCACTATAAAATAGGGGTTTGGGGTTAGAATTTGGCCATGTTTCTTTTTCTATTGCTTTTGGTGGGAGGTGGCTTGGTTCCATCTTCGATGTTATGTTATTTTTTTCCCCAAACGTGACGACATCCCTTCTTTTTGTGGATTTTTCTTCTGTCCTTCCAAATCATTCTCTTCACATTTTCCAATTTCTTCCCTCGAACTAGTTCCATGTGCTTCTTTGTTTCGCTGTTGACAGTAGTTTCCGCTAGCACAAAACGGCTATTTTTGATAGGTTCGTTAAAAAAGAATAGGGTTTTATTTCGAATAGGTTTACTATATTTATTACCAGATCACAAAACCTCTCTCAATAATGATAGATAAAAAGCCTAAAAAAAAAAAAAAAGAAGACCTTTCTTCAATTTGCGGGGATCCAGAACTTTAACACTGTCAACATATATCCACTTCCACCTTTCTCTAGCAAGGAAAGATGGACTTCGGTCACTTCAATTAAAGTGCTCCTCAATTTTTTAATTATCGCCACGGAAACAATTGACAAACAGGGCTTTTCTTAGATATTAATTATCATTCTCAGAGAAAAGAGAGAGAGACAGAGGAGAGCTGCGCGGTATTTGAAGATGGGACCCTTTTGACTTTTGTTGTTAGGTAGTTTCTGGGCTTTCTTCCACGGAGCATCGATTGCTTTCACTAAATCACCACATAACAAACGCAGAAACATTTAGGTAAAAAATTAATAAATAAATACATAAAAACAGTTCGACAAAAAAATGAAAAAATCATACGAGCAAACAGTCAAAACACTCAAAACCTATCAGTCTCATAAAAGATGCGATTGACCAATCAAAATGCATGGCAATGAAAAATCATTTTCAAGCTTTAACTCGATCTGCCGTGACACAATTTATTGTAAGTGCAACCCCCAAAAAAGAAAAGATAAGATAAGATAAGAAAAGAAAGGATACAAGCTGAGGAGCTCTGGGCAGATGAGAGTTTGCAAGATTATGTGGTATTTTATTGCAAGTTGGAGAAATGGGGAAAGAATAATAACAAGCAACACCTCCTCCTCCTCTTTCTTTTTCTCTCCACACATGACACCGTATCGAGTGAATTTGGTGATCCATTAATTCATTAGAGAATACCACCCAATCAATCAAAAAAAAAAAAAAATGGTACAATATGTACCAAGGTCCATCTATAGGATGCATAAAGTTAGAGAGTACTTTTTTTGGGTCCATCTAACACGGTTAATCTCAAATCAAGAGAGTACTTGATTAGATTAACTGTGTTAGAATTACTATAGAAAAGTGAAGTCGTGGTACAGAAAAAAGTATATGTTCCGTACGCTTGCGCGTATTCATGTAGTGTCATGCAACTGGACTTGGAAATGTGCTATGCGCCTGGGGCTTGGCTTGAAAAGTCTGCACTGATGGTAATTAATAGCATGGTCTCTCATGTGCGTACAGGCGAAAGCCTAATTAAAAGCCTCTAATTTGTTATATTGTGGTCCCGCTACAAGGACAAATGCATTTAATCAATACGAAGACTGAATATGCGTCCAGTTGAGTCCGTAATTAGATCGGACAAAGATTTTGTTGACTATTTTCTTAGATAGGGGAGACTTTATAGGGTTTACTAAAGCAACACGACATGTGGCCGGCTAGCACTTGTCCAAGAGGAAACATATTCAATTCTAGAATAGTGGCGTGGCCGAGTTGCCTTAGAAATCCTCTTTATAAACTGACGATGGTGGCATGAAACTATAATAAGCAGTTGTGACGTGACCCCTTTAAGAGTGTATGTGCCAAGAGCAGAGGCATAAAAAAAAAGAAGAAGAAGAAGATGAAAAAAACTGATATTGTTTATCGATGGGAAAATAAAAGTTTTTTTTTTTTTTTTTTTTTTTTTGATGAAGCCTATTCCTTAGCAACTTTAAAAATGCAAAACGTTATTTTCAAAAGGAATTCGAAAGTTTCAACATCTTGATCAATCTGTTGGTTAACCTCAATGAGGCCCGGAAACAATTTCAATCGAAACTTGAAGAAACATAAATTTCTCTAACGATTGATTGGTCAGTCCGTCTGGTTCAGAAGATTCCCTTTGCGAATTTTAACCATGGACAAAATTTTCTAGGGAAAAAATTGTTAGCTGGTTATCCATTAAGTCTTTCTACTTACATATGTTCATTAATATGTTTATCATGACATTCATGTAATAATATTGAAATATCAATGGCCCCATGATTTAATATTTCTTTGAGAAGAATAATCAAAATAAAATCATATCTCCTACTCTAATAATTTTTCTTTTTCCTTTTCTTTTTCCTCTTCTTCCTTTTGGCCTTCTTCTCCGACGGTGGCTGACAAGCTTTCGGTGGTTCACCGGCCGTTGGGCGAAGGCCGCAAAGCCCTTGCTCGGCCTCGCACAAGGCTGTATCTAGGCAAAGCCACCTTGCCATGGCCCCGACAAAGGCTTGCCAACAACTACAAGGAATCCAAGGAGGAAGAAGAGAAGGAAAAATAAAAAAGAGGAAAAAGAAAAGAAAAAGAATTAATAAAAAAATTGAAAAAAAAATCATCAATAATTGCCACATAAGCATTGGCTAAATAGCCAGCATCCATGTCAGTGCTGGCCGACCATAATTTTCCAAATAGACTGAATTAGTATTAATATGAAAATGTTTAGGACTAAATTAGTCTAATTAAAAAATTTATGACTAAACTGATATTAATGTCATTGGTTTATGACTTTTTGGTATTTTTCTCGAGCTACTACCATGAACATGATGTGATATTGCTTCATTCCCACGATCATCCTCCCATCCAAAATTTAAAGCTTCCACTCGATCTTTCTCAGTATGCTTTCATTTCGCTCTGGAGATTACTTTGTATCGATAGAAGGGCACTTATTTTCAATAGTACAATGAAAGGGTGGCTTTTCACAAGGTTGCTACATCTATCGCGTCAAGTTCTCAAGCATTTAAGTGTTACAAACAAGTACAGATTCAAAGATCTGTGTTATGGCCACCGTAAAAAAGAGATAATAAGGACACGAAAGTATAAGTGATTGTGATTGGACCAAGAATGGTAGATCTTGATCATGAGTGAAAGGGATTGACGGATGCCCACGCAAAGAGTTTAGTATTGCACATTGAGTGTACAATATAAAATATTTATACATTAATTATTTTGGATAAGAAAATATTCTTTATTAACTAATTATTTCAAGTGATATAAGTGACCATTTTTAGGAAAATATTTTTCAATTATCCATTTTTTGTAAAATAAATGGAGTTTCATTTCCATGTTATGTTATTTTTTCCGAAACGAGATGAGATCTCTTCTTTTTTTTGGATTTGCTTTTGTTGTACCACATTATTTTTCTTGGTGAGAGGTATGTTGGGGTGTGATTCATACTCTCCATCGATAAGAAGCCTTAGAGGTTCCGTTCCTTAGTGAGTAGCCTTGGTGGGGTTTTGGGGGTAGTGCCCCCGGTTGCTAGATGGCTTTTATTTTGAGAATATAATCGAGGGAAAATTTCAAATAAGGGCTTAAAGTATCTCTATTTTCTCAAATAAGAGCTTGGAGTAGATTTTGTCTTAAATAAGAGCTTGAAGTGGTCATATCAATTTCAAAAAAAAGGCATAACCTCTTAGACCAAAGGGCATTTTCATCTTTTACTTTCAAATTTTTTCTGCTTATTTCTTTTTCTTTCCCTTTTCTATTTTTCTTTCCCTTTTCTTTTTCTCCCTTCCCTCTACTGGCCATGGTGGAAGTTGCCAAACTTTGGGGTCGAGCGAGGGTTGCCCTCACCTAAGGCGAGTGAAAAAAGGAAAAGAAAAGGAAAAAAAAAAAGGGAAAAAATATATGTATTTATAATTTTTTTGGGACCAAAATATCCATTCTCCAATGGCCAAAATAGTTATCGGCCAGCCAAAGGCCTTTATCTTATATGATTTGACTACTTTGAACTCTTATTTAAGAAAATGAGAGCATTTCGGACTTTTATTTGAAAATTTTCTCATATTATTAATAATTTGGGCTTGGGCCTATGAATAATTACTATTTCCGATATATAATCCCTTACTCTTTTCTTTTTTTTGTTGGGAAATTGTGACAACAGATGGATATGTTAATTATTATGGAATTCTTAGTTGGATATAACCCTAATTGAAGAATGAATTAGGCTAAATCTTGTGTTTCAATTTCTTTTTCTCGCCTTTACCCTATTTCATTGTGTTTGTGCACCGAATCCTTGGGTTTGTGGATTTTTTTGGGAGGGGGGAGGGGGTTATGTCATTTTCTTCCAATTTCTCCTCAATCTAGTTCAATGTGCTTTTTGATTTGGTTCTTTATAGTAGCTTTTGCCCCCAATGAAATGGTTATTTTAACAGGTGCATTGAGAAGAATAGGGTTTCATTTCCGAGTAGGTTTGTTATATTTCTTACAAGGCCAAGGCCAAGAAGGTCAGGAAATCTCTCAATGATGATAGATAAAAAGTTTAAAAAGAAAGACCTCTCTACAATTGACAGGATCTGGAAATTTGAGGCTATCAACATATATCCACTTTCACCTTTCTCTAGTAAGGAAAGATGGAATTGCAGTATTTCTTTACTTTGGTCGCTTCAAATCAAAATGTTGCACAACTATTTTAATTGTGACTACCGAAACGGTTAATTAATAGGTTGGTTTCTTGAAAATTATTTATCATTCTTAGAGAGAGATTTGATTTTTCTTTTTTCTCTTTTTAGGGGGCCCCCCGGGGACGGGGAATCATGTGACTTTTGTGGTTTCATAGTTTCTCCCCTGGGGACGGGGAATCATGTACTAAAACCGCTTGGAACGCGAAGTCCATCCAAAGTTCAGGCGCATGAACGAAGAAATGAAAACCTTTACCCGTTAGTTGCAGGCTGAATCTCTCATCGTCGAGCAAGTCTTTTACGGTGAGCGAACGTCATGATACTTTAAAATTAGAAAACGTATGAAGCATTCTTGTTAGTTTTGAGGTTGCATCTGCAGTAGCTTCTGACCCATTAAAACTCTTGTTTGTCTCTTTTCTTGGGCGTGAGATTGAAGCAATGAACTCGAAGTGGGAACCTGCGACTTTTCATGGATGGTGGGCCCGGCTTTTTAGTGATAATGTCTGATAGATTTCGGGGATCATCAACATGAAATGTGCGGCTTTAAATTTAACGATTTGCAGGATTGAAATATTATAATGCACACCTTATGGGGCCATCCCCAATAATAAATTAACGTCTACCATCACAGGAGTATCACCATGAAAATGATAATTTCATAAGCCGCTTAATCATGTCAAAAGGCTGTGTGCATGATAGGGAATCCAGATTGGAATATCACTCAAGCTACCGTAGACAACTTCTCCATCTAATCTTTCCTCGCATGCATAAGCGAACGCTAAAAATCGTCTTTCGTGCACTGAAAGTTTAGTCATGTCAATTAAAAAAAGGTCCCATCAAATATGAAGGACAACGGAGCGATTGAACGGAAGGAGGAGGATGTTGGCTTTCGAGACTTTCCTCCAGATAGAGGGAAGCCAAACAAATTGAATCGTCTGCTGTTTATAGAAGAGAAATTTATTCACGACAAATGATACAAATGTTCTCCTAAGGAGTCTCGAAAACCCATAAGCGGAACTAGGCGGAATGAGTAGGTAGCTAAGAGTAGGTACGTAGAGAGAGAGAGAGAGAGAGATTTGGATTGGGGAAATCTTCCAAAACCCTATTATATAAAGATAATAGTGGCATGAGTTCTCTCTCTAAATAATAGGCTACAGAGAACCATCTTCAACAAATGTATACCTAGATATTGTCTGAACTTTTCTTAATGAGTACTTATTGTATCTGGACACGTTCAACTGATGCTAAATTTAAGTTTTTGAGTTGGATCTTGGTCATTTTGGTTTTGAATCGGACTTAATTTGCCTGTAGGTTTTGAACTTTGTATGGACGTGCTTGTAAGTCTGAATACGCGCGATCCTATTCATCTCTATAAGTCTCTCATCAAACAAGAAAACGTGCGCAAACCCACCTATCAAAGTTGGGTTCTCTGTTGATGCGCGCGATGCATCATGCCCAGTAAAGCTGGTGAAGGAAAACTGGAATTTAGATGCGAGGACAATGTTGAAAGAAAAAGAAAATCATTTAGCATCCCAGAAATACTCAAAGTCAGTATTGGGTGGGACTTACACTGAAGTTAAGAGACTCTGAAAATACTTAATTGAGCTCATAGGTCTTCAAAATTGTCTTGCCATAATTTTGGGGAGAAGTGCCAAAAAAGTCCTAAACCTTTTGCCTTTGTGCCGATTTAGTCCTAAACCTTTTTTTGGTGCCGATTCAGTCCTAAACCTTTTTACGTTGTGCCAATTTAGTCATTTCCGGCCAATTTTAGCCGGATTTTGCTGACCGGACGCCGGCCGGCTGACGTAGCATGATCGGTGCGACGTGGACAACTTTTAATAATATTTTAATATTTTTGAATTTTTATTTTTATTTTTATTTTTATTTTTATTTTGTCTTCTTCCTCCGGCCGGTCACCGAGGTCCGGCGACCGCCGAGCCGGAGGCCGGCGAGGGCGAGGCCGACGAGGGCGAGGGCGACCTCGCCGGCCACCTCGCGGGCGAGGGCCGAGCCTCGCCGGCCATGGGCGAGGCTCGACTCGCCCGGATCCGACGAGGCGAGCCTCGCCCATGGCGGCGAGGCTCGACCTCGCCAGATCCGGCCATGGGCGAGGCTCGCCCTCACCGGATGGCGAGGTCGAGCCTCGCCGCCATGGGCGAGGCTCCCCTCGCCGAATCTGGGCGAGGTCGAGCCTCGCCGGCCATGGGCGAGGCTCGCCCTCGCCGGATCCGGCGAGGTCGAGCCTCGCCCGCGAGGTGGCCGGCGAGGTCGCCCTCGCCCTCGCCGGCCTGCGGCTCGCGATCCACCGGACCTCGGTGACCGCCGGAGGAAGAAGACAAAAAAATAAAAATAAAAATTAAAAATTAAAAAATTAAAAATTAAAAATTAAAAAATATTTAAAAATATTAAAATATTATTAAAAGTTGTCCACGTTAGCGCCCGATCATGCCACGCGTCGTCGGGTGTGTCCAAATAGAAAATCCGGCCAAAATTGGCCGAAAGGACTGAATTGGCACAACGTAAAAGGTTTAGGACTGATCGGCACCAAAAAAGATTTAGACTAATCGGCACAAAAACAAAAGGTTTAGGACTTTTTTTGGCACTTCTCCCATAATTTTGGCATAAAGATTTTATAGTCCTTTGCCAAAACTGTGCCCAACGCACATGCGCATATTTTGATTAGGCATCGTTACTTCTTTCCCTTGTCTAAACATGTTGTATAATAAAATTACATGTCTGAAATTCCTCTATCATATGCATCTCAATTTTGATTTTTTCATATCACATAAGGAAAGTTCAAGACAAATGTATCACCGTAGGTATAGTTACGGATGGTGAGGTTTGGAATTTGCAAAATAAATTCTTTAGTTACCGACATATTCGGGCATAAAGATTCCTTAATTGACAAAATAGAGAAGTCGTCTGCTGACTAAACTCAGATCTGACCTGCACCTTTTCTTAGATCACAAATAGAAATTGGCATCACAACAAAGTTGGCAGCCGAGATTTTAGGGAATTACACAAAGCTTTTAAAAGGTAATAAACAAAACGAAGTGGGTGAAAGCATCAGTTGGGGGGCACGCCGGTTTCTTCCTAAAGACAACATCGCATAAGGGGTTTCATTAAACTAAGTTATCGGTTAAACATGTGCATAGGCGCAGCAGAAATGCGATAATTCCAGTAAGATCATTTCATTAAATCTATGGGGTGTACGTCTCAATCTGGACGATAGATTATTCGGAAATGATTGAAGAGTAAGTTGCTGACCAAAGATCGATAAATTACTAATAAAATAGGGGGTGGGGTTTTAATTTGATGAGATATATTAGGGGGGAAAAGAGAAATTTTCCCAAATATTAGTTGGACAAAACGTGACAAGTTTTTCTTTCTTTTTTTCTTATTTGGATTTTAGTTCATGCCAAAGGAAATATAGATTTACATAATAATTTTTTGGTCGATTGGGATCAAATGCTCTACAAATACCTCAAGCAATGGATCCAAGATGTGGAGACACGTGTATATATGAATTGTTAATTAGATCGGACTGAGATTTTGCTGACTATTTTCTTACATAGGGAAGACTTTCTAGAGTTTAGTAAAACAACACCACATGGGTCCGGCAAGCACTTTGTGGGAAGTGAGGCTTCAAGAGCAAGGCAACATACGCAAGTCTAGAACAATGGTACCAAGCCTAGTCAAAAAAAAAAGAAAAAAAGATGACGATGACATGAAAGGACAAGCGATTAAGAGGTCACATTGTCGAGATTGTCTTAAATCGTCGAGGCATGCAGGAAAGCAAAAGGCAATACTTGTTTATGGATCATAGGGATAAACGGATCCTACGAGAAAAAATTTCTTCTTCTAAAAGGTGAAAAGCCACCCACTTTTAGTGACGTGCTCCGACAAACCATGTGTCTTTTTATCAATGGGCAGGCCATTGTATTCGTGAGATTTTGTGAGACTAATTCTAATATCCCCTCATATGTAGGTTAGACTTTGGTCTTAACTTAAGGCGTGGAAATATGCGATCGGGGAGGCAAATGAGGTCCTACAAGATTTGAACTCAAGACTCCCTAATTCTAATGCCATATGAGATTTTGGTGGGTATACTTTTTTTAAGCTGATAGATAAATGTGTGGTCTATTAATTGAATATTCTAACACTCTCCCTTGTGTTAGAGGAGCTAAAAGTATCAAATTCTCAAAGAATTGAATGATGATCCTCCAATGAAAGAGTGATAAACAATGAATTAGGAGAAACCTTAACGGTAGCGGCAGTGGTAGATGATTTCGGGGTCGATTAGCCATCCGTAATAAGTACTTTATTAGTTTCAACACGATAGATTGGAAAAAAAATGCAAAGAAACTAGTCCTTGAAGAGCCTGTATGGAGCAAATAAGGCCAAAATGAACTTAAAACATAAAATATATATATAAAAAAAAACCTTGGGAACCGGTCTAAGATGACCAAGAATAATGATGTTAGGTGTCCACCCAAAAAATAAATAAAAAAACATGATGATGATGATCCCACGAATGTCGCTCGTTTCTCCTCTTCGTGGATTTTCGTTTGGGCGCGTACGTGCCGACCGTCGGGCTTGAAAATCATCGTATCAACCAAAAGACTCCATCGCTGTCGACGGCCCACCACGAGAAATTATATATATATATGTGTGTGTGTGTGTGTGTGTGTGTGTGTGTGTGTGTGTGTGTGTTTGTGTGTGTGTGTGTGTATTTTATTTCTTGTGGGGCCAAAGAAGTAGTTTGACTTCTTTATAGCGTCCGTTAGATTATTAGCCACCCAATCAAGTCCATTGCTTTTCGACCAATGAAAGGAGCTTGCTTGCATTGGCCCCTGGATCAAGCACCAAAAGACTATCCTCATCTTTGCTTAGTATTACTATGATATGACGATTCTATGGCTACAATAGCCTAAGCTTTTTTTTTTTTCCTTATCTATGATCTAAAATCCAAAGTTTCACATGATTTTATTAGCTAGCATGATGAAAGCCATATGATTTGAATATAACTTGAGTTAGTGGAACTTGAGACATAATTCGAAGAATAGCATAAGGAAGATCTTGCCCATCGATCCATCTTTAATTCCACTTCATTGTCAGCACAAGTACGTGGCGATTGCTTATTAACCAAATCGATTTCCTCATTTTTTTTCATTTTTATCCTTTTCATTTGAGAGCCAAAGGCCCTTTTGGTCTAAACTCCTAAAATTTGGCATCCGTCTCCTACGCTAGACTCTTGTTAAAGTAGAGAGATCACAGCGTATGTAATTATTTAGAAAACTTACTGCGCAAAATCGAGCAGATTACGGCTTTTCCCATTTCCATCAAGTCACATCTCCATGGACAGCACATTAAAGAAAAGTATCATTGTCAAAAGAAAAATAATTACTGAAAATGGGCGGAAAATCCTTTTTTTTCCCGGAGGTTGGGACTAGCAAATTAAAATAATAAGAGAAGAAGTTCATAGCCAGACTAAGGACAGAGCAGACTATGGATTATCTCCTGATTTTCTAAATCGCGTTCATAATGATGACATTCATCAGTGGGTCCATCATATGTCATCCAAGGTTATTCACTATTTTGTAGCCGGTCTTCCTGGGAAATAAAGCCGGACCCGAAAATTATGTCGATGGGACCCGCAATTTTATTTGCCTCCCCCTGGCAGGCGAGTCAAGCAATCGATTTCTTCATGCAGGCGTCGGTTAATAAGTCAAGCACGGATGGATGATATTATTTCTCAATGTGGTCGTCGGGTTTCAGATCCAGCTCCACGTCAAAGGTGGACGGTGGGACCCTGCGACTTTTTGATGGATGGTGGGCTCGGCTTCTTTAGCGATAATGATCGACAGATTATGTGTTTTTTCTTTTTTTTGGTCTAAGAAGAGGAGCTTTCGTTCAAGTAATGGAACCATTACAACCTGCAGCTTTAGCATCTGAAACAAGAAGATCAAACAAATAGGAAGGGGACGCTTCGGCCCAATTAGCAACTAGGGTTCTATTCTTGTGGGCCTTTGCGGCCCAGTCGGCTGCAAAGTTTGCTTCGCAATTGCAATGCCGCACTTGAAGGCTAGAGAACCGGCGCAAGAGAACAGCGGCTTCAGCGATCGGTTGTCGATCACGGCATTAACCAGCAGCAAGCAGTCAGATTGAACCACAATCGAATCCTCCATTCTTTCTCGTTGGGTCAAGTACTGTAGAGTAAGCAAGAAAGCATAGGTTTCAGCCTGCAGAGGCGAAGATGCAGCAAAACCTCGAGTAAATCCTTCTATCAACTTTCCATTGTGATCTCGGCATAGGCATGCCATTGAGCCTTGGTTGCTTTCAAACTTGAAAGCCCCATCAATGTTCCGCTTCAGGACACCGGGATCAGGAGGTCGCCAGACTTGGGAAGGTAGGGTTGATGGCAGTCCAGTTGCAGCAGAGCGACGATGTAAATTCCGAGCTGTTTGAACCTGTGCGGAGATGACATTCAACAGATGTAGTGGATCAGGACAATGGCTGCGAAAAACAAAGTTGTTCCTCGCCTTCCAGATCTGCCAGAGGAGCTTAGCTATTGTGTCAAACTCAGGTAAGCTCTGTTTCTGAGTAGCTCTATCTGCTAGCCATTGATCTATGCGAGGGATAGCCTGAGGAGTTAGATAAATACCAATTGTGGGGTGAGACCAGATCGTTGTTGTCCATGGGCAAAACAGGAAGAGGTGTTCAAGGGTTTCCAGACTATTGTTGTTGGATATATTGTAGACTATATCTGTGCTAATATGACGATAAAAGAGATTTGCCTTTGTCGCCAAAGCATTATGGCAGAGGGACCAAAGAAAGGTCTGGATTTTTGGAGCTAGCTTTAGTCGCCAAATACTTTTCCATAGGTTCGCAGGTGCTTGATATGATGACGATGGCGTGTCTGTATGACTATTTGAGTCTGCTTTCTTTATTGCCTGATAGCCGCTCTGCACTGTGTATTGGCCATGGATAGTGTCTATCCAGATTTGCTTGTCCTCTATATGGTTGGGTCTAACCGGAATGCTGGTGATTTCTTTGATGGTTTGAGCATCATAGTGCTAATGTAATAGACTAGCATTCCAGGTTTGTTGTTACGGCTCCAGTAAGTCAGCAACTAGATAAGGTTCTGTCGGATAGGCCGGACCACCTAAGATTCCTTTAGGAATCCATCTGTCTTCACGTATTTTGATATTTCTCCCATTTCTGACAGACCATTGGAGTTTAGCTAAAATCGAGTCTCTTCCTAATAATATACTCTGCCAGCCCCAAGAAGGACGCGCCCTTTTCTCCGCATATCTGAACTCTCGTTGATAAAAGTAAAGACCTTTTAGTAATGTGCTGCATAGCGATGACGGGTTCTGTATTAAGCGCCATGCCTGTTTACCGAGCATTGCCTTATTGAAAGCTAGAAGATCTCGAAAACCCAAACCGCCTTCATTCTTACATCTCTTTAGAACATCCCATTGTGTCCAATGAATACAAGATCTACTGCTGTCATTCTGCTACCAAAAGCGAGCAATCTTCTTCTCAATAGCTTTGCAAATCGATACTAGAAGTTTAAAAATGGACATGGCATATTGTGGTATTGCCTGTATAACAGCTTTAATGAGAACCTCTTTTCCACCCCTTGAGAGAAATTTTGCTTTCCACCCTTCTAGTTTAGCATTCACTCTTGCCATAATCCAGGCGAACATGTCTCGTCTTGATCGACCCCAGTCAGAAGGGATCCTTAGGTATTTACCTGTTTTTTGTAACACTGGGACCCTAAATTCAACAGCCAAGTTAGCCCTTAAACTATAAGGACAATCCTAACCAAAGAAAATGCCCGATTTGTTCCTATTTATCATCTGCCCGGTAGCCAAACAGTATTGATTTAGAATATTGGCTAGGTTTTGACATTCCTAGATTGTAGCATTTATGAAAAATATGGCATCATCAGCAAAAAATAAATGGGAAAGAGTTGGGCACCTCCTGTTGAGCTGTAGGCCTTGTAAATGTCCCATGTGAAGTGCGTCATGGATAAGAACAGATAAGACATTTGCTACCAAAATGAACAAGTAAGGTGAGAGTGGGTCTCCCTGTCTTAGTCCCCGAGATGGATGGAAATACTCTAGTTGTTCACCATTAAAATTAATACTAAAAGACACTGTTGTAACACACTGCATTATCCATTGAACCCAGGTGGCATGGAAACCCAATTTGATCAAATAGTCCTTAAGAAAGTCACATTCCACCCCATCATAGGCCTTTTGCATGTCCACTTTTAAAACTGCTTGAAAATTTCGTTTGTGTTTCCTAACCCGCAACTGATGAAGTACTTCTTGGACAACAATAATATTATCCTGGATTTGTCGGCCACTCACAAAAGCAAATTGCTCAGCAGATATAAGATCGGGTAAAAAGGGCTTAAGACGATTAGCTAACACTTTGGAGATGATTTTATAGATGTAGTTACAAAGGCTGATTGGTCGATATTGGTCTAGACTCTCCAGTTGAGCAACTTTCGGAATCAGAGTAATGCTAGTTTTATTCAGAGAAGCAGATAGATTGCTAGTTGTAAAGAACTCTTGAACAACCATAAAAATATCTTCTTGTAAAAGATTCCAATGCTTCTGATAAAAGAGACCATTCATACCGTCACGTCCTGGTGCTTTAGTAGCCCTCATTTGGAAAGTGGCGCGCCGTACCTCATCTCGAGTAAGCTAGGCCGTTAATATATTGTTCATTTCCAGAGTAACAGTAGGTGGGCATTTTGCAAGAATAGGACCATAATTCCGATTTCCATCTGATGTATATAGTGCTGAAAAGAAATTCCTCGTCATGTTTTTGAAACGATCATCTTCCCTAATCCATGTGAGATCGGTATCTTTCAACATTCTTATCCGATTCCGAATTCGCGTTTGTAATGTTGTCGCATGGAAGAATTTGGTATTCTTATCCCCCTAGGTAAGCCAGTTAACCATGGATCGCATAGCCCAATGCTGTTCCTCTTGCTGCCATAATCTGTGAATGTCCATCTTCAAATTGATAATTTGTTGCTCATCGCCGTAGTTGTTGGGGGAATTGATATGTGTTTGAAGTTGTTGCTGCAGATGCAATATTTGATTAGTTGCCTTTGAGAATTTAGATCGACTCCACTTGGTTAGTGCTTGAGCGACCTGTTGTAGTCTTCGTGGTAGATTAAAAGTTATAGCACGTGGGGAATTCCAAGATCTTTCAACCACCTCGCTACAGTCCGTTTCCTGCAACCAGTAGGCCTCAAAGATAAATCTTTTGTGCTGTCTCCTTGGTCGGGCCTCAGTAGTCAATAAAAGAGGGCTATGATCAGAGCCCACTGGTGGAAGTGCATACACCTTAGCCTCAGGGTAAGTAAGACGCCACTCCATAGTACACAAAACTCGATCCAACCATTCTTTAACTAGGTCGTCACCAAGACGATTGTTCATCCAGGTGTAGGCGCATCCCTTACTACCCGTATCCATTAAGTAACAATCCTGTAAAACTTCTCTGAAGGAATACATTCGATGTGGTTCAACCATTTGTCTGCCCACTTTTTTCCAAGGAAACAGAACTTCATTAAAGTCAACCGCACATACCCAAGGTATAACATTTGAGGAAGCTATTAGTTGAAGATCTGTCCATAGTTGTTGGCGTAGCTGATAGGTTGCTGGAGCGTGAACACAAGTTAGACGCATAGAAGTACCCACTCAAACCTCTGTACAGGTTGTATAAAAAAAAATGCTAAGTAGCTCTCTCTATATGGATTGTAATATCGTCATTCCATAGCATAGCTAGACCACCAGCCAGTCCAACATGATCACACACATGGTAATTGCTAAATTTCAAAAGTCGTTGCATCTTGAGAATGACCGCCTCCTGATTCTTAGTCTCCGCCAAAAAAAGTAAATCAGGCTTTTCTGTGGCCACTAAGGCCTTTAGAGCGCGAACTGTCAGGGGAGAGCCCAACCCTTGACAGTTCTAGTACAGTAGCTTCATTTGTCTTTTGGTGGCTGTTGAGGGCCAGCCACCGAAGCCCATGTTGCGTCCTCTACAGCTAGTAAAATGGGCATATCCATCAGCTGCGATTCATCAAGAGAATCTGATATATTCATTCTTGACTCATAAGGATTATACCTTCTAACTTTCTTTCTGATTCCTGCTTTTGCAGAAGTTCTGTCGGTTCTCAGCTTCTTTCGGAAAGGGGTGCTCGATTCCGAGTGCTGCAGGTTATATGCTTTCACAGAAACAAGGTGCACCACTTCAGGAGAGGTAATGGGTTGTGTAATTTCTCTGTACTGTGCCTGATCAGAATGTAGTATGTTACTACGTAAAGCTATGTGCTTGAGACATCCTGTAGTAGTGTCATAATTGGAAGGTGGCACATGTGAGTTTCTTTCAGCCTTGCAAGCGAAATGATTGCAACACCGGCAGAGGACTCCCCTTGTATAAGTATTGGCTGAAGGTTCTGCTTAGTTGGGAAATCAGTAATCGGAATAGGAGGAAGAGCTGGACACTGGATATGCACAGAAGAAGGTGGGGTCTATGGGATGATTTCATCTTCAGTTGTGTCTGGCTTCGCATAGAAGGTTAACCAATACGGACTATGTTCTTTTACTTCGGCTCGCAACCATTGGCCATAAGCCATTTTCTCCTTACCTTCCATCTTTGCCTCAGTGAAAGGAATATTAGGGCAGTACGTAGCATAATGTCCAATGGTACCACAAGAATAACAAAAGTGTGGTAGACGCTCGTAACGATAGTCGAGCCATATAGCTTTCTGTGATATGCGTACTAGTTGACCAACTTTCAAAGGATCCTTAAGGTTTAGCTCAACTCGAGCACGACCTGTTCTAAGAGTAGTCCCATCCCTATTATCGAGCTTAACTTTGATGACACGACCTACATGTTGCACAGCCTTTGCAATCATTTCCTCCGAACACCATTCCAGAGGTAAGCCAAACACTTGCACCCAGAAGTCACAAGTCGAAAAATCATAGCAATGTAAAGGTGTGTTGGCTATTCAAGGCTTAAAGATAACTAAATTACTAGAGAACAATCAAGGACCCCCCTCTAGTACCCTCTGTTTTTCTTCTTCGGACTGAAATTTCGCTACGTATATGCCCGCTTCCCGTTGGGAAATATCAACCTGGTCAGTTCGCCATGCGCACTTCATAGTACTTTGAAAAGCCAGAAAATTTACGGAGGGGTTTGATAGGATTTTACCAACTAAGATTGATTTGCATTCTTCAATTTTTGCCAAGGGCAGAGCTTCATTCCAATCTTCTATTTGTTGTGCAGACCATAGCCGCCCTAATCTGTTACAGAGGGCCGCAATTCTGGAATTGTCTTCCTGTTGCTGGGTTTCCATGAGATGCAATGGTAGGGTATGTAAATTTATTGAATTACACATGAACAGGAGGCATTTTCGGGGGAAGGTGACTCCCAATTGAAAGGATTGGTAAAGTCGAAAGCCACCAATCAAACTGAGGACAGGGGAGAAAGCGCATCAGAATGAAGAAAATTTGGAGCTGGCGAATTATTCGAAGACAACCGTGAAATCCAAGGAGATAGTGTCGCCATTCAATTTGAGGATTATGTGAGGAAAACTATTCTCTGGGGATTGAAAATCAAATTATGGTGAGAGCAGAGAAAACCCATTGATTAGGGTTTAAAGAAGCAAGAAGAACCTACCATGGCGGTAGGAAAGAAACTCTGCATGTCGAGAGGTTTTTGGTGATTTTATATGTTGATTGCGTCAAACCAGTACCTTTTCTTCGGTTTATCATCGGACGTGAAGATTTCATGTCTTTTTCAGAGGTTCCACTGGTTTAAAGTTTGATTCTCGCTCTCGCTATTTGAAAATACCATGGTACTTTGGTAGAGCTTCATATTTATATGTAAACTATAACTTATGTTACTTGGCTTGTCTATATTTGATTTGTGGTTTGGTAGTTTCTAAGCTTTCTTCAGAAGAGAGCATCAATTTAACTAATTATCCATGGTAAAAGAAAGTTCAATTTATCTTACTTCCCAGACTTTCTAGGGAGGTAGCTAGGATTGCTAATATTTTAAAAGTTTAATTCAACTTAATTTAGTTCAAGAATCAATAGAGATACTTAGTAGCATACTTCGTTGGTACGTGTTTACATTACTCTTACAAACGTGTGTGTGGGTGAGTGTGAGTGTAATCTCTCATCAATGGACCCAATATATCCAAATTATTGATACCAATTCTGACAAGATGTATTTACAGACATTATTAATTCTCCAAAGCCTATAAAGAATGTAATTTTGGGCCTAAGCAAATTTGACTGCAATTGCCATAACAATGCGGGTCAACAAAAGGCGACTAAAACACATTCTTTTGGACCTGATCAAGAACTACTAGCATTAATGTGATGTGATATTGCTTCAAGCTGTAATTTACTTTCAAAGTCTGCTTTCTATTCATCCTTTTATCCGATCTCCTTGATCTTGCTCAACATGCTTTTATTTCGCTCTGGAGGCATCTTTTGAACAATAGGTGGTCGTTTTCACAGGTATAATAAAAGAGTAGTAGGCTTTGCGAGTCTATTGTATAGGACATGAGAAGATTCATGCACAAGAAGAAAGGTTTTTAGATTAATCTGCATTAGCAGGATAACTAATGGCACCCTATAAATAGGTGCATTCTCTTCGGTTGTAATACACTTTCGAAGCAATATCATTTCAGTTCATTTGTATATTCTCTGGTGTGCTGGATTTTCTATTTCTTAAGGATTCGATGTCACTTTGTGAGATTAATTTTAACCTATTTCACTTCACTTGGGAAATGGAAAAATGCTTGTCATGCATGGCTCTTGGAATTTCCTTAACGGATGTGTGTATGTCCAACCTTGATGACTGGTTTAATAAGATTAGTTCAATGTCTGGCAGATGAATTCACATAATAATATAACATACGTAGTAATATCAATTCGGCTGCACACAACATAATAGTATATTTATTCAATCGGTTTTATTGCTTGCTCACAAGCACTAATGTGATAAAAGTTAGTTTATTTCGTAGACTTAGCAAGAAAGTTCTAGTGAAAAAATTACCAAAAAAGTCCTAGACCCATTGTAATTTTTCCAATTTAGTACTAAACTTTTTTTTTTTGCCAATTCAGTTTTAAATATTTTGCAATTTTATCAATTCAGTCTATCCAGCCAAATTTTGGTAATTTTTCCGAAAGTTCTAGGTATGAGCAGCTAAGATAGATCAGTGATAAGAATTTGTATGTTACTACATGAATGTGGAGGAGGCAGCTTGTAATGGGAAGATATATCTGCCGATGGGAGTTGTACGAATTGGGCTTAAACAAAAGGAAGCCCAAACCGCAGAGGCCCAATCAGCCCCCTCAGCCCATTTAATGGGCTCTTCCACTCCCTGCAGAGGAACCTGAAGAACAGAACAGAAAAGCAAAGCATCAGCAGCAGTAAGAGTGAAAAAAAAAAAAAACAGAGAGCTCGGAAGAACCAAGAAAGGAAAAGAGGATTTCTTGCGTGCCTCTCCACAGGTTGGATGAACTTCGTTTCGCGGCGCCCAGGATAAGGATTTGAACTCTTTATCCGTTCAATCGAAGGAAATTTTCATCGCTAAGTGGTAAACTCGGATCTGTTTGAATTCTGAGTTTCTGTTCAATCATGAGTTGTTTAGCTGCAAAGTCATATATTAATGAAAATTTAGGGTGTTGTGGAGTCGTGGGATTTTACGGATATTGATTTGGAGTTACGGTTTGGTCGGAGTAAATTTTTGAAGTTTCGCGTGCGCGCTGCTGGAACCAATTACAAATTACTATGTTTGGCACTGTTTTTCACGTACCTTGGGCCGTCTTCTGGGTCGGCCGAATTTAAGATGTTTTAGTACTTTGAGAAAACTTTATTCTGACAATAAGCTCGCTGAAATCGGAGTTCAGGAAAGAGAGATATGACTGTTCTGCTACGGGCAAGCTTTTCGTTGACATGTAGGAGTTGTTATGTTGCTGATAAGTGTGTAGATTAGTTGAGTTTTAGCTAAGAAAGTTATTTGCTCGAATTTTTATATGCGTTTCTCTTTTAATTGGTAGAATTTCAAGTTCATGCTCAATTTTGTGTTGGTTGTTTAGTTTTGGTAATTTCCTTGTTTCTTCTGCAATTCTTTCTCGCTTTCTTGTTATGTTTTCTGTGTCCTTTTCTTTTCACCATGAGTTGTGCATTTATAGGATGTAATCTCTGGCTGGTCTTGACCTGAGAGTGCAGGTCTTTGTTGTACCCTTATGATAATTCTCAACTTCAAATTGTGATTTCATAAAGTTATGATATTTGGTTGCTTTTGTTGGTTATGAGTTAGCAGGTGGGAAAGTCCGTCACAGAATTTTGATTTTAGTTCTACCTTTGGTTGGACTTTTGTTACCCTTCACATTTGGTTTGGGCATTTCGTTGGATCGATAGATTAAGTTTTGATGCTTTAGCTGGAATACTGTGGCAAAAGAAAATTAGAAAGAATTTGAGATGAGAAATGATAATAATATGATTGAGAGAGCGGATATAACGAGGAGGAGAAGAAGGCATTTGTCACACGAATTTAACATATTGGCCATGGCGTACTTATGGAAAATGTTTGATATACAAGATGGACTTAGTCCCAACGGTTTGAGCATTCAGGATAAAGGGCTGTTTAATGCTGTTTCGGAGTTTCAATGCAAGAGCTGGAATCCTAACTATACATTTTATAGATATTCTGCATGTCATACTAGTTGTTGCCCTCCTGCTTTTGGAATTATCTGGAAATTCATGCAAGCCCCAACTTACAGACAAAGCGGATTATGAAGGAATATGCTTCATACACATGTCTACTAACAACTTCAGATTCGAACTTCACTAACTCACTCTTTTTTCCACCGGCTGACATATCTATAACTCAAGTTCCTGCTCGTTTTTAGCTCCTGTGTTCAGCTGACAGCAAATTCTTCACCTATTTCTCTTCACTTGTGTAGTCACAGGAGGACTAGCAGTGACTGTTAAGCAGTTCATCATGTTCTGAGGATGGCCTGAGCAGGAGCTTGGGAGGGAGGTTGAATGAGTCTATTTCAAATGGTTATGTTGCTCCACTTCAGATGTCAGAGTCTTTAGTTTTGCAGAGCTGAAAGTTGCAACAAGAAGCTTCAGGTCTGATACAATTCTTGGCGATGGTGGTTTGGGTTGTCTTGAAAGGCTGCCTTGAGGAGACAGGATCTTCCCAGAGCAAAAGAATGACTCCAATTGCCATATTAAAAAAAAAAAGTTGAACCCAGAGAGATGCAAGGCTTCAAAGAGTGGAAGGTAATCTTAGTTCCCCTCAGGAAAGCTCGGGTTGCATGTGCTTTGCAGTATTTAATGTTAATCACTGTTGCATTTTAGCAAGAATATTGTGATGCTAGGAGGAGAATTGTGTCCAGATACATAGTTTCTTGTAGAAAAATGAGAACAAGATGATAGATGTTAGTGGCCTTTTTTGTCGCTAGGTTGTTCTAGTTTTGTGTGGCTAATTTCATATGAAGCTCACTATCTTAATTTGCTTTCTTCCTTTGGAGATATATGTCATTGGCCAATTGAACGCATATTTCTCGGGGTTTGATCAATGATGAGGACCAGATTATTCTGTTAGGATTGTGATTATTTAGGAAGAGTCGGTGCTCGCACTTCTTATCCTTTATTTTAGGGTCCGTGACTTGTCCTATGACCACGAGCAATTCTATGCAAGAGCCTGGAGAAAAGTCAGCTTGCTTTTCCATTGTATGGTTCAAGCCCACATAAAAGCATTAACAAAATCTTGTGAGATCATGTTTTGAAGGACTTTTGGGAGTGTAGATATCTTCCAGATATGCAATAGGTGAGTAAAAATTTGCCTATCCTACTCCTGGTGCCGTTAATTATCCGGTGTTTATTTTATCTCTATTCTAAATCAAGACAAAGAGGCACAGGTGGGTGAAATACATCTCATATAAGTTTTGGTGCACATGTACCATTGGAGATTCAATGGTAAAAAAATTGCAAGAAGAGCTGTTTTCACCAATTTGCTGAACAGGTTTTCGGGATGTAAAGCGATGAGACACAGATGGTTAAGGCATATCTGTTTTGGAAAGCACATTTGAGTGGCTGTCTCAGGGTGTGTGATGAGAAGGCATGCTACTGTAAAATCCTAGGAGTAATTGATCTATAGATGCCTCTAGTGAGCACCTGTGCTCTTGAAGCTAAATCTTGAGATTCCACAATCTTGTCCTACAGTTAATATGTCTAAGTTGTATAGTGCATATTGCATGCATGTTTGTTGTCCAGCAGCCAACCAGCACGGAAGTGGAGGAAAGAAGTAGGAGTAGAGAAGCTTTGCCAGCTTAGCTTCTATCTCTGAGGTTCTTGAGTGTTGGAGTAGAAACGTTTTCTGAATCTTGTTCATCATTTATAATTATTATGGTGAAGTCCGTGATAGCTTGTAAATTTGAAATGTAGGGACTTCTTGCATTTCAGAGGATTTAGGCCCTGCATCAGAAACTATTTTGACTTATATCCTTGCCTTTTAAGCTAAACTCAGACCGTGTCACTACAATATACCTAAAACAGTAAATCCCAATCTGAGTTTTACGACATTAGAGCCACTTCTATAATTTCTCAACATAGTTCTATGAACTAAAATCATCCTTAGTGAGGATATTTTATTCGTGGAAAATTATGCTGGCTGGCCCTGAAACCGAGGTGACCTGATTATTTTACTCCAAACTTTGCTAGTTTAGGAGAATCTGGACATAACTATTCTTCTTCATTACCCTTAAAGAACAAATAAGATTCTACCATTTACTTTTTATGAATCAGCTGGTAAATGAAGGTCAACACGTTATTAGCATACGAGTCTTTTTAAGTGTAAAAGATGAGGAGGGAAGGACTTAGCCTCCACATAAATCTAGTTAGCATTTAAATTTTTTCAAAATTGATCATCACTCAAGATGCTATTGTCTTTCTTGGAAGGTGGACGCCTACTTTGTACTACCCAAGTGCATTCTTGTCTATCGCGTTGCATATTAGTGCTTGTATTTTTCTGCATTTTAGACTCTACATGGTCAGCCATACTGTCATAAATCTTATCCTCTATTGGCTTTGCAGATGTCAAAATCATGCAAGGGATGTTTACTTGCTTTATAAATAGGTTGAGCACTTAAGATTTGTTTACTCCATAGCATATGAAATTCAACAGTGCAGTTCACATGTCGGGATTTACAATTGAACATGGGTGATGGTGTATCATTGAATATTTCATCCCAGTTTTAATTCATATTATTTGCTACCATCTAAATTTTGTAGGGTGCATCCACGGTAGATGGCTCTAAGGGTGCCCTAGTGGGTTTCTTTAATTTCCTGTCATAGAAATTGGTCGTTCTATCTCCTCTCTTTTTCTGCGGGAGATGCCTGTTTGCTTCATCATACTAAAACAGATGTGCAATTATGAGGGTTTACCCTAGTTTGACATGAGAGTGATGACTTCTTGCAGTTGGAGGTGAACTTCCTGGGCAGCTTGTCTCATCCAAAGGATTGTCAGGCTAATGGGATGTTGTTTGGAGGATGAACTACTACTTGTCCATGACTTCTTGCCAGAGACTGCACTAAAGAACCATCTCTTTGGAAGTAAGGTTCTTTCCTGGGCGATATATACATGCTTGCTTTTAATTTATGGTAAATATTATATTTTCTCGGTTCAATTAAATATACAAATCATGTGTCTTTCCTGCTGCATGGGGCTTTGCCATCAAACCATTTCCATGGGTCACATTGCTTAGCTTAAAATTGCGATAGGAGCAGCCAAAATGCCTTGCGTTCTTGCACCAGTTAGGCAATTAATCTGCAGAGATTTCAAACACTCAAACATATTGCTGGACTTCGTAAGTTTCATGTTCATTACTTCGATTAA
The DNA here is from genome assembly GCA_014182715.1 of Eucalyptus cloeziana. Classification (NCBI taxonomy): domain Eukaryota; kingdom Viridiplantae; phylum Streptophyta; class Magnoliopsida; order Myrtales; family Myrtaceae; genus Eucalyptus; species Eucalyptus cloeziana. Next base: position 46,664,291 of record CM024641.1, on the reverse strand, counting down.
ATGAAGCAATACCACATTGTTGTTACCTATAAAATTTTATTCCAAAATCTTGTCCTGTGCTGAAATAATTCAACTATGTTTGCAACATCCTGTTTTTTTGCAACCTCCTCTTGCCATAATGGAAGCAACATTACATGCGACGACACAAGTTACTGGAGCTTATGGCTATGCAGCACCCAAGTATATAGCCACAGGTAATATGATGGGCTTTCTGAATTGCTTGGGGCGATCATAGTAGAGAACATTGCACTTTGGACTTAGTTTGACCATTCTTAATGCCATGTTTAGCAAATTCATGTTAGAGCACTGGCCATCGATGAACGAAGTCATGGAAATTGTGGAAAAAATTAGTTACGCCTGATGGAAAACATTATTTCCTAGACAATTGATCCCAACTTGACCGTCTTTATCGGACACAGTTAGTAAATCTTTATTCATCACCTCTGCTTGTCGCTGATTCATCATTTCTACTGTATGAACTTGCTTGGCCAATGGAATGCTTGTTGGTCCACGTCGGGCTGACCCATCCATGCCTAAAGTTCAAAATGTCGTCCATGTTATCTGTGTTGTTGAGTGGGGGGGAGAGAGAATCCGGGCTATCATGATATGGCCAAAAGCGGCCCTGTTATCCATGGCTAAGAATTTTGTCGAGCAGATCTAGTCTGCCCAACAATCAAGTATGCTTGCCGTCCCCAGGTCATTACCCAAACTTGCCGACATTTCTAGGCGGGTGACGACTTAACTGCACGGTAAGGCAAGTTACGTTTATTAGGCCGGATAAAACTGTTAATTATTTTGGAACGATCTTTACGTATTTAAGGGATCGAAATTCTTAAACCTCGACATAAAAAAAAATCAGAACAGCAAAAGACATCATCCTGACGGGACCGGACATTATTAAATATCGGCGGTCAAGATCTGATTTGGAATGTTCCTTATAACGTTAAAAATTAAGATCCGCGCACGTGGCATCTCCTCTAACTGTCACAACTGACGGGAAAGTCTCAAAAAGCTGTCCAATCAATCATAGATAAATACCGACCAAAAAAAAATCATAAATAAATACTCTTTTTGTCTTGTGGGCCCCCTGTCCCATCACTATCAAAGTGTGATTTATTAAATTGGATATAAAAAGACTCAACTCTCTTTCCTTTTACCGCTCGTTGACAACAATAACTCTAAAAAAAAAGGCGAATATAATTGCTAGCGCTGGTACAGATGGGGAAGGCAAGTTGGTGGGGTCCTTGGACGAGAGCTAAATTTTCTGCAGAATCTTCATTGCCCAGTCTTTGACTTCCTGGAACTTCTGCTCACAAGCGCTGATCAATTCTGCCTGTGCGCTTGCCCGAACGCTTGTCCGACAGAACGTGGCGAAATGCTCGCAATTGTTATGAATGAGATTGTACTCGCCGAAGCCTTCGCTCTCGCAGAGCTCCCAGGCCTTGTCCACGACTTTCTCGAGGGATTTGGTGTCAAGTAAAGTCGTGCGAGTCCCCCTCCATGTTAGCAAATACTCCAGCAGTGACCGCCCATATGAATATGAACGAAGGGAATGAAGTGTCCCGCCTTCTCGCTGGAAGGAATCGAGAGAAGTCTTGTCGACTCCTGTTCTTGTGAGATGAATGACATTGCCCTCTCCAATGTAAATTCCTATTAGAATCAATAGTGAACACGTGCAATGATAGAAAAAGAATCAATAGTCCAAATCACCCATAGCAAATAGTTAACACATAATCAACTTATTAATAGGGAACGAGAAGTGAATCGATGTGGGTCAATGAGCAAGAGGATTGCCCAAGTGGATCATAATATATTAGACTTCGTGTTGGAGAATCGAAGGCTAATAGAGAGCATACTTCGACTACAACAAATCACAAAGTTTCAATGTTTTACGTGATATAACCAACGCACGGTTTTATACGGACTAATTTCGACCTTCCATTTCGTGATGAAAGATATTCAGAGAGAGACGACTCAAGGGAAAAAAGTGTCGAGGAAAACGGAAAAAAAGTAGTAGAAACCTCGTAAATCGGATAGTTTTCTATCATTTGATATCAATCTTTCGAATTGGCTGGGGGAAAAATCAGAGGTTGGCTTCTCATCTCACGACTTTTCTTTATTTACGAGAAGAGAGAGAGAAGAAGGTCGATAAATTAGTGTGGGTGAGCCCCATGGAGAACGCCATCAGCTTCTCAGCGTTCAAAGTCCTCGAGAGCTCGTCGGGGACCTGGTGGGTCAGAAACCCGGTGAAGGCGAGGGCAAGGCCGGGGAGTCCGGATGGGCAGTTCTGGAAATGGAAGAACGAAGAAGGTAAACAAATTACTGTGGGTGAGCCCTACCACGAACGGCATCAGCTTCTTGGTATTCGAAGTCCTCGAAAACTCATCGAGGACTCAGCGAGTCAGAGACTTGGCGAAGCCGAGGGCGAGGCCGTGGACGGGGAGGCGGGATAGGCGGATGTGGAAATGGAAGAAGGAAGAAGGTAAACAAAGTAGCGAGGGTCGGCCGTGGAAAAACCAAGAAAGAAGGCCACCAAACGGGCCAGGACCGCGGACGGTGTCCTCCACAACATCCTCGTCGGAGGCAGCATCCGAAGGCCACCGAACGGGGTTGAGCTGATCAACTGAATGAAAGAAGGAGACGAAAGGGCCAAAGGAAAACCAAGAAAGAAGGAAGAAAAATGACGAGTCCTCAGTTCCCAGAGCAAGAACTACTGAAATGCACTTGCTGCGATTCCACCAATACCAAGTTCTGCCACTACAACAACTACATCCTCTTTTACGAGAAAATGATAAAGACAATGGAAAAAATAAAAGAGGAGAAATAGCCAACCATGATGCGAGTAGAGGCCAAACCGCCGATAAGTGTAAATATGATCCCCCGGATGAAGATCTGCGGGTCTTACCACGGTCCCCGACAGTAGCGTCCACAACATGAATAGCTTGTTGATGATCTCAGCTGCCATTTTATCCCTTTGCGGTCCTTCTGTAGTCTCTCCTTTGACGGAACAGGAGGGGGTGGGTCCTTATTGATTGAGAACTAGGAGAGGATTTGAGGAAGGTAGGAACACAGGTCTGGATTGATATTAAGTGGGCTGGAATGAACGGGTACGCTGGGTCTGGTTTGATGACGACGACGACGACGATGATGAATGAGAGAGAGAGAGAGAGAGAGAGAGAGAGAGAGTGAAGGAGGAGCACAAGGGCATGCTTGAATAGAGAGGGAAATCAGGAGTTGTGGGAGTTTGGTTTGGTGAAGAGGTGGGGGCCCATTTTTGAAATTATTGAGCCTAGAGGAAGAAAATGGACACGTCGCAGCATGGCCTCATCCTCGTCCGGCTGTACTTTACGGACAAAACCAAAAAAGAGCAACCGGGTTGCATTAGGCTGGGATAATAACTTGTGTGACACTTAACCTATTGCTCTTTCTGAATTCAACCGATACCTTCCCTTTTCCTACGTATGCAATAGCATACAGTATGATCTTATTTTTGTGTTCGTTTAGCAAAATTTGGTAGAGACATGTATCTACGACTACTAAACAATGAACGTAACTCATATGAGGAAGGTGCTGCGTAAGTTCGGTTCTCGGTCGGAGGTTCTCTAAATGGTTAACGTTGTCCCCGTCCGACGTTTATTTGCGGACTCCTCCCCCCTTTACAAAATGGCAAGCAAAAAAAGTTTTTGACTCTTGCAAGCGTGACCCACAAGAATTCGACTCGATTCGTGTCCATTGGTCGGGCAAAAAAGCAATCACCCCCCGTCACAAAATGACGAGAAAAAAAAGTTTTGACTCTTGCAAGCGTGACCCAAGTTGACTCTTGCAAGCGTGACCCATAAGAATTCGACTCGATTCGTGTCCATTGGTAGGGCAAAACAGTAACAGAGAGAGAGAGAGAGAGATGCGATCGGATCTCTGTGATGGTTTTGCTTTCTGATGCACCGGGGCTGTATTCTTTTGCACCATTTTGCACCACTTTCTTTTCCTGAAAATCATGACTGCCATAGCCATGCCAATGTGGGAACAAAAGGTGGTTACTAATTACGCGTTTTCTTCTTCTTCTTTTCCCCGGGGGTGTGGTACTGATGGGGAGCTACTACTATTAGTATGAAGTGATGTTGCGTCGAGCTGTACGCGATCTTACTCAGCATGCGTTCATCTAGATCCAAAGGGTTGCTTTGGACCGATGGCTGGGTATTTTCACATAATAGTAGGCTTTTTGAGAGGTTGCTGTAGCCTGTAGGCAAATATAATATGTAGACGTCAACTTATCAAGCATCATCCAAGTGTTGCGAATGAGTATAGGTTCAACCCTTTGCTTTGACATGGAAATATAAGCGATTGTGACTTTGACCGATGGAGCAGCAGTTAACATGGTTTAGACTTAGGAGAACGGCGGAACGTTCAATATAAAATATGGGTGGGGTTAGAATTTGGCGATGTTTTTTAATTTTTTTTTTTTTTGTGGGAGGTGGCTTAGTCCCATGTTATGTTTTTTATTTTTATTTTCCCAAAGAACGTGATGACATCGCTTCTTTTTGTGGATTTTCTTTTGTGGTTCCATGCTCTTGGTGGGAGATGGGTCCTTGATTTCATCTTCTTTCTTTCTTTCTTTCTTTCTTCTGGGTATCTCTTTTCGAATCATTCTATTCTCACATTCCAATCTCTCCTCGATCTAGTTCAATGTGCTTTTTGTTTGGCTCTTTGCTGTAGTTTCGGCCCCATAAAATGGTGTTTTTTAACAGGTGCATTAGAAAGAATAGGGTTTCCAATGTATCTGGAGCTCTAACGTTATCAACATATATCCACTTCCACCTTTCCACCTCTTCTCTAGCAAGGAAAGATGGAACTGCGATAGTACTTTACTTTGACCCTTCAAATCAAAATGCTCCAAAACTATATTAATTGTCAGTACGGAAACGGTTGACAAACAGGGCTTTCTTGAAAATCAGTCATCATTCTTAGAGAGAGAGAGAGAGAGAGATTGGATTTTTATTTATTTATTTTTGGGTTTTGGATTTTCTTGCTTAGGAGCGAGAGAGACAGCAAAAGGAAGAGCTCTCGCGTTTGTTGAAAGTGGGACCCTGTGACTTTTGTGTGATTTGATCATTTCTGAGGCTTTCTTCCACCAGACCATCGATTGCTCTTATTTTGAGAAGTTTATTTCACTTGGTTTAGTTTCGGCATCGACAGGGATTCCAGCGGTATACTTCATTGATTGGAAATGCTACTCTACACTAGTACTGGAATAGAAAGGATCGATCTTACACCCGAAAATCCCTTATATTAAAAATTGGTATTAAAAATTGGTGTACTATTTAGCCATCCATCCAATCAAACATCATAAGCCAAATTTGATTGACAAGTTCTAAACATGAAAAAACCACAAGTGTTAGGATAAACAAGACACGTCTGCAATGTTTTTAATTTCTTATTGCGTCAATTTAGCATGTCATCATATTATATAGAGCATTGCTAACCTAACGGCACTGTTAAATAATGGTGCAATTCAGATCACATCTTGAGAGAGTAATAATTTTTATTTTAAGAAACAAACCCATTCATAACATTCAAGGTGGTGAATTGAAGGTGGAGAAGCCACTGTTTCATTTGAGAGACTTATGGCACTGTTAGCATATCATTTCCCTATAATATATGATTTTGTATCAAACTTGAAATTTATGCTGAGCTTGTGATAATAAAACGTGGTATTAAGTTCAAATTTCACGTATGGTGGAGATAAGATCTTGCATTTTGTGATTACTCCATATTCACTGAGATCTACTTGTACTAAAACCACATTGGAACTCCAAGAATCATCCTGTCCATCCAAAATTTAGGCGCATGATAGAATGAAATGAAAATCTTTACCCGTGAAGTGCAAGTTTGATCTCTCTTTATTGAGCACGTTTCTTTTATGGTGAATGATATTTTAAAACTAGAAAAAGTTAAGGGTGAGAAAGTGCAGTGATCCTTTCAATTTCTCAAGTTGGAGGTGGGAATCTGCGACTTTTCATGGATGGTGGGCCTGGCTTTTTAGTGATAATGTTCGATAGATTGTAGGATCATCAAAATAAAAATTTGCGACTTCAAATTAAATGATTTTTCTGGTTGAGATATTATATCGTATACCTCATAATATAATATCCACCATTCTAGGAACATCATTATAAAGATGATAACGTTATAAGCCACTTAATCATGTGAAAAAGGTTGTGTACATGATAGGGAATCCAGATTGGGAGCTTCTATGTCAATCGAGCTACCACTAATGACTTCTCCAACTAATCTATTTTCTGCCTATCCTTGATTCTACGGTTGCAAGCACTAAAAATCATTGCCGTCTACACACTTAAGCGAGTGTGAAACATCGTCATTTGCCCACCTAAGCTTAATCGTGTTGGGAAAAGGTCTCATTATGATTGAAAATAATTTAGCCCAGACTCTGAAATTACCTTATATTACAAATTGAATGCATACCGATAAGCAATGATTTTAACAGCATTAAATACGAAGAGCAAAGAAAGCGGTTGACCGTGTGACATCTCAAATTTCCAGTTCTATTTTCAATAAATTGAAATGGGCATTTCATCTGCACACATATAGTTCTTTTTCCTGAACTGATCACTCATGGGATAACTAATCTATCAGATGAAGCCATTAAGAAATTTTAATGCATCGGACTCGAGAATTTGACCAGAAAACGACCTTTCGACCGAGCTAATCTGCAAGGGTCATTACAACACAGTTAAAAATCGATTAGAGACCGGAGATAGGTTGACTCGACAGAGGCATGTGAACGAGTGTGGGTGATTCCACCAAATCGCACAATTCTTGTCGATCGGCATTGGGCCGGCTTTTCTGTCGTTTTGGAACCCTGTGTCCGTATTTGAAACCTTGAAATTACCTCGACAACCGAGAGTCGCAAATGTGTCAAAGATATGCATTGTGGCTTGAATTGATCAACCACAGGTCAAATGCACGAAAATTTCTAAGGGCTACCCGATAGATCAGGATGCGCTAATATCGTGCCAGAATGAAATTAACCGTGAAATTGAGATCGAATTCAGAATTGGAAGTCCTTGTGTGTCACAAATCAATTTAGGATCATTGACTCATCTTCAGAGGATTTTTCATGTAAACCGAGTTTTTTGGCAAAATAATTAAGGTATGGTTAATTTGGCTCGAGAAATTAGAAGGCTCGCTTTTGGTCGTGCTTTTGGGATCTAAGTTGATTCTATGGTCAAGTGATTATGTGAAATTAAGTGTGGTAACATTGGATTAATTTTATGGACTTCAATTGGATTCAATTGGAAGGAAATTGAATGAATTGTGTTGTACAAGATTTTGGAGAATTCATGCCCCGACGGAGGATGGAATTGGACCCATTGAAGATTGTTGTGGGAGGTTTGGAGATAGTGGAGTATGACATCATCAATTGATGTTATGGTATGTCATTTTGTTGGATTAAAGAAAGAGAAAAAGAAAAGAAATGGCCCCCCTCTCTTTCTCTCTTCTCCCTCTCCCTACCGTGCGACCACTCCCCCCTCTCCATCTTCTACTTCAAAAAAAAAAAAAAAACCCAGCAAACCAAAGACCACTGGACCAGCAACACCGTCCATCGCCGGCCGCCCGCTCGCATGCCGTCGTCGCCGCCACCGCGCGCTTGGTCCGCGCCTCCCGTGACACCGTCGCCCTACCCGTGCGCGCCTCCCTCTCGCCTGCCCTTGCGTCGCAGCTGTTGCATCAGCCCGTGCCGGAGCCGTTCGGCCACCTCTGGCCACCATTCGGGTCCCACCTTGGTCCGGTTCGACTCCTCAACCTTCCCCTGACCCATCCTCGCCTCAACCCGAGCTTATCTTCTCCTTTTTCAGCCTTGGACAGCAATTGCTGAAAATGGGTATGGCAGCCTAGTTTTGGCCCATTTTGGCCGGCTTCCCGAGCCCGGATGCTCGGCCTGCCTTGAGGAAAGTCGATCCTCGCGTCGATCTCGTCGTTTTGGTTCGCTCGGCTCGCTAATCCGGTGAGTTTAGCTCACTAAATCTTGATTAGACGGTTAATGATGCCCTAAGTGTGCTTAGTCTAAGTTAAGTAAGTTTAGGTGGTTAGTTAGTTTAATTGGTTGGTAATTAAATTAAGGTGTTTAATTAAGTTAAAGTGTGTTTAGTTTAAAGTTAAATAGGTTTATTTTTAATATAAGCCTTGATGTGACATAATAGGGTTTTATTTTTGATTTACTTAAATGTTTCGAAATTCTGGAATTATTTAATAATATATTATATTCCGAAATTATTAAAATATTATTATTTATAAAAAAACTCGAAAATTATTTTTGACCTCAATTGCTTAGAATTTCGTGGCCGATCGGCCTTGTGTATTTAGAATTTGAATTTGATGAATGGATGTGGAAAATTGAGTGTTGATTGTGATAAATATAGATTTTATTCATAAAAATCCAAGTGTTGGGTTTTGATGCAAAAATTGGATTACTATTATAATTGAAGTATACGAATGAAATGCGGAGTGTCCAGAGGTTAATATTGATTTGTCGTGTGCTGGTTGAAAAACTCGGTCGCAATAGTGGCTAAGCCAACTAGACTTGTATTCTTTGTGGATTGCTGTTAGTGTAGTGACGTGGCTCGGGTCGCAGTAGAGGCTGGGCCAACTGGACCTATGCTCTTTCAGGAATGCCGTCGACGTAGTGACGAAGTCGCATTCCAAGGGGGGAGGCGATGTCTGGCATTATTGTCAGTAGATAGTCGAACTACGAGCAGGCTATGCCCTTGTGTGGTAGTGAATAATAATTGGAATGCATGCTGAGTGCGATTGTGATTTCTATGAAAGTATTGGCGTTCCAATTGTTTGAATTCTTATTATTACCTGAGTTTGTGTGATACAAATTGTGCTAACCTGCAGGGAGGAATTAAGACGAAGTAAGTTGTCTGTGTGATGTGACTAGGCCACCCGGTGTATTTTCTTTCTAATAGGGGTTTAGGGGTTGAACTTGCTGAGACGATGTCTCACCCTATCAGGCCAAAATTTCAGGTCCCTAGATGGCGGTCATGGAGGACCCGAAGTCAGGGAGTTTGGGAAGGTGAAATCTGAAGGATTGGTGAACATGTCTTGCTAGTTGGTCTTAGGATATTTCTCCTTTTTGTTGAGCTGTCTATTTTGCAGACAGACCAATGTTGTATTTAAACTTATGTGCATGTGCTTATAATTGAGTGTTTGGCATTGTGATTGATTGCCTGCTTTTCTATCCCAAGTTAAATGTTGTTAGGGGATTTGTTTCACTTCCGCATGCGTAATAAAATGAATGGGTCGGCGACATATCCTGGGATGTCCCATTTTTGTTTGACTGCAGTGGGATGTGCGCGCGCTCGGGGTTCGAGACGTGACAAACCGGAAGACAGAAGGATGTTCGGTTTCGAGACTTTCCTCGAACATAAGAGAAATATTCATTCAGGACAAATTTTACGCATGTTCTGCTTGGGAGTCTCAATCTTCCATAACCTAAACAAGGTGGAATGAGTAGGTAACTAAGAGGGGAGAGAGAGAGAGAGAAAAGCATGTTACGGACAGAAAGATGCACAGGGAAATTTAATACATGAAAGCCAGATCTTTGACTTTAGTAGACTCGACAATAAAGGGAGCACCCTTTCAATCATTCTCTCATGATCTCAACTACTCAATTTTTTTTTTTTTATTCTATTTAATCATCCGCATATTCCATTTTCTTCTTTCCATTCCATATTGTTTCTAATGTTTCTAAAATTATATGTTGTTATATATTTGATATTTTCCCCAAAACGCTACAAGTAAATGCGTGCGTGTATAGAGACACACACATATGTATATATACACACATGCACACACGTAGGCTCGTGCAACTCGGCTGAGAAATGTGCTGTGTTTGGGGTTTGATTTGAAAAGTCTGCACTCATGATAATAAATAGCATGATCTCTCATGTGCTTATAGGTTAAAGCTTAATTAAAACCCTCTAATCAGTCAACATAAAGGCACAAAAGGGCCCTTCAATTATTTTGCTCCCGCTACAAGGACAAATGCATTTTATTAATGCGAAGACGACTGAAAATGCATCCAATTTTTAGTTGTTAGTTAGATCGGACAAAGATTTTCCTGACTATTCTTAGATAGGGGAGACATTATAGGGTTTAATAAAACAACACGACACTAGTCAGCAGACACTTGTTGGAAAGACAGCATATGCAATTCTAAAATAATGAGTTGGCCGAGCTGCTTTGGAAACCCTCATTATAAAATGATAATGATGCATGAAACTATAAAAAGGCAATTGGGACGTGACCCATTCGGAAGGATATATGCTAAGAGCAGAGGCATAAAAAAAGAAGAAAAAATATGTATTATTTATGAATGGAAAAACAATTTTTGGTGATGAAGTCCCTTCGTTAGCAACTTTAAAAAATAAAAGACGTTATTTTCAAAAGGAATTCGAACGTTTCAACCTCTCGATTGATCTGTTGGTTAACCTCTATGAGGTCCATGACCAATTTCAATCAAAACTTGAAGAAACATAAATTTCTTAATGGTTGACCGGTGGATTTGTTAGTTGGTTTGGAAGATTCTCTCTGAGTTTGAGAATCTTAATCGATGTACAAAATTCTCTGGGGAAAAAAAAGGTTGTTAGCTGGTTATCCATTTAGTATTTTACTTACTTATATATATATATATATATATATATATATATATATATGTCGATAGTGACATTCATGTCATAATATTGAAATATTGGCAGCTCCGTACTTTAATATTTCTACGAGATGGGTAGTAAATTTAAAGAAACATGAGATACTGTTTAGAAATTACAATATAGTTTCAATAAGATTATGTGAAATGCGAGAGTGTATATATCATCACATGCACATGGTTGTGCCAGGAGGAATATCAATTACCAAAAAAAAAAAAAATTAAATACAGGCGATCAACGTACATATACACAGTCTGTTCACATACAGCTTCAGTAGATTAGAGGGACGAACTCAAATGATAAGTCCAACTGTGAAATCTTATCTAGTGAATAATTACAATGCCGTTGCGTGTATTATTGGTCAAATCTCATTAATTTTTTTTTTTCCTTTTTGTTCTCCAATCCCAGAGGGGAAGCTACCGCGTACCACTTGATCATTAGCATTCCGAGTGGCCATGCAAGCTGGGCCCTGATTATGATGGTTTTTGTCCTTGTTCTTGGGGAAGAAAAATGAGAAAGAAGCGATTGAATCCATGTGATGGTTTTGCTTTATGAGATTTTTTAGGGGGTGGGATAAGGTCCTTCGCTTTTGTTCTTTCTTGAATGTGTTTTTCCAAAGTCGTGGCTCGGAAATTATCTCACCAAAACCCCCATTAAAAATGCAATTTTATTGGAATTACCATACAAATGTGGGTTAAAAAAGGGCGGTTTATACACATTATTTTGGAAAAGATCATGGACCACTAGTATTAATGTGAGGTTGATATTGCTTCCAGCTGTAGTTTGCTTTCAAATTCTTTTTTCTAATCATCCTTCCATCCAATATATTCCAACTTCTCCTTGATCTTGCTCCATACGCTTTCCATTTCGCTTTGCAGGTAGCTTTTGACTCATTTATGGTTTTTGCGAGGTTGCTATCTATACAGTAAATCTCTCACGCATGCGCGTATAATAAGAAGTTAAGCATAAAAATCATACCATAAGTTTGATTACACACCACATGAAAAAGTCAAGTTGCGGCACGTGAACGTGCATGAACGTGTTCTTTCCATCTTAAGCTGTCGTTCTTATCCTTAACCCCGTTCACACCTGGTGGCGCGACTCTTTAGCACTCCAGAAGGCTCCTACCAAGATCCAGAAGCTTTCAATTTCACCCTTTAGCAAAGCTTGAGCCCATAATTAAGTGAAAAGTTCTAGCTACAACGCATCTTTTGTTTCTTAAAAGGCAAAAGGACTACTTTTGCTCCCTAAACTATCATGTTTTTTTTTCCTTCCAATTGAGTCCTCGAACTTTTAAATTAATCTAACAAGTCCCTGTACAATCTTCAAATCTACTTAATTGAAGTTGATGTATCCATCTATAGACACGTGAATTTCAATTAACTGAATTCAGAATCAAATAAACTTAATTACATTTTGAGTGGGGGTGGCTAGCCCGGGCACCCTTTCCAATGGTGGGGCACGGTGTAGGTTTTTGTTTCATTTTTAGTGTGTTTTTGGGGGGGCGGAATTTTACCCTGTTACTTTTTAATCTTATTTAACTAGGGTTTAAATATAAAAATGTAGAATTCGGACAAAAGAAAGCCACGTGCCTCCCAACCCCCCGGAAAGAGACAGAAAAGACCCTCGGTTCCTATTTCTTTCCATGACACTGATGGGTGGGCCCCACGCGTTTTCTATTTTTTCTGTGCCGTTGGAGAAGGTATTTTAGTTGGATCGTGATGTGCCGCCTCCTCTGACTCTTGAGTCTTGACAATTGAAAGAGGAACACCTGTTTTTGCCAACAACGCACACGTGGGTGACGTAATAATGAGAGACTTTCAATTTTGATTTATTTTCAAAATCAGTATATATATCAGTATATATATTATTTAAAACTTAAAAAGGCAAATACCATAAAGACTTCAAATTATACTTATTGTGATAAACATACCTCAAATTTTTTTTTTTGTGTCGCGAAAAGATTCATATTTATCTTTTGTTTCAATTCTATCTAGAGCATATTTGTTACTAGGATTTTAATGGCACAATTTTTTTTATAGCATTTGTGTCGTATTGGGCAAGTTTAGGATTTTAGTAAGGCAAAATAAAGTTCATAATATTTGTGTCACAATTAACAAAGCTTAAGGTTTTTGTAGTATCAACTCAAACTAAAAAAATAATGAGTCTAATATGATAAGGCATATCAGTCAGTTTGATGTTTTTTAACTTTTGGTTTCTATTTTTCATACTCCTAAGAGTTGTTTTCACGTGATGAATACCTCAAACATCTCTTAAACTTGCATAAGTATTAGCACGTGAAGGGGTGATTTCAAGTAATGCAAAATTCCTAAAGATGTTTCAAAGTTCAGAGCGATTTCTAAATTTTGACCCAAAAAAAGAAAATCTTAAGCAAAGCTACAATGCTGCCCACACACACCTGCCAATTAACTAAATACTCTAAATATGAGTAATTGGACGTCAATTATGAATTAAGTATTGTTGGCTTTATACATCCATGTAGTTGCTAGTGATTGGGGAACTCTACTTTGTCTATTTTAAGAATATAGAGAAACAGTGAACCAAATTTCAAGGTACCGAGATACCAATATTTTCTCACTATATGATTAGGCAATTATATTTGAGATTTCCTATATTAAATAAGTTCACTCATTTATTTAGCTGCTGAAAAGGAGGCACATTTCAAGGAGTAGATTGGAGGCTGGATCAAATTTACAACATAAGCAAAATAATCCAGACTCGATCTGTGACATCCCAAATTTTCAATTTTGTTTTTCTTTTGAATAAATCAGGCGTTTTATTGACGTGTCTATAGGGCTATTCTCAAAACTGATCATTCTTGAGATGGCTAGACTATCTAGGGAAATTATTAGGAATTTTTAAGCGCAATAGCCAGATTCCGACTGGTGAATCGACTTATCGATTGTGTCCATCTTTAGAGGCCATTACGGCATAGTTAAAAATCAATTTAAAATCAAAGATAGACTGGATCGACAAACATGTGTGGCTAATCGTGGGTGACACCACTAAATTAGAAAATTCATGTCGACCGTCACTAGACTGATTTTTTTATTGTTTTGGTACCATGTGTTCGTATTTGGATTATCAGGATTTTCACGACAACCGAGAATCGCCAATGAGTCGAGTGGGTTCATAGTGGCTCGAAGAAAATCAACCACAAGTCAATTGCATTTAAAAATATCTGAAAGTTACCCGGTAACTTAGGTCACGCTAAAAACACACCGAATAGAAATTAACTGCCAATTCAAGTCCAATTTCAGAAATTGGAATTTCTATCATGTCACAATAAATTTTAGGAGTATCGACTCGCCTCGTAAGATTTTTTAACACTCGACACATTTTGGAAAAAGTTGTCGTGTGGCCATTTTTGTTCAATTGAAGCCGAGAATTATTTCTGATGGTGAAATTAAGGAGCACGAGGGATTCTTGGATAAAGAAAATAATCAATTTGATAATGGAAATATCAATTGATTTTGGGAGAGTTATCCGAGAGAAATTTAAGGGAGATTTTTTTATGCAAATTGCAAGAGTAGACCAAGTGTTTTAATTTGGATTTTCCTTGATTATCTAGGTGCCAATTCAAAAGAATTTGGGATAAGAATTTCCTACTTGAGGAAATTCTTTTCTTTTATTTTTTCTTCCCAGTTCTTTCCTTTTTTGGCCAAGCATCCAAGCATCATTTCTCTCCCCCTTTTTCCTTTCTTTCTTTCCTTTTCTTTTTCTCTCTCTCTCTCTCTTTCCCCCTCTCCCCCCCCTTCATGCGAACCCCTCCCCTCCACCGAATTACAAGCTGGCTTCCACCTTTGCTTTTCTTTCTTTGGACTTTTCAAACCCCTTCTTCTTTTCTCTTATCCTTTCTTTCTCTCTCCTCCTTCTCTCCCCCCCCCACTCCCACGTGACCGAACCGACCTCTTCTTCTTCTTTCTTCTTTGTGCGAAACAGCCAAACCAGCAAAACAGAAGCAGCAACTCTCCTGAAGACCTCGCCATTGCCGTCGCATGCCACCGAAGCCAAACCGCCACCGCACGACCCCCGTATGTCCGCCGCCCGCGCGTCCACCCCGCACCTACCGTCCCTGCCGTGCGACCCAGTCTCCTGCTACCGCTGTCCAACCCCTGTCCGGCCACCTCCGGCCGCCGTTCGACCTCGCCAGACCTCCACCAGCCCTCCCCCGCGCCTTGCCACCCTTGCTGTGGTAGTTGGTTGTTGTTTTGTGTATTTTTTTCAGTTGTTCCAGCCACCCCACCGAGTGGGTATCCAATGGCTCAGCTCCTTGGCGCCATTTCCGGGCCCCAAACCCGAGCCGTGCTTTGGGAAGTATCGTTCCTCGCACCGTCCCCATCGGATTGATCCGAGTTGCGTGCGATTCCGATAAGTAATCTCATTAATCCTTGCTTAGTGGACTAATTACACTTAAGAGTTATTTAGTTTTAATTAAGTAGGTTTAGGTGGTTAGATTAATATGGATTATTATTTATTAGTCAATTGTGATGCGAATTAGACAAATTGAATGGGCATTTAGCAAGTAGACGTGGTCTACTATTTATTGAGGGTAGCTCGGGATTTTTCCAACCCTTTATCGGGCTTCAATTTGACAATTCGGGCCTAAGTGGAATTTTTAGTATTTAAATATTATTTTTCGAAATTAATTTAATTATTTATTTATTTTCCGAAAATTCAACCGGGATGGCCGGTGACCGGAATTTTATGCCGATGATCGTGATGAAGTCCGTTTATTTAATCGGGCTTTATTTTGAGCTAAATTGAATTTTTAATATTTATTAATTAATTTTCAAAATTAATTATTTATTTATTTATTTTTCGGAAATTAAGGCTGAGATGGCCGACGACCAAAATCTCGCAGTCCGTTTATTTATTTGAGCTCTACGTTGCATGGAATTAAATAAATTGTGATATTTTAGGGATTTACCCTAAATTGATTGAAATTGAGTGAAATTGAATTATTAATTGGTAGATGGCCGAGCATGGCTATTAGCATTTTTAATGCCTTGTTGAGTTGTAAGTGGAGAGAGTGGTGAGAGCTAATTGAGAATTCTATTAGCTGAGACCGATCAAGTACGAAGTATAGATAGGCGTGGTTTGATGATTAAAGATATCACTGTGCGAAAATGGCACCTTAAAGAACACATTTAGATTGTCTATGACTTGTGGCAAGCGTGGTTCAGTGATTAAGGATATCACTGTGTGAAAACGGCACCTTAAAGAACGCACGTAGATTGTCTGTGATCTATGACGGGCGTGGTTTGATGATGAGGAATATCACTATGCGAAAACGGTGCTTTAAAGAACGCACATAAACCGTCTGTTACTTATGTCTCCTTGGCGAGAACGATGCCTGATAGTATTAATGGAGCTCTATGACTAAGTGTACTATGGGATGTTATATGTTGTGGAATTAATGACCTAGGATGGTCCGTCTAACATATAATCGACTAGTTCAATTGATCAATGATTTGATCCGATTGTCGTGATTTGATTGATTGTTCATTGTGATTTATGAAGCGTTTGTATATAACCTTGAATTGCAGGTTGAGGCCTAGGCCAATGTAAGTCCTCTAACTCGTAATGTGCTTAGGCAGCCGAGTAGTGTATTGGTTCCCTAATCGAGTCTTAATGGGGTAGAACTCGCTGAGACGTAATCTCATCTCGATTGTGGGACAACATTTCAGGACCCCTATGAGGAGCTGAGGAGGAGGAATCTGAGAAGGAGAACTCTGAAGTGAAACCTGAGCAGAAGGATTTTTGGAAGAAGAAGATAACACCGAGAGGGATCTTGAGTATGATTCGGATGGACTGAGATCCCATCCTCTTTTGTGAACCCTATTTTGATGTGAATAGAGTTAGAGTATAAAGTTGTGAATAGCTATGAAGCACTTTGGTTTGTGTTTTGAATAAAAGTTTGGTTATGAGTTTCAATATGAAAAATATGGCATTGCTTTTATATCCCATTGTTTTATTGTTTGGGAATTTTCTTTATACTTCCGTATGCGCATATTAAATGAACAGGGTCGACGATGTGTCCTAGGACGTCGTTATTAATCGACCATGTGAGGGATGGGCACGCGTTCGAAGATCGAGGCGTGACACGATCTGGATACAATTTATTAAATATGGTAATAACAATATAGGGTCGAAAACAAAAATAAAACTTAAGATTGGGAAACTCAAATTCTCAACAACAAAAGACAAATGTCAACTTAATCAATTTTTTTAGTATTGTGATGTGCATGATCAGGTGCCTATGCTAAAGGGACTGTTGCTTAAATATAGAATATAAACTGATTTTTTAATAATTAAATTAAATTACATTGCCTTTTTTTTTTTCAGAGTTAAATTATCCTTGAGTCATGCAAGATTACATGCCAGCATAAGATAAAGTCAAATAAAAATTCTCTCGTTTTTTCGCATCTTGTATCAATCTCGAGAATGAGCAAATGTAGGGCTAGACATCAAAAGGGTGCTTCTTTTTTTTGGATGCAGGAGGAACCAGCTTGCACCAACAGTGCGCCGTAAACCCCCTAGTGACGCTAGCAGGGAAACCACCACCCCGACGCCACGCTTAAATCGCCTAATGATTCGCCAGCCTCCCTGCAACTTGCATTGCAGGGGCTTCGAACTCCCGCCCTCCCCGAGGAGGACGTTGTAGAGCCGTAAGAAAGAAATAAGAGCAGTCCCGCATAAGACCATAATTTAACTTTACTAGTCATTATCGTTAATTGTCATAACTCAGTTTCACTTATAATTGATAATTTACTTTTCTCAACAATAGCTTGACTATAGAATTGGTAATCGTAACTTGAATATAATAATACTCAGTAATTAAGTCAATGTAAATTACAAGTTAGTAATCATCCCTCAAATATTGTTGTTTACGTCAAAACCTCATATTTTTTTTTCTTTTTTTCGGTCAAGAAGCCTTGTAAGGTTGAACTTGCTGACATTTTATAACTTTTCCTGAAATATTATAAATAATCTGAATTTAAATTTTTCTCTACTCTTGGAACTGAACTTCATGATTATATAACTATCTTCATGCATCGCAATTTTCCTTAATCAATAGTAAGATTAACAATTTTATAGCCATTTTTTTTTAACATTTAACAATTACTCCCCTTTTAAAATTAGCTGATGTTAATTTTTCTCAATAACCATAGAATTTCCCATTATCAAATTTTTATACTCAAGTTTAGATGGTCAAATTTTTAGTATTTTTGTTTTTTTGGTTGGAAATAAAACACTTTCATTAATTATAAGAGATGGTAGGATTAGGGGTGTGCAAAGGAACTAAAAACCGCCCAAAATTGGCAGTTCTCATGAAGACCAGTCCGGTTCCTAATCCCAATTTACTAGAACTGGTGAGTATTAGTCCAGTGCTCGGTTTCGGGTGGATTAGACCGAGATATATAAAGAAATTCCAACTTAATTACTTAATTATTTTGCAATTTTTCCAATATATAAGTACATATATATTTCTGCTATTGGACAGTATTGACTAATTTTGTCTCTTGGTGCATAATAGGATTAATCCCACACTTTTTATTTATTCTAATAGTTCATTTACTCGCTTTCTCCATCAAAATAAAATAAACAAACAAAGAGGATGGAGGAGACCAACTAGAGATGTCCATAAATATTGCGGCGCTTTGTCATCATGATACAAAATTATGGCCCAATGGCTTGTTTTAATAGAATAATTAGGTATTTCTTTAGCCATTCCCGTGATTAAATTAGGTTGATGTTAAAAGAAGATGGATCAAACAATTAATATTTTGACTTCTGTGGAGGTTAGGACTTTTAACGTAAAGTCTAATTCTCCACATGTTGTTGGTGTCGGGAAACCTTAAGATTATGTTTGACAGTCATGATGAAATTCAGAATAGGATAAACTTTATCGTACCTTACCCTTGGTGCCTACTTAAGACGAGATAAAGTCATATATAAGAGGGTATAGATCGCATAAAATTATCTTATAGAGGAGGTAGGATAAAGGTGGATAGAATTTTAATATATATAATAGGAAAGTTATTTTTTTGAAAAAAGTTATTAAATAAACAAAATTAAAATTATATTTCAATATATGCAATATTTGAATTTTAATATAAAAGTTCAAAACAACAAAAATAAAATTTTATTTTTTAACTTAATCTTATTTTTACATATATACTCGACTTTAATTATATATTATAATATAAATTCAATATATAAATATATTTATTGCATATTTTAGGCATTTTAATTATATTAGTACAATTTACTATATAATAAAATTTTATTAGAAAATGATGAAAGGGGAAAAATAAATAATAAATAAATTATAGAAAAAGAAAGGAAAAAAATAAATTAGGAAATAGTGTCACGAAAGATTTTCACCATTTTCGTTTGTTAATTTTTAGGTTCATTTACAATAATATACCATTTATACACACACACACACACACACACACACACACACACACACACACACACACACAATATGATGTGAATATATTTGATTTTATTATTGTGATTCACC
The DNA here is from genome assembly GCA_014182715.1 of Eucalyptus cloeziana. NCBI lineage: Eukaryota > Viridiplantae > Streptophyta > Magnoliopsida > Myrtales > Myrtaceae > Eucalyptus > Eucalyptus cloeziana. The sequence continues at coordinate 46,645,007 of CM024641.1, read as the reverse complement.
AAAAAGTGGATACAATATAACAAAATCTCCGGATTTCATATCATATTCTATCTAATCCTATGCTAGTTAAAAATTTGACGACCAAACGAAGCCTAAGAGAACTACATTATTTTCTTCGAAGAAATTAGTTTATTAGCGGGTATTATCAATTTGTTCCGTCCTATAATTTTCAATCCTTAATCAAAATCCCAAATTTAAGGCCAAACAAGCTTTAGTGGACTACGTAGAAATTAGGTTCGCCATGATGTATTAATCGATGAATGCAATTTTATAGGGATTGGGGACCAGTTCCATAATTCAACTTGGGAATCGAACAGGTGGACCCATTTTTATGTGGATCTATGGAATTAATGGGTGGTTCTCGATTTCAATTTTTCAAACTAGTCCTTAGTGGACGATTCCCAGTCACCCCTAGGTAGATCAACCACAAATTGCATCAAAACATAACAAATTGCAAAGAGGTTGGGGAGGCTTAGATAGCCAATTGGGAGGGAGGTACCCTCGTCTATGGGCTTGTGCGATCCAGGTCCGCGCGTCAATTTGCTTCTCGTGGAGAATGGACAACTTTTATTACTTCTTTTGACCGGGCCGAATGGCCCCTGCATTACTCAATTAGATTTCGGGTGTCCCATGGGCTATGGGCTTCGCTTGATAAAGCCCGACCGTTGATGAGCCGTCCACTTGGGAGTTTAGACAAGAAGACGAGACCTTCGCGAACTGCTAGGGATTCCGCCATTGAAGCCGAGCCCACTCGAGCTCGCTTCGCGAAGCCAGCGACGAGAGAACCCCTCGACCGTCTCCGCAAGCGCCAGCGATTGAGGCCTCCGATTTGTCGCCTGCCCATGGGGCATCAGGCATCGGCGTTTAGCTTCCGGGAGCGTCGGCCCGGCGGCTTCCGCTTCTCGGGTAAGAAAGCCATGTCCATTACCGATAGTCTCGATCCTGGTTGCTGACTGATCAAACTTCGGGTCATTGCGAAGGCATCGTCCGCGATCGACTGAGGAACGATCTCGTGCGCTTGAAAGACAAAGGAATTCCGGGTTTTCCAGATCAACCTGAGTATTCCCACGAAAAGATCTCGCCCCAGAGCATCGGATCCGTCGGTCAGTATCTCAAAAAACCATTTGTCCATTCTAGTAATTTTTGTGTGGAGAGGTGTCTATGTCAATCCTTGGGTCTAGCCAGATAACTTGGGTCCACTCGCGCAGGGTAAAAAGATGTTCCACCCTTTCCAGGGCTTTCCGGCATAGGGGACAAATCGGATCAGGTATCATCTTCCGTTTGTGCAGGTTTTCTTTTGTGGGTAGTGGCATTCTGACACGCACTCCACGTGAAGAAACGTAGCTTTGGATAGGAATTAAACTGCCAAACGATAGACCAAAGCGCGCAGGGTGGCTTAGATTAATGGCTTGACCCGACGCAAAACAGTATTGGCTGGTAGAAACGTACCTTTGGATAGGAATTTACCTGCCAAACGTGCCTTTTGAAGTTTCGTCTGCGCGGCTGGAACCAATTACGAATTACTATGTTTGGCGTTGGTTTTCACCTTGCTCGGGCCATCTTCTGGGTCAGCCAAATTTAACGTGTCTTAGTTCTTCCAGAAAAACTTTATTTTGACAATAAGCTTGCTGAAACCAGAGTTCAGTAAAGAAAGAGATGACGCGACCAAATTCGACGCGTGAGCTGCCCTGCACGGGGACAACAATGACTGTTCTGCTATAAGCAAGCTTTTCATTGACGCGTAGGGGTCGTTATGTTGCTGAATGAGTGTGTAGATTAATCGAGTCTTAGCTAAGAAAGTTATTTACTCGATTTTTTCATATCTGTTTCTTGTTTAATTGATAGAATTTTGATTTTGGGCTCGAGTTGTCTTCGTATTTTAGTTTTGGTAATTTCCTTGTTTCTTCTGCAATTCTTTCTTGCTCTCTTGTTTTGTTTTCTGTGCCTTTTCCTTTTCACCATGAGTTGTGCGTTTTTAGGGTGTAATCTCCAGGTAGTCGGCCCTCAGAGTGCACGTGTTTGGTGTACCCTTATTATAATTCTGAACTTCAAATTGTGATTCCATGGGTTAATGTTATGATATTTGGTTGCTTTCGTTGGATATGAGTTAGCAAGTAGGAAATTATGTCACAGAATTTTGGTTTTAGTTCCTCCTGCGGTTGGATTTTGTTACCCTTTGCATTTGGTTTGAGCATTTCGTTGGATCAATAGATTAAGTTTTGATGCTTTAGCTGGAATACTGACGCAAAAGAAAATTAGAAAGAAATTGAGACGAGAGATGAGAATAATATGATTGAGAGAGCAGATACGAACAAGGAGAAGAAGAAGAAGGCATTTGTCATGAGAATGTAACATATTGGTCGTGGTGTACTTATGGAGCATGTTTGATATCCCAGATGGACTCAGGCCTAACAGTTTGAACATTCAGGATAAAGGGCTGTTTAATACTGTGTCGCAGTTTCAATGCAAGAGCTGCAATCCTAACTATACATCTTATAGATGTTCTGCATGTCATACTTGTCATTGCCATCCTGCTTTCTGAATTATCCTGAAATTCATGCAAGTCTCAACTTACAGACAAAACGGATTATGAAGGAATATGCTTCATACACCTGTCCACTGACAACTTAAGATTCTAACTTTGCTAACTAACTCTTTTCCCACCCATGGATATCTCTACAACTCAATCAGTTCCTGCTCATCTCTGGCTCCTGTCTTCATCTCACAGCAAATTCTTCACCTTTTTCTCTTCACTTGTGTAGTCACAGAAGGACCAGCTGCAACTGTTAAGCAGTTCATCGTCTTCTGAGGATGGACTGAGCAGGAGGTTAAGAGGGAGGTTGAATGAGTCTATTCCAAATGATTATGTTGGTCCACTTCAGAAGTCAGAGTCTTTAGTTCTGCAGAGCTGAAAGTTGCGACAAGAAGCTTCAGATCTGATACAATTCTTGGCAAGGGTGCTTTTGGTAGTCTTCAAAGGCTGCCTTCATGAGAAGGGGTCTTCCGAGGGCAAAAAAATTACTCCAATTGCCATAAAAAATTGAACCCAGAGAGCATGCAAGGATCTAAAGAGTGGGAAGGTAATCTTAGTTCCTCTCAGGAAAGCTCGGGTTGCATGTGCTTTGCAGTATTCAATGATAATCGCCATTGCATTTTTAGCAAGAAGCTCTATTATGATGGTGGGAGAAGAATCGTGTCCAGATACATAGTTTGTTGTAGAAAAATGAGTATGAGATGATAGTTGTCAGTGGCCTTTTTTGTCGCTAGATTGTTCTGGTTTTGTGTGGCTAATTTCATATGAGGTTCACTATCTCATCTTGCTTTCTTCCTTTTGAGAATATATGTTGTTGCCCAACGGAACGCATATTTCTGGGAGCTAGATTGACAATATTATTCTGTTAGGATTGCAATTATTTTGGAAAAGACAGTGCCCGCTCCTCTTAATCTTTATTGTAGGTCCCTTTACTTGTCCTATGACCACAAGCAATTCTATGCAAGAGCTTGGGGAAAAGTCAGCTTGCTTTTCCATTGTATGGTATCAAGTCCACAAAAAAACATTCAAAAATCTTGTGAGATTCTGTTTTCAAGGACTTCTGGGGTTAGTATGAGTATTTTCCAGACATGCAATGGAAGAGTAAAAATTTGCCTATCCTACATCTGGAGCCGTTAATTTTCTGGTGTTTATTTTATCTCTATTCAAAATCCAACAGCAGGCGCAGTGCTGGGTGAAATGCATGGCTCATATAAGATTCCGTATGCATGTACCATTGGAGATGCAAAAAGTCAAAAAATTCTGAAAAGAGCTGTTTTCACTAATTTGCTGAACAGTTTGTCAGGATGTAAAGTGATGAGACACAAATGTTTAAGGCATTTCTGTTTTGGAAAGCACGTTTCAATGGCTGTCTCAGGATGTGTGGATGAGAAGGCAAGGTGCTGTAAATCCTAGGATCATTTGATAGAAACCTCAAGTGAGCTCCTGTGTTCTTGATCTTAATCTTGAGATTCCACAATCTTGTCCTACAGTTATTTTGGCTGAGTTGTGTGGTGCAAATTACATGCATGTTTGTTTTCCAGCAGCCAAACAGCATGGAAGTGGAGGAAGCAAGTGGGAGGAGAGAAGCTTCGCCAGCTTAGCTTTGCCAGCTAAGCTTCTATCTCTAAGGTTCTTGTGATTGCTTGTAAATTTTGAAATGTAGGGAGTCTTCTGGCATTTCACAGAAGGCCTATACCCCCTGCATGAGAAACTATTGGGACTTATATCCTTGCCTTTTAAGCTAAACTCAGAGGATGTCACTACAATGTACCTGAAACATGAAATCCCAATATGAGTTTTGCGACATTAGAGCCACTTCTGGAATTTCTGAACAAAGTTTTAGGAACTAAAACCATCCTCAGGATATTTTATTTGTGGAAAGATGTGCCCTGAAAGTGAGGTGACATAATTGTCTGAGTTTGGTTATGCTACTTTAGGGGACACTGGACAAAACTATTCTTCTTCATGTATCCTAGGAAGAATGTATAAGATTATGCCATTTTTTTTCATGATTCACCTGGTAAATGGAGGTCAACATGTTATTTGCATACAAGTCTTTTAAAAGGGAAAAGATGAGGAGGGAAGGACTTAGCCTCCACATATATCTATTTAGCATTTGAATTTTTCAAAATTGATCATCTCTCAAGATGCTGTCTCTTGAAAGGTGGACATCTACTTTGTACTACACAAGATGAGTGCATTCTTTTCTCATGTTGCATATCAGAGCTTCTATGATTCTGTGGTTTAGACTCTACATGGTCGCCCATACAGTCATCATTCTTATCCTCTATTGGCTTTAACGATGTCAAAATCATGTGGGGGATTGTTACTTGCTTTATATATAGGTTGAGCACTTAAGATTTGCTTACTTCTTGGTTTACATGAATATGAGGTTGTGTGTTTACAGTAAGGCATATGAAATTCAACCATGCGGTTCACATGTCAGGGTTTACTATTCAACATGGGTGATGATGCATCGTTGAATATTTCATCCCAGTTTTTATTTCAGACTGCCATCCAAAATGTGTAGGGTGCATCCATGGTAGATGGCACTGAGAGTGCCAATGTGGTTTTATTTGATTTCTTATCACACAAATTGGTTGTTGTCTCCTCCCTTTTTCTGCAGAAGATGCCTGTTTGCTTTGCATACTAAAAAAAATGTGATATTATGAGGTTTTGCCCTATTTTGATATGAGAGTGATAATATTTTGCAGTCGGTGGTGAACTTCCTGGGCAGCTTATCTCATCCAAACATTGTCAGGCTAATGGGATACTGTTTAGAGGATAAAGAACTACTTCTTGTCCATGAGTTCATGCCAAAGGGTACCCTAAAGAACCATCTCTTTAAAATTAAGGTTCTCTCTTGGACGATATATACATGCTTGCCTCAAATTTATGGCAAATATGATCTTTTCTTGTTTCAATGTACTACACAAATCATGGTCTTTCCTGCTGCAGGGGGCCTTGGCCATTAAACCACTTCCATGGGTCACATGGCTTAAATTTGCAATAAGAGCAGCCAGGTCTCACGTTCTTGCACCAGTTAGACAGGCAAATAATCTGCAGAGATTTCAAGCCGTCAAACATATTGCTGGACTCAGTAAGTTTCATGTTTGATACTTAGATTAAATTAAGTAATACCACATTGTTGTTACCAATATAATTTGGTTCCAAAATCTTTTCCTTTGCTGAAATAACTCACATAAGTTTGCGACATCCCCTCTTTTTGCAATTCCCTCCTGCATTTTGGAAGCGGCAAGAATTTGAAACCTTATGCATGTAGTCTTTCTTTCTGGCCAGGTTTTCACATATAACACGGGAGTTATTATTGCAAAGCATCTTCAAAACCTGGTTTGCCACCCGAGTATGTTTTCGTTATCTTTTGGTCCAGGGGCTTTGTTGTTATGATCATCTAAAAATGCACATTCCCAAGTTACTATTTTCATAGTTAGTTTATAATACCAGTCATTAGCCCGAGCTAAGCTTATTAAATCTGTGCATTGTCCAAGTTTTGTACTGGTGACCTTATCCACTTTGACCTTTTGTTTGGCATGTGTTTTGACAGTGCTATAACACCAAAATGTCAGATTTTGGTTTGGCAAGAAAGAAGTCTAGACGAAGACAGATCACTTGCGACAGACATAGGTTATTGGAACTTATGGCTACGCAGCACCCTGAGTATATAGTCACCGGTAATATGATAAAATATCAGATGCCGGAGCCCGAGTCACCAACAGCTGCCAATGGTTCGTGTGGGTGACGCCTTAACCACATGGTATAGGCCGGATAGAAATGTTAACTATCTTACGGTGATGTTCATGTATTTATGGGTTTTAAAATACTCAAACCTCAACCAAAAAAAAAACTAATAATAATATACAGCAGCAAAACACATCCTGGCGAGACCGGCCATCATTGAATGCCAGTGGTCGAGATCTGATTTTGAATGATTCTGATGTCCTTAACAATTAAGATCCAGCGCTTGCCGGTCCTCCAGAAAAGGACATTCCTCTTCGACAGTCGCAAGTGACGGAAAGTCTGGAAAAGCTGTCCAATCAATCATAGGTATATCCTCTTTTGTACCGTGGGCTCAATTACTCAGAAAGATCTGACCTAACTTTCATTAAATGCCCGTTGACGAAAAAGGTCGCAAAATGTCAATTGTTGCTAGTACGGAGGTCGGTGGAAAAGGTGAGTTTGGTGGGGCAGTCCTCTGGCTCTTTTGACATTAATTCTCCACCGGTGCTTCATTGTACATTCTGTAACTGCCCTGGCCTATACAGACAGTGACCAATGCTGTCTGACGTTTTTGTCGACTGGTCCCCCCCTCTTCACAAAATGACAAGCAAGATCCACAAGAATTCGACTTGATTCATGTCCTTTAGATAGGGGGAGAAAATAGAGAGATTTGTTTGGGTCTCTGAGCTGGTTTTTCTTTACGATGTGTCGAGGTTATATTCTTTTACGCCATCTTGCACCATTTTTTCTGTGATATGATCGATATGCGATAGCCTTAACAATGCGGGTCAAGAATGAGGTTGCTTTGGACCAATAGATGGGTATTTTACATTAAAGTCGCTTTGGAACTGATCGAGAGCTACTAGCATTAATACGATGTATTATTGCTTCATTCTCTCTATCCTCCCATCCAAAATTTAAACTTTTGACTCGATCTTGCTCAGCATGCTTTCATTTCACTCCGGAGATTTCTTTGGACCAATGGGTGGGCATTTATTTTTACTAGTGCAATGACAGAGTAGGCTTCTCATGAGGTTGCTGCATCTACCTCACCAACTTATCGAGCATAGTGTTACGAAACTGTTTCAACAATCTGTGTTGTGTCCATCGTAAAAGGAAGATAACGATGACATGAAGTAAAGCTACTGTGACTGGACTAAGGGTATTTGGTAGTGTTTATGAATGAAAGAAATTGACAGATGTCCACATGAAGATTTTAGTATTGCACATTGTGGGGAAAAGTGCCAAAAAAGTCCTAAACATTTTGCCTTTGTGCCGATTTAGTCTAAACCTTTTTTACGTTGTGTCAATTCGTCATTTCCAGGCTAATTTTGTCTGGATTTTTTGCGACTAGACGCACTTGACATTGAAGTGGCTTGATTGGTCTTTGACGTAGACAACTTTTAATAATATTTTAATATTTTAGATTTTAGATTTAGATTTGATTTTGATTTTGATTTTAGATTTTTTTTTTTATTCTTATTCTTATTCTTTTTTTTTCTTGTCTTTTTCCTCCAGCTGGTCATCGAGGTCTGGCGATCGGCGAGCCGACGACCGATGAGGGTCGCCCTCGACAGCCATCTTGTGGGCGAGGGTCGAGCCTCGCGTTGGGCGGCGAGGGCTTGCCCTCGTTGGTTTGGCGGCGAGCTTGCCCGCCCATGGATATGGCGAGGCAAGCCTCGCCCATGGCCGGCAAGGGCAAGCCTCGCCCATGGCTGGATTTGGCGAGGCGAGCCTCGCCAGATCCTGTGAGGGCGAGCCTCGCCCATGGCCGGCGAGGCTCGACCCACGCCCGCGAGGTGGCCGGTGAGGTCGGCTTGGCCCTCGTTGGCCGTTGGCTCTCGGCCGGTCCTCGGACCTCGACGATTGGCTGGAGGAAAAAGAAAAAGAAAAGAAAAAGAAAAAGAAAAAGAAATCAAAAAAAAAAAAAATATTAAAATATTATTAAAAATTGTCCACGTCACGCGCCGATCGGGTCACGTCCCGGGCGCGTCCGCTAGCAAAATCCAGCCAAAATTGGTCGGAAAGGACTAAATTGGCACAACGTAAAAAAAGACCTCTCTACAATTGATGGGATTTGGAAATTTGACGTTACCAACATGTATCCACTTTCACCTTTCTCTAGCAAGGAAAGATGGAATTGCAATATTACTTTACTTTGGTAGCTTCAGATCAAAATGATCCAAAACTATTTTAATTGTCACTCTTGAAAATTAATTAATTAATTATCACCCTTAGAGAGAGAAAGGGTTTTTTTTTTCTTGCTTAGGAGGAGGCCTCATTTACTTGAAGGTGGGACCCTTTGATTTTTGTGTTGTGGGTTTTGGAGAGAGAGAGAGAGAGAGATGAACGAATAATGGAATCCAAAGGAGCGTGTTGTGGGTTTTGGATAGGCCACATGATGATGATCATAAAAAAAAAAAGGGCAAAAAGATAGAAAAAGAAAATCCCGCAAAAAGTAAATGAATAAAGGAAAATCTCACTTCTAGCTAATCGAATGCGTATCCTTTTTAAGCATTCAGGATCTTTGTTATCTCAGGCACGCAACCCCATCTTAGGGTCTACTGCTCTTCGGAAGCGCGTGGAGCATTCCTATTCCCCATCCAAGGTTGGGTTTGTCGAGGCGATCGATCTGTCTTTTTTCGCTTCCGGAAAGTGCCGATCTAAAGCGCGACGCAGCCAGAGTACAAGAGTGCCCGCACACTCTTTGCTTTCAACTCCACGACCGACTCTTATCAGTAATGTCTGTTCACGAAACGGATCCATTTTCTGTCTACCTCTGCCTGTATAGTTGAATTGTCGGTGAAGTGCACGCGAATTCTCACGACAATAATCTCGAACCCCGTTTCATCACTTGTTTTTGTTCTGCTGGCACTTGAATTCTCTCTCTTAAAGAAACGATAAGGCGTAAGCTAAACTTCGCGACTAAAACATAACTCAATACGTGCATCAATATAATTTCGTTGGCCATGTGTCTCCACGTTATCTATAGTATCGGTCGACACTGGGCTGTTCTCTCACAGCAGAAAAAATAGTGCTAAACTTCCAAAAAAAATGAAGTACAACATTCACTCGCGGAATTGTATGACGAGTTCTTTTAAGGCACTTGTTAAGCCATGAGTCATTTTTCGAAACCCTACTAAAAAAAATCACCCCCCTTGTCATTGATAGATCGACTATATGTGGACCTTCCTAAACATTTCCTTTTTTTCACAATCACAATAAATGAAATGACATGAGAATGTGCCACCAGCTTCAGCTACTGTCTTCTCACTGTTTATTTACGATGACCATTGGCCTATGTGTTAGACAAAATAATTCATATGCGGAAGCCAGGATCGATTATAGACAAACCTCCAGCCATTGTTCTTGTAATCACGTTCGTCTGAAAACCTGAAATCAACAAATATAGGGTATACACTACTAACGCAATTCACTCATCGATGGTGTATTCTGAATGAAAGAGTTTGTGTTAGACCTTGTCATCACCCGTCAGAAATGAACGTACGTTCCTATTTATACATCGTCTTCCATCAAGACGATTACCGAATGAACGGTTGTCACGAAAGGGTAGGAAGCATGGAAACACTTCATGTTGAACAGTCGTGACTTTAAGAGAAAATGTGGGTCTAAAATGTGGGATCACCAAAAAATAAATAACATTCTCCCACTTGATCCCAACATTTTCATCACACAGATTATCCAACTAATTCCACGAAAACTTTATGCTTAAAGAAAAGAAACAAAACACATGGATCATGGCGACATGTCCTCTAAGGGTGAGTAATATCTTCCATGTCTCACAATGCATCTCATTTCTTTAATGTCAGCCTATATGTGACAACATATCTTAATGAATAAACCCCATGTTTATTCCAGAACCAAGGATAAATGTTATTCTCATAAACAACAAAATGTGTACACCAAAATTGAGAATCAACATTACAACTGAATAAGAGTTTCATACAACAAAAATTGTTCATACGACGACAAATCACATGATGGGACCTATTCCCATACTAGTTACATGATCCTTATACTTTATTGGTGGCATGCCTTTAGTTAAAGGATCGGCTATCATCAATTCAGTGCTAACGTGTTCAATGACCACTTTATTCTCCTTAACACGTTCCCTTATGGCTAAATACTTAATATCGATATGCTTACTTTGACTACCACTTTTGGCATTTTTAGCCATAAAAACTGCAGCTGAATTGTCATAATATATTTTTAATGGCCTAGAAATAGAATCAACAATTCTAAGCCCAGCAATGAAACTCTTCAACCATACACCATGCGAGGTAGCCTCAAAACAAGAAATGAACTCAGCCTCCATAGTAGAAGTAGCAGTCAAAGTCTGCTTGGCGCTTCTCCATGACACGGCTCCGCCAGCTAACATAAAAATGTATCCAGATGTTGATTTTCGTGAATCAACACAGCCCGCGAAGTCCGAATCCGAATAACCGACCACTTCCAATTTGTCAGTCCGTCTATACATAAGCATGTAGTCTTTGGTACCTTGAAGGTATCTCATGACTTTCTTTGCAGCTCTCCAAAGTGGTCTAAACCTGGATTACTCGATATCTTCTCAACATTCCCACAGCAAAAGCGATGTCGGGTTGAGTGCAAACTCCGAGCATACATCAAACTTCCGACAGCAGAAGCATATGGGATGTTGTACATTTGTTCCCTTTCTAAATCGTTCTTCGGGCATTGGTTCAAATTGAACTGTCACCCTTCACAATGGGTGCTATACTTGGTGAACAATCTTTCATCCGGAATCTTTCTAAGACCTTATTGATATAGGTTTCTTGAGATAGTCCTAAAATTTCTCGAGGTCTATCTCTATGGATCTTAATGCCAATGACATAAGATGCCTCACCCATATCCTTCATATCAAAACTCTTGGAGAGAAATTGTTTCACCTCATGTAGCAACCCCTTATCATTGGTTGCAAGTAGAATATCATCCACATATAGCACAAGGAAACAAATTTTGCTCCCACTGACCTTCTGGTATATATATTGATCCATGACATTCTCTACAAAACCGAATGAAGAAATGACATCATGGAACCTTAAGTACTATTGGTGGGATGCTTGTTTCAGGCCATATATAAATTTCTTAAGCTTGCACACCAAATGCTCACCTTTACTAGAGGGGAATCCTTCAGGTTGTTTCATGTAAACCTCCTCCTCTAGTTCTCCATTGAGGAACGCCGTTTTCACATCCATCTGATGTAATTCCATATCAAAATGGGCAACCAATGCCAAAACAATACGAAGAAAATCTTTCTTAGATACAAGAGAAAAAGTCTCCGTGTAATCGATTCCTTCCTTTTGAGTGAATCCTTTGGCAACGAGTCTAGCTTTATATCTTTCAATGTTACCTAATGAATCCTTCTTAGTTTTGAAGACCCATTTACAACCAATGGCCTTCACACCATCAGGTAACTCAACCAAATCCTAGACTTCGTTAGATGCCATAGAACTCATCTTTTCCTTCATGGCATTGTACCACAAATTGGATTTATCACTATCCATGGCTTGTGAAAACGTTTCAGGATCATTCTCAGCTCCAATATTGTAGTCAGACTCTTGTAAATACACAATATATTAACTAGGAATAGCCGATTTCTTTATTCTAGCAGATCTTCTCAATGTTGCATCAACATTCTCTTGAGGAGCGTGTTGCTCAACTGGTTGTTAAGCAATTTCTGGTAATTGCTGAACAACTGGATCTATTAGATCAATATCAACAGGTTGTGGAACTTCAACGATTGGTTGTTCAATAGCCGGCTGAACTGAAGGGGCATTATGAGCGACAACCAACCTTAAACTTGAGGTGGAAGGTTGAGTATTTGTATGATCTTTCTTAGGATCAAGATCCTTCGATTGATCGCTCCCACTAATCAAGTCATTTTCAAGAAATTTAGCGTTTCTTGATTCCACAATCCTAGTGGTATGAGATGGACAATAAAACCCGTATCCCTTAGACCTTTCGGCATATCCAATGAAATACCCACTTATGGTCCTTGGGTCCAACTTTTTTTCTTGTGGATTGTAAACTCTCACTTCAGACGAGCATCCCCAAACGCGCACATGATGCAAACTCGGTTTCCAACCCTTAAATAACTCAAAATGTGTCTTTGGGACAGCCTTGGTCGGAACTCGGTTTAATATGTACACTGTCGTCTTAAGTGCTTCAGTCCACAAGGATTTAGGAAGTTTGGAGCTGCTAAGCATACTACGCACCATGTCCAATAAAGTCCGGTTTCTTCTTTCCGCTACGCCGTTTTGGTCCGGAGAACCAGGCATAGTATATTGAGCAACTATCCCATGCTCTTGAAGAAACCTTGCAAATGGACCGGTGCTTGTCCATCTTCGGTGTATCTACCATAGAATTCTCCACCTCTATCTGATCTCACGATCTTAATTTGCTTACCGCATTGTTTCTCTACTTTTGCCTTAAATACCTTAAAGGCATCTAATGCTTCATACTTATTATGAATCAAATAGAGATACATGTAACGTGAGTAATCATCTATGAAGGAGATGAAGTATTTCGACCACATGAGTCCATATCCTGGACTACAAATATCCGTATGTATGATTTCTAATATTTCTGTACTCCTCTTGGCACATTTCTTAGACTTGTTGGTCTGCTTTCCCTTTATGCAATCCACACAAGTATCACAATCAGTAAAATCTAAAGTATCGAGTACTCCATCATTTACTAATCGCTTAATTCTTTCTATGGAGATATGTCCCAATCTCCGATGCCATAACATAGAAGAATGTTCTTTCACAACACATCATTTCATACCAGCTTTATCATGAACATGCATCGCATCATAATAGGCATTGTCTTGTAAATTAATTCGAAAAAGACCATTAGACAAAGTACCACTCCCAACAATTTCAGATTTAAATGATAAACAGAAGTTTGAATCTGAAAAGTTAAAAGAGTATCCCAAAGGTACAAGTCTTGAAATTGAAATTAAATTTCTAGAAAAACTAGGAACATAAAAGGTCTTTTCCAAATTCAAAACAAAGCCACTATTGAGAACTTGTTTCCTGAATAGATGCTTTGTTCACTTCCCACTGGCTTCCTGTGGTTTTGAAAACCCTGCAAGGAATTTGAAATGTGGATTGTAGATCCAGAATCAATCCACTAAGTGTTGTGACTTACATTGGTCATATTAGATTCATAACAAACACAAGAGATTGGATTACCTTTCTTCTCGAGCCAGGCCTTAAATTTGACACAATCCTTCTTCATATGCCCCTTCTGTTTACAGAAGAAACATTTGGATTCTTTCTTAATGTCAGCTTGGGGAGGTATTTTACCTTTTCCCTTATGCTTGCCATGGCCCTTATGCTTTCCTTGTGTTGCCAAATGAACACCTTCTCCCAATTCCATAATCAGTTTTTCCTCCTCTTGAACACACATGGTCATGAATTCATTAATCGATTATTTATTCTTATGTGTATTGTAAGAGGTCTTGAAAGGTGCATACTTTGTTGTGGGAGAGTGTTCAGAATATAATATACAAGAAAGGAATCAGATATCTCAACCTCAAGGTTCTTAAGTTGAGCTGCTATGTTCCTCATTTGCATGATGTGCTCACACACACCTCTAATGCTAGTGAGCTTCAATGATGAAAACTTCATAATTAGGGTCATGGCATGCGCTTTCTCAGAACTCTCAAATTGCGCATCAATGGCCTCCAATAAGGCCTTAGCATTGCTATGCTGAGCAACCGAACCACGAATACGAGGAGATATCTTAGCTCTTATAAACATGGCACAAACACGGTTGGACCGCTCCCATTGGTTATAAAGAGCTATCTCGGTGAAGTGCCCGAATCGTAGGAGCGGGTGGTTCGTCTTTCCTTATAGCATAATCAATGTCCATCCACCCCAATTGAAGAAGAACTGACTCCTTCCAAACTTTATAGTTCTCACCATTCGGTATGGGAACATCAAACTTAAATTCAGAGAAATTCACGGGTTGCGAAACCGCATATCAAATAATCATGCTTATGTCACAAAATTTGAGGCAAATATACATAAATCATGTTTAACCAATGTAAACATGTCACAATATGAATCACATAACATAAAAACTACCTGTGGGCTAAGTTTTTAATTTAAATAAATTCATAATTATATCATGAAGAAACTACTATATTATATACCTTTTCTTAATCCCTGTGGGTAAATTAAGAAAAATAATATGATATTTCAACCTAATTAATCATATTAATACAATGAAAGTTCCTGTGGGATAAAATTAATCATATTAATATAATTAATTACAATTAATGTCCATTTCTAAATATGATCCAGAAGCTCTTAATATATAATTTAATTAATTAAAGATGCTGTGGCTACTCTCTAATTAATTAAATATATGAATCATTGGACATTTAATTTCATGCATAAAATACTCATAAAAATGCATGAAATGACATAATAAATAAATACATCAAGGGCAGAACAGTAAATAAATAAATCGGCCAAGGGCAAAAATGCAAAAACACGAAAATTTTAGGCAAAATCGGAAAAAGAAGCCGCGGAAGAGGGGACGACAAGCGCGTGCTTGGCACGCGCCAAAATCCACGCGGGCGCATGTCGCGCGGTTCACCGCGCAGGCGCGTGCGTTGCACGCGCCTGCAACTGCCGCGGGCTGTCCGCGCGCGTGGGCCCCACGCGCTAGCGGTTGGCGCGTGTGTGGATCCCACGCGTGAAGCGGTTACTACGCGCGTCAGAGCGCGTGGCGCGTGGGCTCCACGCACCTGCAACCGCAGCGCACGTGTGGGCTCCACGCGCCTTCTTCCTCGCGCCCAGAACGAATTTCTTCGTCCTTTTTCGTCATTCCACCACGGTTTTGCCGGCCGTTTCCTCTCCGGCAGCCCATCCCAGACACAAATAAATAATGGGTTTTGAAGAGCATGCCGGCACGACCACATGGGTTCAAATTTCGGCGAAAATGATGAACAAATTAGCCCCAAATCAAACGAAAACTCCAAAACGCAAATCTTCAACCACCGCGAGTTCTGCCGCCCGATTAGCCTCCGGTGAACACCAATATGCCAAAATAACTCATGGCTAATATCCCTTACGGCGGTGCGACCGTACTGGTCTGAAATCAAGGGGTGGGTCGCCGGAATTTGCCCGGAATCAGCGAGTTTCTCCCTTGGCCTCAAAAACCGAAGTTACTGTTCATGTTCTAAAATGCCCGAAAAATTCCCAAAAAAATCCGAGAAAAACAAGACAGAGGCACAAAAACGCTCTGATACCAAATGTTAGACAAAATAATTCATATGCGGAAGCCAGGATCGATTATAGACAAACCTCCAGCCATTGTTCTTGTAATCACGTTCGTCTGAAAACCTGAAATCAACAAATATAGGGTATACACTACTAACGCAATTCACTCTCGTACTAATGGTGTATTCTGAATGGGAGAGTTTGTGTTAGACCTTGTCATCATCCGTCAGAAATGAACGTACGTTCCTATTTATACATCGTCTTCCATCAAGACGATTACCGAATGAACGGTTGTCACGAAAGGGTACGAAGCATGAAAACACTTCATGTTGAACAATCGCGACTTTAAGAGAAAATGTGGGTCTAAAATGTGGGATCACCAAAAAATAAATAACACTATGCTCATAAGGAACACCAAACTCCAACAGTGATTGATCATACTTCCGGACATCGAACGTAATGACCATTGCAAGACACTCGCCAAAAATTTGTAAATATATCTCCACATAAACATGTACATACACGTATAAGGTAAGTAGGGCGCATTTTTTTTTTTCACAATTTTTTATTGTGCGTATTGTGCACGTGTGCGTGCCTCTCGCCGCCCATTCCAGTCCCAATTGAATATGCTTTGAAACTGATATTAGAACAACAGACAGACAGACAATACAAGATTGGAGGAAGGTTGGATCGCTTGAATTCAGTTTCTCTTCAGCGACTTCATGATCCATTCTTTGGCTTCCTTAATTTTCCGCTCGCAATCACTAAGAAATGTTGTCTGCTCACTTGCACGAATGCCGGTCCGACAAAATGTGGCGAAATGCTCGCAGTTGTTGTTGATGAGGCTATAGTTGCCAAAGCCATTGTTAGCATGAAGCTTGCAAGCTGTATCAACAACTTGATTGGGCAATCTAGTATAGAGTAATGTGGTGCTCGTTCCTTGCCTTGTAAGCTTATACCCTAGGAGTGGCCACCTGTGTTCATAAAAGTGAAGGGATCGGAGTTTTATGCCGTCCCACTGGAAGCAATCAAGACAAGTTTTGATGACCCCACGCTTGATGCTCTTCTGGTATTCACATTTTGGGCAGGGAGGCAAAATTTCTTGCTTGGACAGTGATGGGAATACGGTTGTTTTGCTCTCCGTTCGAGTGAAGTGAATTACATAACCATCACCGACGTAAATTCCTGTAATAAATACGCATGCGGAATGCGATAAAGAATCAAATTTCAATCCAAAGTGAATGAAAATGAACTTATGGTTAGGAACGATTTTGGCACGAACATGGGAACATGCTGAAAATAAAACATAAAATTCTATTTTTGACATGATATGTAGATCGATTTTGACTGAAAAGGATCAGAAAAATAAATAAATTTCTAATTTTCTGTCTGGCTCGTTACAAAGAACTCGGGGTAAGTACACTAGAAGTACCAAAAATTATATACGGTACTCACTTTGGTACCGAAAGTTTATTTTGGATCACTTAAGTGCCAAAAATTTTGAAAAATGATCATTTTAGTGCTAACACCGATATGATTGAGAAATCTGACGTAGCATTTTTTATTATTATTAATATTTGAAGCAAACATGGCTCGCGTGGAGAGTACAGTCAGCATCCAAATAACAAAATGACGATGTTTGGCGTCTTTCCCCTAGTAAGAACTTTAAATCCCCAAATAGAGAGAGAGTGAGCAGACATGGGCTTCCTCGTTTTCTTCCCCGAAGAACAACACCAGCACCAGCACCAGCACCAGCACTAGCACCAGCATTGCTCCGCCACTAGTTCGTCCAACATTATTGACAAGCCCAAGCTCTTGTTCTCCTCCTCCTTCTCCTTCCGCCTTAAGAAGGACCCACTCCGGTCGTCTCCTGAGTAGAGCCTAGTCCACCATCTCAATCTACGCCCTCCTTATCTCCCTCACCCTCCTTGTCTTCGCTCTCTCCACTTTTGACCCCCCTTTCTTCCTCCTCCTCCTCCTCCTCCTCCTCCGCCCTCGCCTCCTATTCTTTCCTCCGCTTCTTGCCCAAACAACAACCTTAACCTCTCCTCGCTCCCAAGCCCCGAAATGACCACGTGCCGCCATTGTTTTGGTCATTCTTCACCTTCTCCTAGCAGGCCAAGCCCACAAACGGCTACTCCAAGCACTAGCTCGCGTTGCAGGTGATGGGCACCTTGTACTGGAGAGGCATGCGCGCCATGAATGACCTCATTGTCACTCACCTGGTCGAGCAATTACGACATTGGTCGAGTGACGGCAGAAGAGCGATGGTGGGCAAGTGAGCTACGATTGGTGTCGGGCGAGGATCGAATGAAGAACCCCAATTTCAGTCTTCATATGAGCTGTGTGGCATCGTTTTTTTAAGGTCGTCCACGTATGACAGCAAAACGATGTTGTTTATTAAGGAGGATAGAAAATGACGTCATTTAAAAGCCATGTCAACTCTTTCTTTCTAATATAAAAGCCACATAATTAATTTGGTTGGAATCTCTCGCCGGTGACACCAAAGTGATTATTTTTCTCTGATTTGGTATTTAAGTGATCCAGTGGGAACTTTTGGCATCAAAGTGAGCGCTGTACATAACTTTTGACATTTTTAAGGCGCGTTTGGTAATGATTCTGTTCTCGGGAATAATTTTTGATAAGAAATTGTTTTTTCTGATTCTATTTTTAAGAACAATTTCTGAGCAAAAGAACGCGCTTGGTAACTACCCAAAATTTTTATTCCTAGGATAGAAATGCATATGGTAGGATTCTTAAATTCTTTTGTTTCTTATAATTTTTAATACTTTTATTATATTTTTTAATTTTCTCTTTTTTTCTTTTTTTTTCTTTTCTCTTCTTCCTCATTCTTCTTTGTAGCGCCGTCGCCACCACCACCGTGGTCGGCAATTGGCTGGGTGAGGTTCAGTGAGCTCACCCGAGCCTCGCTAGGCCAAGGCGAGCCTTGACCTTATCGGGCCATCGTCGACCTAGAGGTGGCCCGGCGAGGCCAAGCCTCGTCGGTGGCTGGGCGACCTCGGCCTTGATTTGGGCGAGAAGCCTCACCTTGGTTGGGCATCACTGGGGGCCGGCGATGCTTTGGGTGAGGTCATTGGCCCTTGTCTAGCCGGTTGCCGACCATAACCGAGGTCGGTGACCAGCCAAAAGGAAGAAGAAGAAAGGGGAAGAGAAGAAAAGAAAAGAAAAGAAAAAAGAAAAGAAAAAAAGTAGGAACTAATTCTAGGAATTGTTCCCGGGAACAAAAAACTACTTTTTTCTACTTTTTGATTCTGTTCCAAATTTATTGCCGGGAACAAAATAATAGATTTTTATTCTCGGGAACACAAATTTTACCAAACAGGTTTCTATTCTTTTTTCGTTCCTTGGAACAAAGGAACAGAAATAGTTATTCAGGGGAATGAATTTTTAAACAGGGTCCTAGTGTACTTTCCTCCCAAAGAACTCTAATCTGTTTTAATTCCATCTGCCCTAGAATTCTCACTCCAGCTCCCAACTCAAGGGAAGACACAGAAATTCCACGCACTGAAACTGTGGACAGAATCTAGAAAGAAAAAACAATCAGTTTCTTTATATTATCCCCGATGGACATTTAGAGAAAGTTTGACACTTCTTGGCGGCCTTGTTACTTTTAATCTCTTTGACTGGTTTAGATCTCTCGTACTCAAACTCAATATGTCAAGAAAGACACTCTTTTTTGATATATAACCCACACAAATCACAGTCCGAAAGAAGACATGCTGCAATCGACATAAATTAAGTGAGCAATATTTGTATGTTTGCTTTTGGCCTGCATCCTTACTATAAGTGATTAATTATAGTCTGACATACAAAATTAGTTAAATTCTTTCTCAGTTCTTTTTTTTTTTTTTTTTTTGGCTTTTTACTCTTTCTTTCTACCATTTCCCTGTTTTATCAAATTTAGCTCATTCAGCTACATCTCTTTGCAGCCATTTTCGTAGTCTCTTTTTCCCAGTACAATTTAGACTTGTCAAAGTAGGTTATATAATCTTATTTCTTAACCATATATGATGGGTTGAATTACAATATATGTTAATTATATTCAGTAAATAAGTCATAAATGAGTTTAAAATGGTAAAATGTAATATAATATGTGTGTTAAATGGGTTTTTATAACTTATTTAGACCCAACCCACTTCTATGACTCTCTTTTCATTATTTTTTGCTCTCACTCAATCTCGTGCTCGCTCACTCTGTATTCTTACCTCAATTTATGTATGAGTTTTTTTTTTTAGATTTAGTTAAATATGGAAGTGCTTCAAAATTATAGAATGGGTTGGGTATGATCACTAAATTTGCATAGCATAGAAATGGGTAAAAAAATAAATTAAATGGGTCTATTTGGATCCAAACATTTTCCACCCATTTGACGGGTCTAGTATTATCATACACTCTCATTTGGAGCGAATGACTAAATTTCATGAGAGTGCTTTTTCCAACAAATCGATGTTTAGGAATGTTTCTTGGCTGAGAAAATAAAGAAAGAAATAATTTTTATTTGTCTTTTATGGTTAATTGGTCGGTGTCTGTGAAGCCAAAAACCGTATAGATTTTCTCTCTCTCTCTCTCTCTCTCTCTCTCTCTCCACGGAATGTTGGACTGAACTCAGATATGAATAGCCACGAAATAAAAGAAAAAGAAATCAGAGAGAGTGAAAAAGTGGGAATGGCTTATACTCAACACTGATAGATCGTTGACCCCAGGCTCGTCCGGGATTCTTCGAGAGTAGGGATTGAATTTATCATTCACTTCGGGCCGAGGCGGAGTGTTTATAGATGTTGTAAATCGGCGTCGTAGCGGAAGCGGATCGTATATTTTGCAATTATGTCGGGAGCTATAGAAATCGATCGAAATAAAACGAGGAACAATAAAACAAGGACACCAGAAATTTACGTGGTTCGGTCCGAATGTCGGAACCTACGTCCACGGGGAGAGCCAGCAAATCAATCCACTATAAATCGGAGAATTACAGGATTACAATCACACATGCACTCAAGTGTTTCCCAGCCCTACTGTACACCCAATACCCACGGTGTTTAACAACTCAACTCACTGGACTCAAATCCGCACAAACCTCTCTGAGCTCACTCCTCTCACTCTCTCTCGAGCTCCTTTCTCTCGCTCGGTTATTTGCATCTCCCGACGTCTTCTCCTTTTATTGAGTCGTGCAGAATAACCGGACAAAAAATGAAAGTAAATGGCCTCATTAAATGCAGCGCAGGTGCCCACAAGACAAGTCCACAGTCGGCACCGAACGCCCACCATATTTGTAGGCATGCATGCAGATCGTGCATGTGCATGGGCACGCATTTAATGAGGCGGAAGAGATGAGGAATAATAGTCAAGAAACGTGTGCCTTTGATCCGCGAAAACAGGTGGGCTGCAGTCTTCAAATTTCTTGTTCCCGGTGGAAGATAACGTAAAGAAGTCTTCTTCATGATCTTCTTCATTAATAATATTTTAATGAGAGCCCACATTCTTTGAATACAGAAAGGGAGAGAGATTCGGCGCCGCATTGCTTCTGCCTTCCTTCTTTCTATCATTAAAATAATAGAACCCCATTCTCTATTAAAATAATGGAGAAGCCTTCATGCATCTTTCTTTGGCTTCTTCCTTCTACGAATGGAGATAGGAACAACATTTGAAGACATCACAAAGTCTCCCTTGAACTTTGTTTAATCGGCCAGACTTATGGGTATTAATCTAACGGGCTCAAACTTGAGACACAATATAACAATAGATTTGAATTATTATTAGAACTTTTCCTGCCTTTCCTCTGGTGAAAAAAATTGGATAAGAATTGCCTTGAAATGAACGAAAATGGCATGAGAAGAGAGAAATTTTGGGAAGGGATTGAACTCAACCCTAATGGAGCCTCCAAAGCGAAAGGTAAACCGAGTAAAAGCTGCGGCTCCAAAACGCGGGGGATTGATTCATCATTTATTTTGGGCTGAGGACAAGCATTTAAGTTGTTGGGAGAAATTGGTTCGGAAGTAACTTCCAATCATGAACAATTCAAAACCCTAAAGAACCCAGCATCACAAAAGCACCCCCCCCCCCCACCCTTCCCCCCCCCTTTCCCCCTTCTCTCTCTCTCTCTCTCTCTGTGCGCCTCTCCGCAACTGTGCTAATCAGTGCCATGTGGTCAATGCCGTTTTCATTATGTCAGATCTAAAGATGGTGGTGGCGCTTTACGGTCGGAGTGGTAGCGCCTGTCTAGACACAGAAAAAGAAGGAAAAAAAAGAACTAGTGCAGAATCAGAAAGATGATGAGCTTTGCGCCACCACCATCTCCATCTCCTTCGATCGGTGCGCTGGCTTCACTCTGACTTGTCAGGTGAGAACTTTCAACCGCTTAACTTGCTGACGACGGCGACCTCACGCTAAGTCGAGCTCACCGCTGCAAGCACTTGGACACTCGACGGATCTCTCGTTGAGCGCGCACGCACGCACGCACGCACACATGGACAGATGACTCTAGATCTGACATAGTGACGACGGCGTTGACCACATGGTGGTAGCGCCTGTCTAGATGCAGAAAAAGAAGGAAAAAAAAATGACTGGTACAGTATCAGAAAGATATCAGGACTCACCATGGTGGCTGTATAAGCCGTACAGCCCATATCTGTAAATGTGATCTCCAGGTTTCAGATCTTCAGGTCTCACCTTTTCCACCATCAACTGCAACGACGTCGTCAAAACCCTTTTGATGATATGCATCGCGGTCTTATCTTGGGGCCCTTTTCCACTCTCTTGAACTTGTGCTTGAGCTGATTTACCTGTAAACAATCCTGAAGGTAGAGAACTCGGATAATTAGTGCAGAGAAGAGAAAAAAGAAAACTCAGGATGAGGAAGCAAAAATAATTACCGCTGCTGCCAAAAAGGTCGATGGCTGGGATGACTTAAACGGAGGAGAAAGACGGCGGCCTCGCAGAAGAGAGAGGAAAGGAAAAGGAAGGAGGGACAGAAAATGAACATGGGGGAGAGGGGGCGATGGCGATGAGGATGATGATATGAGGGGTCTTCAAGCGTGTGGGTGGAACGGAAGATCTTAGTGCTCTTTGGTCTGTCTGGGGATCCTCACTAGTGCAGAGAGAGATATTCAGAAAAGGAAGCTTTTAGGAAGATGGAGATATTCAGACGCTAAGAAAAGGGCCCACGGGGACATAATTTTCACACTTCTGAACTATAGATCTCTCCTCTTTCCTTCCCTGTCCTCCTAGGACATGGTGATAAAGTGAATTTTCTTATCCATTCAATAGAGAATCCGACCCCAGCAATTTAAAAAAATGAACTAATTAATTGGTACAATTTTTTCTGCCAATGTCCATCCAGCGGATACATATATTTAGAAAGTATTTAATTTGATGTTAGTCATGTTAGAATGATAGAAAAGTGAAACCATGGTACATTCGAAGGTTTATGGCCATTGTAAATCTTGATCCTCAATTTAAATCCATACTATTGTAGAACCTTACGTTTTTTTTTTTTTTTTTTTTTGGGTTCTATTAAAACCTTACATGTTGACACCACACGTTTTTACACTGTTTAATGTATTTGTGGTTTGGTTTGAAAAGTCTACCTCCATATTAATTCTTGATGTGATCGGGCAAAAATTTTAGAAGACTATTTAAAATTTGATAAAGTAACGCCACGCATGTCCCGCGAGCACATGGGGGGAAGTGTGGCATGAAAAGCAAGGCAACATAAGCGAAGTCTAAATTAATGAGTGCGCGGAGTCATATCAAAACCTCAATACCAGAAGACAATGATGGCATGGGATTCTGAGCGACTGTGCCTCGCCTCGCCCATTTAGACTGATGACAATGGGGTTTTCGAATTGTCCTCACTCCTATATGACCAATGCACGGTTTGAGTTCATGCAATTTAACTACAGAACAAGCACGAGCTTGCCATTTTAAACTTGGGACTCGAATTTACGGATCCGGGCGTGCACGGGAAAGAATACCGGTCACAAGCTTTCTAAAGGACTAAAAATCGCTTAATTTCAAATTCGAATGAAGAAACTCTGTACATTTAAATTTTTGAATTAGAAATTTAGCACATCCAAGCGTGTCAAGTCAGCGTTGCAACCAAGATTATGATCCTTTGTTCCTAGACTCTCAACCCTAGGGATATGCCACTCCAACCTGCGGAATTAACTCATAATCTCGGCATAAGTTTTAGTTGGTAATAAATCATTTAGGCATAAGGAAAAAGAGAGAAGAGAGAGAGAGAGAGAGAGAGAGAGAGAGAGAGAGAGAGAGAGAGAGAGAGATATACTGTGTATGTCTTGACTTTCTGAACACAGTTTCTTCGGATAACATAGGTTAGACAAACCTTTAGCGTGATCAATTTCCATGAATACAAATAAAAAAAAGGTATATTTATATTGCAAGATGGAGAACTGTGGAACGAAGAATAACAAGCACCTCCTTCTCTCCCTTTTCCTCCCCACGTTGTGATCCATTAGTTGAATGGTGAATGCACACCAATCGAAAATAAAAGGAACTAATTGATTGGTACCGATTTTTAGTGCCAATGTCCATGTAGATGATAGACATGTTAAGAAAGTATTTGATTTAAAATTAATCGTATTACAATTATAGAAAGGTGAAACGTGGTACACTAAAAAGTTCATGTGCAATGTATGTCTTGATCCTCCATTTAGAAGCACATAATTGTATAGGTTGGTGTGGTAATTGTATGTGTTAATACCACATATTTATTTATATGGTAACCCGTTTCGATGAGGGCAAGAGTGATCATTAGGATGAAAGGGCCTAGACTAGGAGCGGCTTCTAGTTCGGAGTTGACTGATAGATTACGACATGGTGGACCTTAACGGATAGATGTGGAGTTCTTCCGGAGTTCAACTCGACCTAGGCCACAGAGGATCTCCATCGCTATCTCTGGAGCTCCTCCATGGCTGAGATCATCTCAATGGCCATGGCGCTCAATGGCAGTGACATCCAGACGACAATGGACATGCGTAGAGAGAGAGAGAGAGAGAGAGAGAGAGAGAGAGAGAGAGAGAGAGAGAGAGAGAGATCACCGAGAAGGGAAAAGTTGTATCGCAATGGCCAAAAATGAAAATCAAAATGAATGACATTATTGTCAAGAGAGATCACTGAGAAGGGAAAGTTGTGTACTTGTGGAACAAATTCTTTTTCATAATCTAGGGCGATTTCACTGTTGTCTTGTTTTTCGGATTGTTTTGGATACCAAAAGAATGCATCTGGTAAATGCACCAAAGTGAAGTGATGTGAATGTGAGAAATTCACTCCGAATTTGACGTTGCCTTCTTTTGGCAAGCATACTAGGAGGACCGACAGAAGTCCTTATATATTTATTGGGCACATTATATTATAATGACCATAGTTTTGACACTTACATACATGTTCTTATCTTAGTGCTTGCTCTGTGCATGTGTGCATGTCTCTCGCTGCCCATTGCAGTCCAAAATTGGATATACAAAACTAAAGTTTCATTCCTTTTACTGCTGGATGACAGACAATAACTCTCAAACAGATGAAAGCAGTTGCTAGTAAAGAAACAGATAGGGAAGAGAAGATTGGTACTTGAACTTAATTCGTCCAAAGGAACTTCATGACCAATTTTTTGCCTACAAGCATTGACCAATGCTGTTTCTGCGCTTGCTGTTCGCCAGTCTAACAGAACAACACGAAATGCTCACAGTTATTGTTGATAACATCGTACTCATCGAATCCGTCGCCCTCATGAAGCTCGCAAGCCTTGTTCATGACTTCCTGTGATGATTTCATATTAGGTAAGGTCGTGCAAGTCCCCCATCTCGTCAGCCAATACTCCAATAGTGGCCGCCCATATGCATACCACTGGAGGGAATGGAGCTCGTCGCTTTCTTGTCGGAAGCTATCAAGGCTTGTCTTGTTAACTCCCGTTCTTGCGAAGGGAATCATGTAACCCTCACCAATGTAGATTCCTAGTATAATTGTTGGAAGGAAGTCGGCGGAAGCGGACTTCCCTCTTTCCGATATGCAAACAACAATTTACCTCGGAACAAACATTGAATTGCGGATGAATCACGAACAAAAATACTTCACGTTGGTCTCAATGTAATCACGAGGAAAACATCCGATTTCCATAGTGTAAATGCCAATTGTTCTTGTAAAGAAGAAATTGAACGCCTCCTTTTTCTTTGATGGAAATGGGACAAGAAAATGAGAGGAATTTCTGAGCGTACATTCTGCCAACCTCATCAACAGTTGTCTTCAGGAGTCTTTTATATGACTCCCTCATACCCTTTCAAAGGGTATCTTTCCATCGTAGCATATTAAGACGAAACGGTGCATTCCAATCGCACCCCATCATGGACGTACTAATTAAATACAACATCTCCCACTCGGACATAATTGGCTTGATAGTGCTCTATCAAGAATATAAGACATTCAACAATCATCAACTTTACAAAACAATTTATACTGGTAAGTAAGCCATGCGATCAGTGAGTACACCTACACTTGAGAGCTCAAATTATGCACTTGCTAGGGATGACATAATGGTTATAACCCCGAAAAGAAATAAACAATCGATGTCTCACAGTGCCCTAGACATATTTTGTTACATCAATCCAAGTATACATATCCCTTAAAGGCTATACTTGACTATTCTCAAAACACCATGTATTTACAATTATATCCACAACCACATAAGGCGATATAATTGGTCAACTAGTAAATACATGTGATAGATGTAAAACAACAATAGTCTTCCTTTACATTCATATCTTTTCCATTTCAGAACAACTGCTTTCCTAGACACGTCCCATAAGGCCATATTTATTCATGACCGCCGGTAACATGCTAAAGTAGCAACATTGATCTTTCACTTCGAGAAAATAGTCAGAAGTAACATAGGTCACAAAATGAGGTAAATTATAAATTACCTTAAGGGCTCACACGATGAGTAAATAGGGATAATTTTACTCACATTCTCTTGTCGGTCGTACAATGCACATGTAGTATGAATTACATGCTAAAGTGGATTTCTCTTTCTATAAGAGCATATGTCATTTATTAAATATATCAACTATATGGATCTTAGCCTAAACATAGTCACGTGCTTCTCACGTACTCATGTTTAGCTCGAGTGCTATATCAACACGCTTTCTATAGCGCCTAATTAAGTACTCGCATCCGGCATCTTTCAAGCATACATGATTGTGGGACTATCATGTTCGGTCTTATTATAAACAAATCACAGAGCTCATCTTGACTCCAATCAAGGCGACATATTATTTTATGTACTAAACTTACTCTTTAGCATTTATTTGTACATAAAGTCTCATCTCAACGTGCTAACTATAGCACTTGAGGTGATTGCTTATGTGAGTGAGCCAATCATTACCTGTTGACATACTTTTCAATAATATATATGTGTATGTGTTAGTCTCATAATGGATTTATATTTATTGATAAAATATCAAGTCACTAATAAACAAACAAGTACAATACATATGTCCACATATTCATAAACCAATGATCCTCTACAATAATATATATCACATTCTACGCAATCCTAGTGACATTCTATGAGTCAAGAATACTTCTCTAGGAACAGCCTTCGTAAATGGATTGGAAACCATTCTATTGGTTGAAATGTATTGTAGGATTACTTCTTTCTACGCTATTATATCTTTGATGAAATTGTTCTTTATGTTAATGTGTTTCTTCCTTCCATGATATTTAGGATCTTTCACATAGGCAATGGTTGTTTGACTATCGCAATAAACTATTACTGGTCTTGGAACCTCAGTGACAGTGGCTAAATTTTCCAAGAAATGTTTTAGTCATACCGCTTCTTGCACTACGGCAGAACATGCAATAAATTATGCCTCCATTGTAGACAAAGCCGTGCATGTCTGTTTCTTGCTATTCCAAGAAATTGCACCTCCATTGAGCAAGAACGCATATCCAGAAGTCGATTTATGCTCATCCAAGTCTCCACCCCAATTAGCATCTGAATAGCCTAATAGATGTAAATCATTTTCTTGGTAACAAAGTCGATAGTCCATGGTGCCTTTCAAGTATCTCAAGATTCTCTTCACTACTTTCAGTGTGCTTGACTGAGATTTGATTGATATCGGCTTACCAATCCCACGGCATAACATATGTCGGGTCGAGTACATATCATAACATACATCAATCTTCCGACTGCACTAACGTAAGGAACAGTTTCCATTACTTTAATTTCTTTCGGAGTTTTAGGACACATCTCAGCACTTAAGCCTTCACCTTGCATGACATGGGTATCAATGGGATTATAGTGCTGCATATTGAAATGTTCAAGAATCTTCATAATATAAGACTCTTGTGATAAATTAAGGAGTTTTCTTGATCGATCTCTTTTGATCTTTACTCCTAATATATAAGCAACTTCTCCCATATCATTCATTTCAAAATTGGAGGACAACCATTCTTTTATGGTGATAACCAAAACCTTGTCATTTCTAGCCAATAGAATATCGTCCACATAAAGTGATAAAATCACAAATTTATTTTCAGACCGCTTGACATACACAATGATCTTCTTCGATCATCATGAAACCAAAAGTTGTTATGGCTCGATAAAAACGAAGATACTACTGTCTAGATGATTGCTTAAGGCCATATATTGAGTGATGAAGTTTGCAAACTTTATGTTCTTGACCTTTAGCTATAAAACCTATTAGTTGTTTCATATATATTTCCTCATCTAGTTCTCAATTGAAAAATGCCGTCTTTACATCCATTTGATGTAATTCAAGGTTCAAATGTGCAATGATGGCTAGGATAAGGCGTATTGAGGTAAAACTTACAACTGATGAAAATGTTTCCTCATAGTCTATACCCTTTTGTTGAGTATATAACCTTTCGCCACAAGACGAGCCTTATACTTTTCAATTGATCCATTCGCCCTTCGCTTGATTTTGAAAACCCATTTGTTTCCAATAGCCTTGCGATTGGGTGGTAGATCAACCAAGTCCCAGACATGATTTGCCTTCATTGACTCCATCTCATCTTCCAAAGCTTTTCTCAATTCTTCCTTATCAGAGGATGAGAGAGCCTCTTGAATAGTCTTAGACTCGATATCGTCTTTCTGAGCAATCATAAATGCTTCCCC
Source organism: Eucalyptus cloeziana (assembly GCA_014182715.1). Taxonomy (NCBI): domain Eukaryota; kingdom Viridiplantae; phylum Streptophyta; class Magnoliopsida; order Myrtales; family Myrtaceae; genus Eucalyptus; species Eucalyptus cloeziana. The sequence continues at coordinate 46,616,296 of CM024641.1, read as the reverse complement.
TTCAATCTCAAAACAATGACGGGGAATGTTTTTACAATTACTTTTACGTAACTGAATTTCTCTTGAATTCAGTTCGTCAGGTGATGTAGTACTCCACTAGATCTTATATGTTGAGGTATATCTTTATTTTCCTCTACAATATTAGTGAGTGTGTTATTATGATCTTCAATCTCATATAACTGGAAGTCCTTATAATCTCACTTCTACTAGCAATTTCGATAAACTATGTTACATAATAACCCATGATTCATGAATAGTGAATATAACTCATGATTCACGACCGTCGCTGCCTCATGTGCTGGAAAAGTCTTGGGCAAAATGAAATGGGGCATATGTTGTCGAAGGTAAGGAGTACTTCATATTATTCGGACAAGGGACATGTCACTTTGTTGAGGGAATATTCCGTTCTAAAAGATGGCACCTACGTAAGATTGTGTAATATGGATATTTTCTCCAAAGCAATAAAAGCACCATTTTCGATATGGAATAGAACACTCGATCGATGACACTCATACAATTCTCTTAATACTTGGATACATTACAGCTTCTCCTCTAGTGTGTGCATGTTTGCTCATTTCTCAGCTAGAGGAGAATAGAAACACGTAAAAAGAGCACTTTCAAACACTAATTTGACAATAATGGATGGTGGATGATTCAAAAATCTTCAACCATGGCTTTAAGAGCCTCTTACCCATAGAAAAGGAGAGAGGTTGACTATTGACTTAAAAGAAGATTGTACTACTTTTTGCAACATTTGGACTAGATCATGGTCTGGGTTGGGCCAATTCATCCTCTAACCCTAGGAGCAATCTATATAGTATTAGTCCTCAATTTTTGAGACCGAGGACCGATCCTATTGAGCATGGGATCGAGGACTAGACCAACTTAATGGGTTCAGTCCGGTTCCATGGTCAACTTGGGGTCAACCAATAATTTTTTTGCTTCATTTTTTGTACTATTTGAAAAGGCGATTGAGGACTGGACTTACCCAATGGGCTCGACGATGAGTGAGGTTAGCGAAGAGAGGTGAGTGGCATGAGCGATAAGCGTTGAGCGTTGAGTGGGGTGAACGTTGAGCGAGGGGAGCAGCGAGCAACAAACAGGGCAAGCGTCAAATAGTGAGCAACGCGAGCGACTAGAAGCGAGCGAGGTGAGCGTCAAGCAATGAGTGGGGAAGTTGTCTCTTTCGATTTTGGCAAATTAAAGACTAAGAGGACAAAGAAGATAGAAGAGAATGAGTACTGGAAGAGGATACCATGAAGAGCTATTTATGCCGTTTTGGATGCTGTGAGGACTCCTCAGAGACATTTACTCATTTATAAATTGTGGCTATTGATGCCATAAAAGACATTAAAAATTTAATTTATTAAATAATAGTGTAAAATTACTTGGACTTCTCACTAAAGAGTCGTTTAATGCTGCGTCTTTTATATTAAAAATTATAAATAATATATTAGGTATATAATATATATACAGTCAGGTTGGCCCGGATTGGACTGACCCTAACTCTCAAGATCAGGATCAACCCGCACAGTGCTGGTTTAGGGATAACTGGACTAAGGATCGACCCAGTCCCCTTGGGAATCGAATCAAGATTGACATGATTGAGCCAGTCCATGATCGGTCCAAAGTTGATCTTAGATTGATGCTCACCTCTTATTTGGACTAGAGGAATAAAAGCCAGACTGCCGGCCAACATATGGTCATGACTCTTGGGACATGATCAGCAAAAGTAGAATAAATCATTTCGCCGCACGCACGAAATGAATTTTGTTAGAAAGTCGAAATTCTTTAGAATTATGAGAGAAGAATGAAGGTGAAAGTCGAAATTCTAGGGCCCAGCTCGACACGGGCCCAATCGTGTCATCCTCGGATAAGGACGGCCTGTTGGCCATTGCTATTATTGACCAATGTTTCCAACTAGTGGGGAATCTATTTTGATGTATCCATATACATCCACACCGTTTAATTAACGAAGTGCACACATATTTAATTTAGTATAGCACCCACACAACTCAATGGTTCAAGTAGGGTCCAAGATAAGTACACTGAATGGATAGAGTAATTTTTTGGTCTAATGTGGATATTGTTTTGATGTCTCCTCACAATTTGCCGTACTGTATTCCCTAAATGAGCACACTTTGATACATGTAGAATCTTATGCCACTGACTTAGTTCAATCAAGTTTTGCGGTCACATGATTTTATTTCCGATTTTTCATATGAGCTCTGGAGTTGAGCATGTCGTAATGCTTCCATACATGAAACTAAGTAAGCCTTATAACCCAAAAACAGGTCTACATCTCGGTGAGATGTTTGTGCGTTAGGGAGGAAACGTTCCTTAAGACATTCCGTATAGTTTGAATTTTGACAACAAAGAAACAAACACTCAGGGTAACTCAGAGACACTTACGTGAGATGTATCAGCTAAAGCAGACTAATTTCTTCGTGAATATAGGCAAGATGAGTACCACTCACAGAGCAAGAAGGGGGTCAGACCTAGCGAATCTTGTCCATCGATGGGTCAAGGGCCAAATAGAATAGAATATCCTTTCCCTATCTCCAAATTAACCTTTTCTTTCCCGATTTGAATTAGGCCTTCGTGTGAATTTGTAGTAGTGTTGTTGATGCCGGGTATATTCCTCGCCAATGTCCCGACTTGGGGCCTAAAGACGGGACAGCAAAACACAACCTTTGCGACTTTAAGGGAAAGCCGGCATTGGAATTATTGATGTCTGGTCTCAATATTGACCATACGCTACGAGACAGAAAGAACTGCCCAAAGAAGATGATGTGAATGAAGCATTCCCAACCTTTTTTCATGAAACCATCATCACAAAACAATCATATGACCCTCTGTTCACTCATTTCCCAGTGAGTTGTCGCTGATTCATGATAATGCAAATGCCCTAACACCATGATCCCACCTTATCTACCATCTTCTGTATCCCACCGTATCTACCGTCTTCTGTGAGCGTGTCCCGAGTCATTTTCTCATGCACATTCAATCTGAAATCTGACAGAGCATCACTTCTTGATCAAGTTATGGTGGATGATGTAGGGGGGGGATGAACAAAAGAGTTTATCTTCACTCACCCAGACAGAGAGAGAGAGAGAGAGAGAGAGAGAGAGAGAGAGAGAGAGAGAGAGAGGAGAGAGTGGAATTTGGAGAGACGCCCACTCATGATTCTGAAAATGTAGTCCAACTGCATCACCTTCTCCAGATTTTTTAAGTGTTGTTGGCAGAAATTCTAATGACATCAATCAACGACTCTTTTGTTTCTTCACGTTGACTGCGTAATCGGCAAAAAGGTTAGATGGGTCTTGAACAATTTAACTTTGGAAAACCCTCCTATTCAAGACAAGAACAGTACTTTTTTAACCTTTAATTCATAAAGTAAGCTGGAAACAGATGTTTCTCTCTGAGAGCCATGTCGAGTAGAAGGCTAAAAGGAGAAAAGAAAACGTTTATAGTTTCTCCAGTCTACAGGTTCTTTGAGGGAATAGTTCGGCTCAATTTTCTTCAAATTGGATAACATCCGACCGGTAAGTCATTCATCAGAAAAGAGAATACTCCTGGTGGCAAAATTTGCAGAGCATGAAGACGGCATCTCCTTCGTGGTCTACAACGCCAGAAACCTAGTACCACCAACTTCAAGAGATTGTGGAAGATTCGCTCTATCAATGGAATTGGAACAGATTGTGGAAGATTCACTTTATCAACGGTATTGGCATGGATTGTGGGAGATCTGCTTTATCAACGATCACACCATGGTACATTAGTCTACATCGCTTGCACAAGCAAACGAAGTTCTCGAGCAGAATAGAAAAGCTGTAAACTTCAAGCAGAACTTTCCTCCTACACATGAGCGGCAGCATGTCGAAGAAAATAGGCCACAGAACAATGGTTCAGTCTACCAAATTCTGCCTGAAAACAGAGCTTGGGGCACCGAGATACAGTTTCTTGGAAGGCTACTCACCCTACCAGCCTTGCCAAGTTCTTGAGATTTTGGGGAGAGGATGAAAATTTAGCGTTTGTATATGAGCTCATACAAAAGGGCAGCTTGAACAACCACCTTTCCAGAAGCAAGTAGCCTAATCGCTCTGTGAACTTCTGAAAAGTCTCCATAAGGATGCCAATTGTTCAGAGCATATCTTCTTGATCAGTTGACAATTGTAGTTAATGAATGTAGTGATTTCAAAATTCAAGCTATTTTGAACATGTACTTGCATTTAAGCATTACTTACGTTTTACACCGTCCATTGCTCTGGGACATAGGGCTCCACTGCTCATCTTCCATGGAATGTATGCCTCGAGATTGCGGTCGGGGCTGCCAGAGGCCCGACTTTCTTGCACAGTTCTGAGAGGAAACTAATATTCGGGGATTTCAAAACTCCAGAAACTCTGCTATAATGATTACTGTCCTAGAACATGAGATGAGACCATGAACTAATCCCCAGTTGCTTCCAGATATGCCCATATTGTATTTTGTCGGAATATGAAAGTTTGCGACTTATATTCAGGTTGGAAACCGAGTCTAATGTACCGTCTGGTTCTTCCGCGGTCTTACATGGCCAAACTCTCAAGACTTTTAATTAGTGAAGTCTGGTCCTCTAGAGGGCGAGTCACATGTTTCAACATGAATCGTTGTACCATCATGGGCTATGCCGCCCCTGAATACGCAATGACTGGTAATCCAATAAAATATTTTCTACCGTAAACAATGTAAAGTGCTTTTCTCTCTGCTCTCAGTACAATAGACTGGAACGTGCAAGTCGCATGTTCGGTATCGTGTCGCTTGAGATACAAAGGGTCTTAAGTGCAATAGAATGGAACGGTCCGGCATGGAAATATCATTTAATGAAATGGGCCAGACCACTCTTATCGAGTAAATGAAAACTGAAGGCAATAAAATGGACACTAGATTGGAGGACGATTATTGCATAGATTCTGCATTCCAAATAAGCACAGCTAGCTTTAAAATGCCTCCAAGTGACTCTTTATGAGCCACCTTCCATGATCGAGGTCGTTGAAGAACCAGAACCAATAGAAGCTGCCAATGCTAATAGAATAGTTGCTAGGTGCTGTGTTCTTTTGTAAGTTCTTTGGAATTATTCATGAATGTTGTGCCAGTACGTGCATCGGCTTGTGAAGTGAGATGGACCGATTGCACTTTCTTTAAGAGAGGAATGGTTTTTCCTATGGCTAATTCTTATTGTTGTTGTAGTCATGAATTTGTTGATGCTGTATTGGGGCCGCAATCAATCCCCAGAAAGTGCTACGTCATTTGGTCCATTCTCATGGTGATTTTTGAGCTCTGAGACACGGTTGGGCTCTTGGTGAAGTTTTGTAAAGGAAAGAGTTGCTCAATTGTCCATTCAAAATGTACAAAACAGGGCAAAAAACACAACAATCTAAGCTCAATCTGGATATAGTTTGTTGAATGTGGTAATAACAATACAGGTTCGAAAACACAAACTATGGAATATGAGGATTTGTAGGATTTGGAAATCCAAAATCTCAACAACATAAAACTAATGTCAACTTAATCAATCTATGACTATTGTGATGTCTATGATTGGATGCCTATGCTAAGGGGACTGTTGCTCAAATATAGAGTATGAACAGGTTTTTTAATCTTAAAATTAAGTTAAACTTTTTTTGAAAATTAAATTATTCATGAATCATGAAAATATTACATGCCAATATCAGATAAAGTCAGATCAAAATTCTCTTATTATTATTATTATTATTATTATTATTATTATTATTATTATTATTATTATTATTATTATTATTATTATTATTATTATTATTATTATTATTATTATTATTATTATTATTATATTATATTTTATTTTATATCTCTTTCATGAATGAGTAAATGTAGGACTAGACATCAAAAGGGTATTGCTTAGGTCTGTAGGAAAAAAAACAGGAGTAGCCCGTATAAGACCGCAATTTGAATTAGCTTGTCATTATTGTTAATCGTCATAACTCGGTTTCACTTATACCTTTGAACGTTAGCTTGACAATAGAATCAGTAATCATGGCTTGAATATATTAATGCTCAATTTTTAAGTGATTGTAAATGACAAGTTAGTAATCGTCCCTTAAATATTGTAATTTGCCTCAAAAGCCTCATAATTTTTTTTTATTTTTGGTCAAAAAGCCTTGTAAGGCTGAACTTGCTAACATTTTATAACTTTCATGAAATATCATTGATAATACGAATTTATAGTAATTATCTTTTCCATTAACAAATTATCTTCGTATATGGTAATTTTCCTTTATCAATAGTAAGATCAACAATTTCAGAGTCATTTTTTTCAACATTCATTAATTACTGCTCCAACGGCATCTCTGTACACAGCTTCCTGCACGAACTGAAGACGCGCCCAATGCTGGGGCGTCGGCCGCTAGCACCGATCCAGCAAGACCCGAGCTCGCGAAGCCATGGATCAGCACCGCCGGGTGGTCGCGAACGGCTCCGGGGGCCGCACGGACCGGCGAGCCTTCCGATTTCGGACAGTCGATGTTGATCTTGAGCGACCCTCTCGCCCTTGCTTGTATACTCTGCTGTGATTGCGAGGCTAATATTCCTGCTCGGGTCGGGCCGGCACGCTCGGAAGATTTAGGCGTTGCCCGCCTTCCGTATTAGCCAAAGAGTGGCCGCGATTTCCTCATTTGACCGCAGGTTTGTGTTTGGTTCAGAGCATTGGTGTGATCCATTTGTCCGAACGAGTGATGGGTTGGCTTAAAGATTGCAGCTTTCGCCGCGGGTTCGCCCGAATTGCAGCTGTCCCAGTGACGAATAAGAAAGACATGCTCGATTGATTTCGGCGCTCGGTTACGCAGAGGACATGTGGGGTCGGGTAAGATCTTTCTCTTGTGAAGGTTTTCTCTGGTGGGTAGGGCATTCTGACGGGCGCTCCATAGAAAGAATCGGACTTTAGGATAAGTGTTTAATTTCCATTGTCTTGTCCAAAAGGATCTCGGAGTTTGGAATGAGGTGGTGGCTGATACTGTTTGCTGTTGTTGGTTAGCTGAATATAGCTCGTTGTAGGCATTCTTAACTGCATGAGTCCCAGCTCTATTCCCTGTCCAGAGCAGCTGATCCTCCTCTGGATTTCTGTTTAGAGGGATAGCGAGAATTTCGTCACCTATGTTCTCATCAGCAAGAGTTCGCAACCTATTGTCATTCCAGGTTCTGTTCTCCTGATTAATCAAGTCCTCCACTCTCCGAGGTTCGTCAAAGTTTGCTGGCCCACCAATTACACCCATTTCCAGGCACCTCCTCTTGGATCTTAATTGATTTTCCAATCTTTAACTGCCCATCTTTTACCTCAACTAATGAATCCCTGCCAACAAGTGTACTTTGCCAACCCCAAGAAGGACGTGATCCCTTTATTGCATTCCAAAAATATCCTTCAGGGAAGTATATTCCTTTGAATAATTGCCTCCACAGGGCCGATGGTGTTTGTGAGTCTCCAAGCTTGCTTAACCAACATTGCTCTGTTGAATGAGATAAGATCACGAAAGCCAATCCCCCCACTATATTTTTTGGTTTTGAGAGTTTCCCATTCCTTCCAATGGAGCCCAGATTTCGCCTCATTTTGCTTCCACTAGAAGGAAGCAATCCTTTGTTCAATTGCTCTACATACATAGATTGGGATTTTGAAAATGGATATGGCATATTGAGGCATGGCTTGCACAACTGTCTTGATCAATGTTTCCTTTTCTGCTTTGGATAAAAGAAGCTCTAATATTATGGTGGGAGAAGAATCATGTCTAGATACATAGTTTGTTGTAGAAAAATGAGAACAAGATGATAGATGTTAGTGGCCTTTTTTGTCACTAGATTGTTCTGGTTTTGTGCAGCTAATTTCATATGAAGCTCACTAATATGTGTCATTGCCCAACTAAACACATATTTCTGGGGGTTTGATCAATAATGTGGACCAGATTATTCTGTTAGGATTGCAATTATTTAGAAGACAGTGTTTGCTCCTCTTATCCTTTATTTTAGGGGTCCATGACTTGTCCTATGACCACAAGCAATTCTATGCCAGAGCTTGGAGAAAAGTCACCTTGCTTTTCCATTGTATGGTTCAAGTCCACATAAAAACATTGAAAATCTTGTGAGATTCTGTTTTCAAGGACTTCTGGTTTTAGTGTAAGTATTTTCCTGAGATGCAATAGAAGAGTAAAAGTTTGCCTAACCTAAGCCTGGTGCAGTTAGTTCCGGTGTTTATTTTATCTCTATTCTAAATCAAAACAGCAGGCACAGTGCTAAGTGAAATACATGGCTTGTATAAGTTTCCGTATGCATGTATCATTGGAGATTCAAATAGTCAAAAGAATCTGAGAAGAGCTGTTTTCACCAATTTGCTGAACTGGTTGTCCGGATGTAAAGTGATGAGACACAAATGGTTAAGGCATATCTGTTTTGGAAAGCACATTTGAGTGGGTGTCTTGGGATATTGGATGAGAAGGCAAGCTCCCGTAAATCCTAGGACCATTTGATCTATAGATACCTCAAATAAGCACCTGTGCTCTTGATCTAAATCTTGAGATTCCACAATCTTGTCCTACAGTTATTATGTCTAAGTTGTGTGGTGCATATTACATGCAGGTGTGTTATCCAGCAACCAAACAGCATGGAATTGGAGGAAACAAGTAGGAGAGAAGCTTTGCCAGCTTAGCTTCTATCTCTAAGGTTCTTGAGAGCTGGAGTAGAAGTGTCTTCTGAATCTTCATTGTTTATAAATATTATGGTGGAAGTACTGTGATAGCAGGTAAGTTTTGAAATGTAGGGACTCTTCTTGCATTTCACAGAAGGACTTCAAGTCCTGCATCAGAAATTATTGTGACTTATATTCTTCCGTTCTAAGCTAAACTCAGAGGATGTCACTACAGTGTGCCTGAACCAATAATTCCCAATATGAGTGTTACAACATTAGAGCAACTTCTGGAATTTCTCAACATAGTTCTTGGTACTAAAACCATCCTTAGTGAAGATTTTTTATTTCTGGAAAATATGCTGGCTGGCCCTGAAAGTGAGGTGACATGATTGTTTGAGTCCAGACTTATGCCACTTTAGGAGACACTGGACATAACAATTCCTCTTCATGTATCCTTGGAAGAATGAATAAGATTGTGCCATTTTCATTTTCATGAATTACCTGGTAAACGGAAGTCAATATGTAATTAGCATACAAGTCTTTTAAAAGGGAAAGATGAGGAGTGAAGGACTTAGCCTCCACTTAGCATTTGAATTTTTCAAAAATAATCATCACTAAAGATTATTGTCTATCTTGGAAGGTGGATATCTACTTTATACTACACAAGATGAGTGCGTTCTTTTCTCATGTTGCATATTTTCGTGTTTGACTCTACATGGTCGCCCATACTATCATCAATCTTGTCCTCTATTGGCTTTGTCAATGTCAAAATCATGCGAGGGATGTTTACTTGCTTTATAACTAGGTTGAGCTCTTACGATTTGCTTATTCCTTGGTTTACATGAATATGAGGTTGTGTATTTACAGTAAGGCATATGAAATTCAACCATGCGGTTCACATGTCAGGATTTGCTATTGAACATGGGTGATGATGCATCATTGCATATTTCATCTCACTTTTTATTTCAGATTATTTATGACGATCTAAAATTTGTAGGGTGCAGACACGGTAGATGGCTCTTTGGGTGCCATTATGGGTATCTTCAGTTTATTATCACACAATTGGTCGTTCTGTCTCCTCTCTTTTTCTGCAGGGGATGCATGTTTGCTTTGTATACTAAAAAAAAGTGCAATTATGAGGTTTTGCCCTATGCTGATATGAGAGTGATAACTTTTTGCAGTTGGTGGTGAACTTCCTGGGCAGCTTATCTCATCCAAACATTACCAGGCTAATGGTATACTGTTTGGAGGATTAAAAAAAAAAACTTCTTGTCCATGACTTCTTGCAAAAGGGTACCCTAAAAAACCATCTCTATGGAAGTAAGGTTCTTTCTTGGGTGATATAAACATGCTTGCCTCAAATTTATGGCAAATAGAATCTTTTTTCTTGTTTTAATGTACTAAACAAATCATGTGTCTTTTCTGCTGCAGAGGGGCTTGACCATTAAACCGCTTCCATGGGTCACATGGATTAAAATTGCAGTAGGAGCAGCCAATAATCTGCAGAGATTTCAAGCCCTCAAACTTATTGCTGGCCTTAGTAAGTTTGATGTTCGTTACTTAGATTAAATTAAGCAATATCACATTGTTGTTACCTTTAGAAACTTGGTTCAGGTACTGGTCACGTAAGTTTGCGACATCCCTCTCTTTGCAATTCCCTCCTACATTCTGGAATCAGCAACAATCTGAAACCTTATGCGTTTAGGCTTTCATTCCGGGACATAGGAGTTATTTATGCAAATCTTCAAAACCTGTTTCGCCACCTGAGTATGTTTTCCTTATTTTTTGGTCGGGGGCTTTGTTGTTGTGGTTATCTAAAAATGCATATTCGCAGGCTACTCTTTTCATAGTTAGTTTATAACGCCAGTCATTAGCCCGAGCTAAGCTTATTGAATCTGTGCATTGTCCATGTTTACTGGTGGATAGATCACGTTGGCAGCAGAAAAGTCACCTTATCCACTTTGACCTACAGTTTGGCATGTGTTTCGACAGTCCTATAACGCCAATATATCAGATTTTGGTTAGGCAAGAAAGGGTCCAGATGAGGACAGATCATATGTGACGGACACAAGTACTTGCAGCTTAAGGCTAAACCTGCCAACGGTTCCCGTGGGTGACGTTGACGCCTCAACCACAGGTTAAGGCAAGCTGCCTTTTGAGGCCGGGTAGAAATGTTAATTATATCAGAACGATGTTTACCTATTTTGGGGTTCCAAATAGGGTTCCAAATATTCGAACCTCCACATAAAAATTTACTACAGCGAACGACGTCCTGAGGGGGACCGGACATCATTAAATATCGGCGGTCAGATCTGATTTGGAATGTTCCTCATGACGTTAGCAGTAAAGATACCCGCACGTGTGCGGGACCACCTCCAGAAAAGGACATTCCTCCTTAACTGTCACAAGTGACGGGAAAGTCTAAAAAAAAACTGTCCAATCATAGATATGTCTTATTTTATCGTGGGAACTCGCGGATCCCCATCACCATCACTTGCCTAGAAAGTCCCAACGAACCTCACTACCGACAACATTAAGTCTGAAAAAGGCCAACATCATTGCCAAAACAGAGGCAGAAGGTTCATTGTCCATTCTTTGACCTCCTTGGCCTTATGCTGACCAGCGCTGAACAATGCTGTCTGTGCGCTCGCCCGAACGCCGGTCCTGCAAAACGTGGCGAAATGCTCACAGTTGTTGTTGATGAGGTCGTACTCGCCGAAATTGTCGCTCCCGTAAAGCTCCCAAGCCTTGTTAACGATTTGCTCGGGTGATTTGGCGTTAGGTAAGGTTGGGTGGGCCCCCCATCTCGTCAGCCAATACTCTAGCAGCGGCTGTCCATATGCATATGAGTGGAGGGAACGGAGGTCCTTGCCTTCTCGCCAAAAGGAATCGAGAGAAGTCTCGTTAACTCCCGTTCTTGTGAAGTGAATTACACGGCCCGCTCCAACGTAGATTCCTATTAGAATCAATAGTGAGTATATGCAACGTAGAAAAAGAATCAATGGTCCGAATAAGAGAGAAAGGTTGAAGAGAGAGAGAGAGAGAGAGAGTTTGGAGAGATCAAAATGATATAAAAGAGAGAGAGAGAGAGAGAGAGAGAGAGAGAGGAAATGGACAATCTAAATCCAAGAAGGAACGAGCGGGTCGCACTACAGAGAAAATTTACTTTGGTTAAAAAAATTTAGTGGATGAACTTTGAAATTTCACGTAGGTCACGCTCCACCTCGATCGCCACGCATCCGAGTGAGGCCACTTTCCAGGAGTCCAGATCTTTTCTCTCTCCTCCGAAACTCTGTCTCTCGCTCTTTTCTCTGACTTACTTTTTGCCCATGGACAAAAAGGGTTTGCAGACATGGGACAGCAGCGTAGCCGGTCATAGGCAGCCAGGCTCGAGTGCGACGCCGGCTTGTCCAAGGCCATCATCGGCATCATCCAGCCAGATCTGGAGTTCTCCAGGTCCAGACTTGGACGAGTGGCTCGTGGCCGTTGTGGGCATCGGTCGGCTGATCCGGTCAGGTCCGTCAGTGCTGGCGACTCTGCCGGTGGGGACCGTGGGAGAGGCGCAGAGGTCGGTCTTATAGGGCCAGATGGGTTTTTCAAGCAAGAGGGACCGGAGGCTGACGGTAGAGCTTTTGGTAAGCTTAGGGGACGTGAAGGTGAGGGAGAAGGCCGGAGGCAGGACCGGGAGGGGGGAGGGTGGTGGTGGGAGAGAGAGAGAGAGAGAGAGAGAGAGAGAGAGAGAGAGAGAGAGGGAGAGAGAGAGAGGGAAAGGGAGGGAGGGAAAGGAGGAAAGAGAGGCCATTGTTGTTGCAGAGAGCGAGCTGAGAGAGAAAAAATCTGAAAAGCGGCCTCACCCGGACACGTTGCCATCAATAAGTGGAGGTGGAGCATGCCCTAAATTTTCTCGTTTTGGAGATGGACCAGCTCATTATGGGACTTCCCTCTCATGGAAATGCACGGGTGATCAAAATCAGGTAAATTAGCATTCAATTCACTGAAATGAAAAGAGGAAGACAAGGGCAAGATTTGATGATCGCTGAGTTGATCTATCAAGTATATACGACATAAAAGAACATTAATTTAGTCCAGCAGGTGACCATGTTGTGGAAAAAACGATAATAATGATGGAAAACGAAATCCGAGGATGAATGGCTAACCATGGTGGGTGTACAAGCCGTACCGCCGGTAAGTGTAGACATGATCCCCAGGAGTAAGCTCTTCCTGCTGTATCACATTCCACGGCAGCAGCATCGATATCACGAAGAACTTGTTGATGATCCCAACCACTATTTTCATCCCTTCGGGCCCCCTACTTTTACTCCCTTGCGCTCTAGTGCTTGAGCTGCTGGTCTTTTGGGATTAAGCTTGGACGGGCCTAAAAGAGCAGAACCGAATAGGAGCCGGGCGTGAGCTGGTTTTCACACTGAAGAAAAGGGGGAAGTGATCTTATACTGGCTGGAGAGTGGCTTTTATAATAATAATGGCTTAGAGGTGACCCGTCGGGGAAAAATAAAAAACACAAAAGGGTATACTGGTTTGACACGCAATACTCAGACGAGGGGTGGACGATGGAGATGGTATTATGTTATGAGGTTGCTGAGAGAGAGAGAGAGAGAGAGAGAGAGAGAGATCCTTTCGAACTGAGCATACGAGTGCGGCACGAGCCGGATGCTGTCTACAGGGACGTGTTTTTCTGGTTGCTTTCACTGGGACCGACATCGATGTCGCCAGCTGTTGCAGAATGCACGAAGATGAAAGGAAGAAATGATGAGATGAGGATACGAGCTGCGGGGGCGTATTAGGTTTCTGGTCCATTACATGCGGTATATGTTTCCATCCTCAATTTCAACGCAACACGTGCGAATGGTTAATTAGATCGGACAAAGATCCCACTGACTACGCTGGATATTTTTTCCTAGATAGGGGAGACTGTTTAGAGATTAGTACAACGACACTAGGTGTGTCGAGCTAAGAAAATACTGGTTAGAGCTGTGATTTCAACGTGTCAAATTATGAGTCCATTCGACCAAAAATAAATTATGAGTCCATTCACGGAGCGACATGATAGGGAGACTGTTTAGAGCTTAGTCGACGGGCCCACCACGTGACGCCCACACCATCCCCCTCTTAGGCCTCTCTCTCCTCCCTCTCTTCGTTTTTGTTTTTTTCTTTCAAATTTCTTTGGGGGTCAAACGAAGTAGTTCATTTCTAGATAGCGTTCAAAGATTCTTAGCCACCCAATCAAGTCCATTGCTTTTCCAATGAAAGGGGCTCGCGTGCATTAGCCTTCCAACCAAGCAAATATAACCAAAAGACTATCCTCATATTTGCTTAACATTACTATAATATGACGATTCCATGGCTACAATAGTCTAAACTTTTCTCTTTTCTCTTCTTTTTTCCTTATCTACAGGATAAAATCCAAAGTTTCACATGAGATTATTAGCTAGCATGATAAAAGCCATATGATTTGAATATAACTTGAGTTAGTGGATCTCGAGATACAATTCCAAAAATGGTATAAGTAAGATCTTGCCCATCCATACATCTTTAATTTTCCTTGATGCACTAGGCAAAGGCATCATGGCCCTTGCTTGATTTGGGCATCATGGCCTCATCTGGGGCAAGGGGCATGACACTCTCCTTGTGGCCAGCGAGGGCATCAAGCGAGGCGAGGGTGCTACAGCCCTCACCCAAAGTCGGGACCCTCCTTCCCCCCTAAAAGAAAAAAGAAGAAGTAAAGAGAAGAAAACCAAAAAAAAAACCATAAAATTATGACAAATTTAAAATATTATTAAAAAAAAAAAAGTCATTGTTAGTATCGCCTGCGCAACGTAGAACGACATATGTCTACATTGGTGATTTCCAATCAAAATTGGCCAAATTGACTTAATTGGCCTAAATGCAAAAATATTAAGGACTAAATTGATCCAATTAAATGGTTCATAATCAAATTTGCACCCAGACGATAGATACATGACTTTTTTTGGTACTTTTTCACACATGTGCAGTCACACAACTCATACAATAAATGTGAACGGCCACTCAAATTATAGTGTGTCGTCTATATTCGTACCACTAGAAGGACGAAATGTATTTGATTAGATATCAAAGACTGCCGTACGTACATACATATGAATTGTTAATTAGATCGGACTGAGATTTTGCTGAATATTTTCTTAGATAGGAATGACATATAAAACAACACCACACGTGTCCGGCAAGCACTTGTGGATAGTGGTGCTTGAGGAGCAGGGGCAACAAATGCTAGTCTAGAATAATGAGTGCGCCGAGCTGCCTCGGACACATAAAACTTCGTTAAAAAAATAAGGGATATGTACAACAAAAGTCCTAAAATTTGTAATGAAAGTGTAATTGAGTCATAAAATTTATAAAAAGTGCAATCAAGTCCTAAAACTTGTTAAATTGGTTCAATCAAGTCCTAAATTTAACATCGTTAGATTTATTAACAGAAAATACTGACGTGGCGCGACGTAGTATTTTAAATGAATTTCTATTTTCCACATGGATTTTTTAAATTATTTTTTATTCAAAATCTTTAAAAATTAGATTTAAAAACTAAAATGGAGAAACTAAAATTTATTTAAAAAAGAAAATGGCATCGGCGGGCATTTCCGCCGCACTTGCCGCCCATCGTCGGAGGGGTCGGCAACGGTTGCCGGCCCTAGGTGGGATGGGATGGCTGGCCCTCCCCCAGGCGAGGACGCCCAGATCTAGGCACGCCGCCGTTGCCACCACAGCCCCCATCGACCCATCCTCATGCCCCGCCACCGCGCTGACCTTTCGGTACTTCAGCTGCACCTTAACGTAGAACTTCAGCACCAAGAAGAGGATTGCACCGTTGAGCACCAAATTGAACACCTAGGCCCTGATCTCGTTGCACTCGCCTTTCAAGAAGTGCAAGAGCAGGACCTCGAAATGGCAGACCACGTTGTAGCACAACAGCACCACCTGGCAGTTTGCGACGAAGGGGAACCTGGCGCTGGGGAGGCCGATCATGGTCCAGAACCGGTAGCTGTAGATGACGGCGTAGAGGAGGGTGGTGGAGAGGATGGCGAGGACCTAGAAGACCTGCCAGAACTCGAGCTAGAGGAAGGACATGCAGAACTCGAGGGGTGGCGAGGCCTTGCCCCTTTGCCCAGATTTCGAGCCAGAAGAAGATGCGGCTCGAGGGGCGGGTGCCGAGCGAGAAGTAGAGGAGGACGGGGAGGGCCGGCGAGACCTTGCCCCTTTCCCAAGGCGGGCAATGGTCGCCAGCCCCCCGTGAGGGTCGGTGAGGCCTTGTCTAGGAGGGCAATGGTCACCGGCCCCTAGTGAGGGCTAGCGTGCCCAAATCTAGGCGTCCTCGCCCGACTTGGCGGGGGTGGTAGGCTATGAAGTATCGACACTCTCCAAGAGCCTTCGTGTTGTATCAGACACTTCGACACGTGTCCGATACTTTCTGACACTCTTTGACACTCTCCGACACTCGGTCAACACGTATCGGAAAATTCGACACTTAGTCAATTTTCTCGACACTCTTTGACACTCGAGTCGAATTGGATATACGAGTTTCCGACACATGTGATTTTGATATCAAGATCAATTTTAAAAATTCAATAAATGAGAGGTGAAAAAAAAAATATATATGTGAAAAAATAAAAAAAAATAATAAAAATAATAAATGGAAAAGGAAGAAAAACCTAATCTTTTCTTCTCTTCTGACTCCCACTTCCCGTAATACACAATTCACCCCTTAAGTTTTTTTTTCCTCTTTTAACATATTAAACATGCGAGTCCAGAATATGGATCACTTGTTTTTTCTCCAAGTTTTATGAATCATTGAAATATAGTTGAATTTGACAAATAGAAATAATGAATGATATTAATAAATGGCGGATTAATGTTTTTAGTGTATATTCATTCCAGGATTTTATTTATTTATTTATGAATTTAATTCATATTAATTTGATTGAAATAATCATAAAAATGATAATTTATTGTGTATATATAAAAATATATATTTAATATATAACGTGTCCCAACGTGTCGAAATTCTCTATTTTTTTAGAAACGACGTGTCGGCGTGTCGTGTCGTGTCGTATCGCGTGTCAGTGTCGATGTTACTTAGGTGGTCGGCCCTCGCCTGGGGCTGGCAAGGCCTCACTTGGGCGAGGGGCAACCACCTCGCCCATGGTCGCCGGCCCTCCGGCGATGAGTGGCGTATAAGCTCCACCGGTGCCTTTTTTTTTTTTTTTTGATAGTTTTTTTTTTAAAAATAAATTTTAAATTTTCCTTTTTAGTTTTTAAATTTAATTTAAAAATAATAAAAATTATGTTAAAATCCATGTGGAAAATAAAGATTCATTTAAACTGTCACGTCAGCGCCACGTTAGCGTTTTCCATTAATAAATCTAACGGTGTTAACTTTAGGACTCGATTGAACTAATTTGATAAGTTTTAGGACTTGATTGCACTTTTTGTAAGTTTTAGAACTCAATTACACTTTCATTACAAATTTTAGGACTTCTATTGCACATATCCCAAAAGAAAATGAGAAAAAAATCAGCAGAATATCAAATTATAACAATTATGACACATTTATCAAAAAATTTCTTTTGTGACACTAATAATTTCAAACTTGTTTTTATGTGGCACATTTACCCTCTATCAAGATTTGGTCAATGAGCACTGTAATAAACGACAAAAGGAAAACGAAATTGACAGGGGTAATTATGTTGTACGAGTACAAGTTTGGAATTCTTGATGTCACCAAAAAAAATTTACAGTAAACATGTCACGATCGATATAAATTGGATATTTTTTTATGTCATAAAAAAAAATTCAAGATAAATATATCATAATGAATATAATTTAAAGTTTTTTGTCGCGTTTCCCAAAGGATAACTATGGCATGAAAGTTTAAGTGATTTTGATTTAGGACGTACGGTCAGGGGCAGTGTAAATCGTTGAGGTATTAAAAATAAAATTAAAAGAAGAAAAAGCGATACTTTTATTGAATGGAGAAACGAGATGCGATTCGTGCATGTCTTGGCTCTCTAAACACATTTTCTTGGGATAGCAAAAAGGTTCCCAAATCTTAAGCGTAATTAATCTAGACGATGATAAGGTCTTAAATTTGCATAATAATTTCGTTAGATGACGACATATTCAGACATAAAGATTCATTGATTGACGAAATAAAAATATTGTCTCCCAACTAAAATCAGATCAGTTGAGTGGTGCTTTGAAAGATCATCTCTGTCCCTCTTATGATTTTCTCTTATCTCTCTAATTTTTACACAGCTTTTTTCTTCAACCTCTATGGATGGGAGGGTTTGAGTTAAATCTCTCCCTCCCCTTCCTTTTTCTTTCTTATTTGGCTGATTTTGTTCTCTATTTTTTTTTGTCTTGCTTCCTCTCGTTTTGTGGTGTTTTTTTCTCTTTTGATCTAGTTTAGATCTAAAAACTTATCTCTTTCATTTCGAGGAGATTTCTATCCCGATCTAGTCTAATTTAAGGATTTTGCATGTATGATTTTGAGTTTTTGCTTTTTTCAGATTTTGTTGGTGTACAAATTCAGTTTCAAAGAAGATTGGAAGAGTTTAGTGAAGGTTTTGCTCTCACAAATGTCAAATCTATGCTTGTTCAATCTTGTTTTTCTAAATGATAATGACGTTGGGGATCGCAAGCCTAGGTGTACATCGTCAAAAGGTAAAACCGTAGCAATAGATGGAGATCTCAATGTGTACTTAATACTAAAGATAGGTTCGTTAATTGACTGCTGATTTTAGTATCAAGAAATCTCATATCTGCTCTTTGAGCAAGTGACTCTTAACCTTATTTTGATGATTCCTCTTGTTATATGGAGCTTATTTTGTTTTAAAGTCGTATGAGATTTGTCTTTGTTTGTAATTGGACTGCGATGTTTTTCTCTTATATTTCCGTTTTCTGTTGAAATGAATGAAATGTTACTTTGACAAAAAAAAGAAAAAGAAAACTCAAATCTGACGAGCACCTTTTCTTAGATCACAAAAAGAAATTGGCATATAAAAGGTGGTAGCTGAGAGTTTAGGGAAATACACTAAGCTTTCAAAAGGTAAGAAACAAAACCGGTTTCTTTTTAAAGACAACATCCCATGAGAAAGGTGCTATGATGTTTGGGGCTTTGATTTGAATACTCTGCATTCATGGCAATTAATAATCTTCCATTGGCGTATAATTAAAAGATTAATTAAAAGCCGAATATATTTTCACCCTCCAATCAGTCGCCATGAGGCACAAAAGGGCCATTCAATTTTATAGTATGTCGTCCACTATCGCACTCCTAGTAGGAAAAGATGTTTTTGATTAGGCACAAAAGGGCCATACATATGTATGTAGATACATATGAATTGTTAATTAGATTGGACTGAGATTTCGCTGACTATTTTCTTAAAATAGGGAAAACTTAAGAGTTCACATGGTTGAGTTCGTCTTATCGGTGAAACATACAAGAAAGCCGGAAGCAATACTTGTTTAGAGATCCATGGAATTGACGGACCCCACGCGAAGAATTTTCCAATCTATAGAAGGTCAAAAAGCTACCGGCTATCAATCACTAGCCCCACCGAACCCTAATCGAATGTATCGTGCCTTTTTATTAGCTAGCAGGCCATTGTATTAACCACTAACACGGATGACAATGATGTCCGGATATTTTGGTTAAGCATTATTTTATGTTTCTTTTGCTTGTCTCCAAAATCATGTTGAATGTAAAATCACACGTTTGAAATTGCCGTGTTGCATACGCCTCGATTTTGATGATACCTTATTTGTAACTAAGTAAAAATGGGTTGCTAATTAAAGGATCAATCAATTGTGAAAAAGGAACGGTGGGGTTTGAATTTGATGTGACAAGTCATTTCGGTTCACCTTTTGTTTTGTTCTTGAGTTTGACCTTTACTAAATTCACCAAATCCCACAAGAGTCCCTCGTTTCTTCTTTTTCATTTGATTTCTTGATAGATGAGACGGGGAATGAGCATGGCCTAAAGATGGTGTTCAGAAGATTATTAGCCACCCAATCAAGTCCGTTGCTTTTCGACAAATTAAAGGGGCTTGCTTGCATTAGCCCCCCAATCAAGCAAATATAACGAAAAGACTATCCTCATCTTTGCTTAATATTACTATGATATGACCATTCCATGGCTACAATAGCCTAAGCATTTTCCCCCCCTTATCTACAAGACAAAATCCAAAGTTTTGCATGAGTTTATCAACTACAATAATGAAAGCCGTATGATTTGAATATAACCTGATCTTCCATGATTAGATGCAATTGGGTCACGTCACAATCGGCATGCGCCTGACGATGATCACGGAGAAGCGAGACGGATGATCCGAGAGAGAGAGAGATGGACGGAAAGATGCACAGGGAAATTTAATACATGAAAGTCGGATATTTTTTAGAAGAGATGGACGGAAAGATACCCTTCCAATCACGCTCTCATTATCTCAACCACTCCATTTTTTTAAATTTCTATTAAATCAACTGCATGTTCCATTTTCCTTTTTCCATTTCATATTGTTTCTAAAATTATATGTTGCTATATATTTGATATTTTCCCCAAAACGTTACATGTAAATATGTGCGTATATAGAGATACACACACATATATACACACATGCACACATGTAGGGTCGTGCAGCTCGGCTGAGAAATGTGCTGTGTTTGGGGTTTGGTTTGAAAAGTCTGCACTCATGAAAATAAATATCATGATATCTCGTGCACTTATAGGTGAAAGCTTAATTAAAACCCTCTAATCAGTCAACATAAAGGCACAAAAGGGCCCTTCAATTTACAGTGTGTCGTCTATCGTGCTCCCGCTGCAAAGACAAATGCAGTTGATTAATGCGAAGACAACTGAAAATGCATCCAATTTTTAGTTTTTAATTAGATCGGACAAATATTTTCCTGATTTGTTTTCTTAAATACGGGAGACATTTTAGGGTTTAATAAAGCAACACGACACTTGTTGGGAAAAAAAACATATGGAATTTCTAGAATAATGAGTTGGCTGAGTTGCCTTGGAAACCTTCATTATAAAATGATAATCATGGCGTGAAACTATAATGAGCGATTGTGACATGACCCATTTGAGAAGATATACGCTAAGGGAAGAGGCATAAAAAAAGAAGAAGAAAAAACCGATACTGCTTATAAATAATAAAACATTTTTTTTTGTGATAAAGTCTCTTCCTTAGCAACTTTAAAAATAAAAAACGTTATCTTCAAAAGGAATTCGAAAGTTTCAACTTCTTGATCAATCTGCTCGTTAGCCTCTATGAGGCCCACCAACAATTTCAATCGAAATTTGAAGAAGCATAAATTTTCTTGACGGTTGACCGGTACAAAATTATCTAAAAAAAGTTGTTGGCTAGTTATTCATTAAGTTTTTTACTTATGTATGTATACTAATATGTCAATAGTGACATTCATGTCATAATATTGAAATATTGGCGACCTCGTACTTTAATATTTCAATGAGAAGAAGGATAGTAAATTTAAAGAAACATGAGATATTGTTTAGAAATTACAATAAAGTTGCAATAAGATTATGTGAAATGCAAGGATGTATATATCATCACATGCATGGGGTTGCGCAAGAAGGAATATCTATTACCAAAATAAAATAAAAAAAATACAGGCTTAATCAACGTACATATATACACAGTTTGTTCACGTATAGCTTTAGCAGAGTAGAGGGACGAACTCAAATGTTAAGTCCCATTGTGAAATCTTATCTAGGGAATAATTACCATGCCGTTCCGTGTGCCATTGGTCAAATCTCATTAGCTTTTTTCCTTTTTGTTCTTCAATCCCAGAAGGGAAGCTACCGCGTCCCGTTTGACCATTAGCATTCCGAGTGGCCATGCGAGCTGGGCCCTGATTATGATGATTTTTGTCCTTGTTGGGGAAGAAAAATGAGAAAGAAGGGATTGAATCCATGTGATGGTTTTGCTTTATGAGATTTTTTTAGGGGGTGGGGCAAGGTCGTTCGCTTTCGTTCTTTCTTGAATGTGTTTTTCCAAAGTCAGCTGGGAAAATTATCTCACCAAAACCCCGTTAAAAATGCAATTTTATTGCAATTACCATACAAATGTGGGTAAACAAAGGGCGGTTTATACACATTCTTTTGGAACTGATCATGGACCACTAGTATTAATGTGAGGTTGATATTGCTTCCAGCTGCAATTTGATTTCAAATTCTTTTTTCTAATCATCCTTCCATCCAATATATTCCAACTTCTTGATCTTGCTCCATAGGCTTTCCATTTCACTTTGCAGGTTGCTTTTGACCCATATATGGTTTTTGCGAGGTTGCTATCTATACAGTAAATCTCTCAGCGCACACGTATAATAAGAGGTTAGGCATAAAACTATACATTAAGTTTGATTACATGCCACGCGAAAAAGTCAAGTTGCGGCACGTGAACGTGCATGAACGTGTTCTTTTCCTCTTAAGCTTTCGTTTTCACCCTTAACCCCGTTCACATCTGGTGGCACTACTCTTTGGCACTCCAATATGGTCCTCCCAACATCCAGAAACTTTTATTTTGGCTACGACGCGTCTTCTGTTTCTTGAAAGGCAAAAGGACTACTTTTGGTCCCCAAAACTGTTATGTTTTTTCTTCCGATCGAGCCCTTGAACTTTAATCTAACAAGTCCTTAAACGGACTTCAAATTTGCTTAATTGAAGCTGATGTATCCATTTGATAGACTTGTGAATTCCAATTGACCGAATCCAGAACCAAAGAAACTTGATTATATTTTGTATCATGAGATTGTTACGATCTCTATGGCAATTTCAATAAACTATGTTATGTGATAAACCATGATTCATGAAAAGTGAATACAGCTCTTGATTCTCGACTGTGGCTGCCACATATGCTGGGAAAGTCTTTGGCGAAACGAAATGGGGTATATGTTGTTGAAGGTAAGGAGTACTTCATATTATTTGGACAAGGGACATGTCACTTGGGAGAGACATATGAGAATATTTCATTCTAAAAGACGGGACATACGTGAGATTGTGTAATATGATTATTTTCTCCAAAACAATAAAAACACCGTTTTCGATATGGAAGAAAACACTCGATCGACAACACTTATACAATTCTCTTAATACTTGAATACTTCACAGCTTTTCCCCCAGTGTGTCCACGTTTGACCATTTCTCAGCTCGAGGAGAATATAAACACGTGAAAAGTCTTATCAACCCTAATTTGACAATAATCGGTGGTGGATGCTTGAAAAAAATCTTCGACCGTGGCTTTTTGGGCCTCTGATCCATTGAAAAAGGGAGAGGTTGACTATTGACTTAAAAAAGATTAATACTGCTTTTCGCAACATTTGGAATACAGGTATAGAAGCCAGAGAGCCAGCTAAATATGGTCATGACTCTTAGGACATGATCTACAGAGGTAGAACAAATCATTTCGACGTATGCCCAAAATGAAATTTGTTAGAAAGTCGAAATTCTTTGGAATTGTGAGAGAAGGATGAAGGTGGAAAAGGAGAGGAAGAGACATCTAATTTATAGGGCTGAGCTCGATATGGGTCCAATCGTGTCGTCCCTGGGTAAGCACGACATGTTGGCCGTTGCTGTTCCTGACCAATGTTTCCAATTAGCAGAGAATCTATTTTGATGCATCCGTATACATCCATACTGTTTAATCAACAAAGTCCACCCGTATTTAATTTAGTATAGCACCAACATAACTCAAAAGTTCAAGTAGGATCCAAGATAAGCACAATGAATGGATATAGTAATTTTTCAGTCCAGTGTGGATATTGTTTCGATGTCTCCTCATAATTTGCTGGACAGTATGCCCTAAACGAGCACAAATTGGTACACGTAGAATCTTATGACATTGACTTAGTTCAATCATGTTTTGAGGTCATGCGATTTTAATAATAAAAAAAAAAAACGGCCAGTATTTCCCTAAAAATGAATAAAATGTTACTTTAATTTAAAAAAAAAAAAAAAACTCAGATCTGACGATCACGTTTTCTTAGATCAGAAAAGAAATTGGCATATCAAAGGTGGTCAAAGGTGGTAGCTGAGAGTTTAGGGAATTACACTGAGCTTTCAAAAGGTAATTAACAAAACCGGTTTCTTCCTAAAGACATCATCACATGAGAAAGGTGCTATGATGTTTGGGACTTGGTTTGAAAAGTCTGCATTCATGGCAATTAATAATCTCCCATGATGTGCATATAAGGAAAAGATTAATTAAAAGCCGAATACATTTTCATCCTCCAATCAGTCGCCATGAGGCACAAAAGGGCCATTCAATTTTATAGTATGTCGTCAATTATCGTACCCCTAGTAGGAAAAAGTGTATTTGATTAGGCACAAAAGGGCCATTCATATGTATGTATATACATATGAATTGTTAATGAGATTGTACTGAGATTTCGTAGACTATTTTCTTAAAATGGGGAAGCCTTCTTAAGAGTTTAGAAAAAATCAACACCACACGTGTCGGGCAAGTACTTGCGAGAATTGAGTCTTAAAGAGCAAGGCAACGTATTCAAGTCCAGAACGATTAGTACCGAACCTTGTCCAAAATTGATAATGATGACTTAAAAATTCGCGTCGCTGAGTTTGTCTTATGTTGTTGAGTCATGCAAGAAAGCCGAAAGTTACTTGTTTCTAGATCAAAGGAATTGACGGACCCCATGCGAAGATCTTTCTAATTTCTAAAAGGTCAAAAATCTGGCTATCGGTCACGAGCTCCGCCGAACCATAATCGAATATATCGTGCCTTTTTATTAGCTGGCAGGCCATCTTATTAACCACTAACAGGAACGGCAGTGACGTTCGGATATTTTGGTTAAGCGTTATTTTATTTTTCTTTTGCTCATCTCCAAAATCATGTTGAACTATTAGCACCCGGAAAGAATGGGTTGCTGGTCAAAGGATCAATCAATTGCGGAAAAGGGAGGGTTTGAATTTGACGTGACAAGTCATTTGGGTTCACGTTTTGTTTTGTTCTTGAGTTTCGGCCTTTACTAAATTCTCCAAATCCCGCATGCGTCCCTCGTTTCTTCATTTTCATTTAATTTCTTGATAATTGACGTGGGCATTGGGCATGACCTAGAGATGACCTAAAGATGACGTTCGATAGATTATTAGCCACCCAATCAAGTCCGTTGCCTTTCGGCCACTGAAAGGGGCTTGCTTGCATTAGCTCCCCAATCAAGTAAATGTAACCAAAAGAGTATGCTCATCTTTGCTTAATAATACTTTGATATGACGATTCCATGGCTACAATTCCCTAAGCTTTTCTCTTTTCCTTTTCTTTTTTTCTTATCTACGAGATAAAATCCAAAGTTTCACATGAGGATATTAGCTAGCATGATAAAAGCCATATGATTTGAATGTAACTCGAGTTAGTGGAACTCAATACATAATTCAAAGAATGGGAGAAGTGAGATCTTGCCCATTGATATATCTATAATTCCACTTCATTGTCATCACAAGAATGTGGCGATCACTCATTAATGAAACCAACTTCCTCATAGCATATCTAGATCACTTAGAAAACTTATGGCACAAAATCAAGCTGAATACAACTTTCCGCATTTCCATCATGTGAGATCGCTACGCACATATAGCTAGGAAGGTCAGGCAAGAGGATGAAAGGCAAGGTTCACTGTCAAAAGAGAAACGGCTCGGATCATTACCTAGGGAAAATGTTACCGGCTCCTACACAAGATTTCCATATCTTTTGACCCAAAATATTTCAAAATATTTCAACTCTAGGGTACCAATCTTAAGCGAAAAGTTAGAAGTAGTTTATAAATAGAAAATATCTTAACTTCGATGGTCGCACTCAACGTGATTTTTATTTATCACTTCCACCTAGAATCTGTATTTAGCCATTGCTGGAATGTTCATTTTCCTCTCGTTCTATTCATCCTTATTATTTCATAATAACCAATGTAATTTGGACTTGGAGTTCCTATAATTGATTATGGCGTTAGAAGCTTGCATTAAACACAAAAGAAAAACGACATGGAAAGACGGGTCCCAGGCCCTTCTAGACCACCCAAAAGGCATTACAAGAGGCAAAATAGTATATATCATAAAAAAAATGTTTTTTCTACTGATGGTGGACAAAATACAAATCATGGAACATTTACTCATTCATAACACGTAGATGCTCGATAAATTGAAGTATACATATCATGGGTCTACAAGTTATGCTATATTACAATTAGGTTTTTTTTCTCTGTATAAGTAAAGAACTGATTTATCTATTGGAGAGAAGGAAAACAACTTCTTTCTGTGAATTATCATGAGATGGTGCCTTTTTAGGAATTGCATCGTATGCTGCACCCATAAGTTCATATGCAGAAGGTAAACAGTAATGGACATGGACAGAAAAATCTTATTTTTTTTCTGGAAGTTTGGTACGAGTAATGTCGTGTGGACATGTACCATGCATGAATGCATATGTCATCGGCGGTTACTGACAATTTCGTAGGTGGTCTGTTTATTTAAAGACAGGCCCGAACATCTGTTGGATTTGTCTCACGCTAGAGACCAAGTCAAGTTAAACCATTAGATTTCTTCATGCGTAAGTCGATTATTAAGTCAATCAAGGACGGAGGATATTATTTCTCAATATGGTTGCGGGCTTTAATGGACGGTGGGGCTTGGCTTCTTAGCGATGATGATCGATAGATTACATGTGGATAGCGTCAAGCCAGCACATTTTCTACAGTTCATACTCGGACGTGAAGTTTTCATGTCTATTTTCAAAGGTTTTGCGTGTTGGAAAGTTTGATCCTCACTCTTGCCCTTTGAAAATTGTCAGGATATTTGGATAGAGTTGCATATGTATATATGAACCATTAATTACGTCTCTCGGCTTTTTTTTTTTTTTTTTTTTAAATATATTTGACATGTGGTTGGATAGTTTCTATGCTTTTTTTGGACCGGAGAGCGTGGATTTGAGTAATTACTAGTGCCGGCAAGAGCCTTTTTATATACCTAACTTCCTGACTTCTCCACCAAGTTTCAAAAAGCTGCCCATTGCTTTTATTTCAGGATTTTCCATTGACTTGGATTAGTTCTGAGATTAACAGAGATTCCCAGCAGTTATTTTTACAGGTATAATAAAAGATTAGGATTTGCCAGGCTGTTGTCCATGCACGAGAAGAAAGGTTTCAGATTAATCCGCATTAGCAGGAGAGCTAATGGCACCCTATAAATAGGTGCATTCCTTTCGGTAGTAATTCACTTTTGAATTAATATCATCTCAGTTTGTTCGCATTTCTCTAGTGTGCCGGATTTTCTATTTCTTAAGGATTCAAGGTTGCTTTGCTAGATTAATTTCGACCTGTTTTGCTTTGCTTTGGAAATGGAAAAAAAATGCTTGTCATGCGTGGCTCTTGCAATTTCCATAATGCGCGTGTATATTGTCCAACCTTGATAACCGGTTTTTTTGTTTTTTGTTTTTTTATAAGATCAGTTCGATGGATTAAGATCGGGCCTCCCCAAAGTTCTTAGGCCCAAGTCACCGAATGAGACTTTATCATGTTATTGTAGGCATGCAAATCGAGTTCAAGGGGTTGGGCTTTGTAAGAGACAATCTCACATCAGAAAGACCTTAAATGGAATCATAAAAATTGCTTTTTTCTATTGATGGTGGACATAAATCAAATCGTTGATATATCTTCATTCATAACGCCTAGATGCTTGATAAGTCGAAGTATGCATGTCATGCGTCTAGAAATCATGGTTGATTATAATGAGGTTTTCTTCTTGTATAAGTAGAGAACTTATTTACCTAATGGACTGGCCCTGCTACAAGCCTAAATTAAATTTCATTGACATTTGTCTTGCTAATGCGCGGTCTCCTAGGTCCTGCCAAGCTTGCTCAAACTTCCAAAGGACCGGACCTAATTGTACGCCACAAAGTAAGCGAAACCTCTAGCCTTGGTTTGAGAAGGACACTTCGACGCTTAAGCCAATGCATGAGGGATGAAGAGGTAAGCGAAAGAGAGAGCAAAGGTAAGGGAGAGAGAATCCTTCTTGAAAATTGTATCAACGAAGAATTCAACTTACCTTTTGGGGCAAAGGATCTTACCCAATTGGGTAAATGACATAAATGGTCTAAACTTTGACCTAATGTGCAATATGGTACCTAAACTCTAAATTTGTTCAATATAGTTCTTGGACTCTAGCCCAATGTGCAATATTGTTTCTAAAATTTTAATTTTTTCAATGTAATCCATGAACTTTAGCTACATGTTCAGTTTAGTCTCTGGACTACACGAAAATGTTAGAAAAATTATCTAAAAAGTTATAAACCTATTGCACTTTTGCCAATTTAGTTATAAACCTTTCAATTTCGCCAATTAAGTCATAAATCTTTTCATTTGCCAATTGAGCCAATCTGGTCAATTTTGGCCCAAATTTGCTGACATGGGTGCCAATCATCCGATGTGGCACGGTGTCGCGACCAATTTTTTCGGGTGTGAACCACCTATGATTTGGCTAATGGATTATTAAGTCTAAACCTAACTCGGGCTCTCCCAAGCCCATATCAATTCGCGACTTAGGTTCGAGTTCTTAACATACAAATGATTTTTTAATTAGGAGTCGCCACTAATCTATTTTTGGTGGGTCGATTAGAAACCCAAGTAAAGTAACGGGAGTTTTACTTTACTCCTACGAACTAAAGATTTTGGGTACGGGGACTTGGTTACACTAGATTTCTCTAATGCCCTTTCGGTACCTTTCTTTTTATTTTTAAAAAAATGTTTGGCAAGCAGCTTGAATTGATTTTAATTTATCTCCCTAACATGTGATGTCATCATGCGAGTGCACAAACCACCAATTAAACACCCAAGCAAAGCAATAAATAAATTGCAAAACTTACCTCAAAGCAACGAAAGCATCTGCGATGTTAAATTAAAATCCACATCAACAACCCTAGATATGGTTTCTAATTAACACGCAATTTCATTTTTCTTTTCATTTAATTGACAAAAATCATTCAATATGCGATGCAACATTAACTAAATGACCTAATTCTAATGACACGTAATTTCTAATTAAATGGGCCTAGTAAAAATACTAAATGGCATGCATCTCAATGAAATCTAACCCTAATGACGTGCATATGATATTTTTTTTTTCCTAAAAGAATGCATTCCATCCTAAATAATGAAACTAATTTAGCCTAAGGTATTTTTGTATTTTTTTTTATGAAATTCGGAATTAAAACAACATGTGAAAATTATCTAGCTAGATTAAGACCCTATTCAATTTATATTAGGAATTAGGTTAAACTAAATCCTAATTTAAACTAAAATATTATCTTAACCCAAATAATCCTAGAATGCAATCTATCAAAAAATCTATCTAAACTTAAAGTTAATTAGGAAGTAAAATTAAACATGCAATTTTACCCTAATATGCAATAACGCAAAAGATGCCCTAATCCTATATGATATATACATGATGTTTTTTTCTTTTGTTTTTTTATTAATTTCGGAATTAATATTTAACATGAAAATCAAATAATAATAAAACTAACATTCTAAATGAATATGCTTTCTTTTTGTTTTTTTTTTTCATGATTCAAAATAAAATCTCTATCCTAAACATGCAAAATAAGGAAAGCAAACCTAACCCTAATTTTCCTTTTTTTTTTTTTTTTTTTTTTAATTTTCGAAATTAACAATCGCCTAACAATTAAACATGCACTTTAAAGTTAAAAAAGAGAAAAACTAACAACCTAAGTCAATTGATCTTTTTTTTTTTTTTTTTATTTAAAATAAAACTTCAATTCTAAACATACAAACCCTAATTCTAACCTACATCTTTTTGATTGACTTTTTTTAAAGAAAATTAATTCAAATAACACCACAGCAAATCAAGCAACAATGATACCCAAATTGATGAATCATATCTCGCGCATGAGATCGGGTTGGCCAATTTCACAAAAATCACGAATCGGATCTCGGGCGGGAGATTGGATTGGCAATTTTTAAGTAATTGCGAGTCGGATTTCGGGCGCGAAAATCGACTGACAATCACTAGTTTCAAGGCAATTTCATAACATGTAATCTCCATTTCACATAAAAGGATAATTAAACTACAAGAGAACAAATAAAATAAAGCAATAAAATAACAAAAATAACAAAATAAGGCAAATAGGTAAATAAGTAAAAAAATAAAGAACTACCCAAAAAAATTGTTTTTCTCTTTCCCTTCCCAAGCACGATTCGTGCTCGTGGGTCTCCGGGGATGTCGGAATCGGAGGTCCGACGGGTCACCGAGGCGAAGGGTCACCGGAGGTGGCTCGGTGAGGGGTGGAGACGAGCGGCGCTTGGCGATGGGCAGCAGGCATGGTGCGGCGAGCGGCGCGGGTCGGCAGGACGTCGAGGAGACGAGCGATGCGGGTCTTCCCGGCTTCGGGTGGAGCAACGACGGCGTGGTGGGCTTCGGCTTCCGGTGCAAGCGGGGGCGTCGCGGGTCCGGGGTGCGGCCACAAACGGGACAGAGGCGAGGCGGAAGCGGCGCTCGGGACGGCGCGGCGAGGTCCCGGCCAGCGTCGCGGAAGGGCAAAGGCCAAGGCGTTCCGTCGGGGTCGGATCCGCGCGTGGTTAGGAGCGGAGCAAAAGGGGGACTCTCACGGTCGCGGCGGCGCAGACGGAGCGTAGTCGGTGTCGATCCGGGTCTTGGTCGAGATGGGCGGATCGGTGGCGGTGGCACGGCGAGACCGAAACGGCGCGGGCAGACGGCGGGGCTTCAGTGCTGCAAATCGCGGACGCCGGGTCGTGGGTCGTTAGCAGGGCGGCGGTGACCGGTAGAACGGGATGTGGCGGTCACTGGCGGAGGCAGCCCGGCACAGCCGCCGGCACGGGGTCGGGCTGCCGCGGTCGGACCCCTCTCGCGAAGAAGACGAAGGGGCGGTGCCCCTTTTTTTTTTTTTTTTTTTTTTTTTGACCTTTTTACTTTTCTCTCTCTCTAGCTGTCACTCACCTTTTACCTTTTTGCTTTTTTTTTTTTTGTGCTTTTTTACCTAATCGAAAAGAGAACCCAAATAACCCTACCGTACATGACTCTTTTATACACAAAAAAAAAGCATCCTTGTGGTATATCTCATTGCCAATTTTGCTCGTGTAAAATTTCATTGAATATATCATTTCACCCCGCGCAATATTTTTTCATATTCAATCAAAACAATTCCCTTTTTGCACAGAAAAGCATCTCTCGTGTATATTACCTAAATCTATGAAAAATCTTAACAAAATATAACAAAAAAATTAACTTTTCCTAAACTATATGCCACATGATTTTTTTATTTTTTTATTTTTTATTTAGCAAAATCAAATCTCAAAATTTTAGGTGTCAACACACGGCTAACGATGACGTGAACAAAATTTATTATTTTATAAATATTATTTCGAATTTTTTAATTTTTTTCCCTTCTCTCTTCTTCCTCTATTAGTCGCCTAGCCTCTAGTGATCAATCGGAGGTTGCAACCAGTGATGGTCGGCTCGCTAGGAACTAAATTTGGTGAGGGACAACCTCGCAGGCCTTAGGCAAGGCTCGCCCTTGCTAAATCTAGCAAGGGCGAGCCTCGCTCATGGCTAGCGAGGTCACCCTCGCCTTCTTTGAGTGAGGGCGAGGGTCAACCTCACCAGCAGCGAGCCTTGCCCAAAGCCCACGAGGTTATCCCTCACTAGATTCTAGTGAGGCCAACCTCACCGATCGCAACCTCTTGTCGTTCGCCTGAGGCTAGGCAACTGTTAGAGGAAGAAGAGAGAGGGAAAAAAAGTTAATTTTTTTTTTAAATGTTCTAAAAAATTCGAAAAAAAACATTTTAAAAATAATAATTTTTTTCTACATCAACGCCTGCTATGCCACATAGGATGGCCAACGTTCATGTCAATAAATTCCGACCAATTGGCAAAATAAAAGGTTTATGACTAAATTGTCAAAAGTGCAATAGGTTTAGGACTTTTTGGACAATTTTCCCTAAAAATTTTCAATGTTGTTTCTAAACTTGAATTAATGGAAGGACAATATTGAATATTTTCATACAGTTCAAGGACTAAATTAAACATGTACCAAAAGTTCAGGGATCATATTGAAAAAAATTAAAAGTTTAGGGATAACATTGCACATTTGACTAAAGTTCAAAGACCATATTTTCAAGTCTTTGGTCCAAGAGTCGATGCCTAGTCAATATAAAAAATGATTATTGATTCATAGAAAAGGAAATTATTTTTCTTGAATTTAAGTATGGGTTTTTCATTGACTATGGAAAGATATTCCGTGGAATCATTTTACTAAGAAATCCATACGTTGCAAAATATATTCTAGGAAAATATTTGTTGCATAACAAGTGTAGCCTGAATTACGTGTCATAGTAAGTAACCAAGTTCTTCAATCAATCCATCCTCCGCTATCCTTGATTCTACCATTGGGAGCGGTAGACATTGTCGTTCGCACACTTAACTGAATGCTGGTCCT
The DNA here is from genome assembly GCA_014182715.1 of Eucalyptus cloeziana. NCBI lineage: Eukaryota > Viridiplantae > Streptophyta > Magnoliopsida > Myrtales > Myrtaceae > Eucalyptus > Eucalyptus cloeziana. Next base: position 46,584,063 of record CM024641.1, on the reverse strand, counting down.
ACAACAAATCGTCAATTGTCCCAGATAGTCAAATGAGTTTAGGTCTTCGGGTCATTACTCTTTCCAAATCATTCTCTCCACATATTCAAATTTCTCCTCCGATCTTGCTCAATATGCTTTCATTTCGCTCTTTGGACTGCTTTTGAGCGGAGATGGTTAGTTTAACAGGTATCTTAAAAAGAATACACTTTCTGCTAGGTTAGAATATAGGCTGGACATCTCTCAATGACACCATTCTATGGATTAGATTTAGGAAGTACACTGGTTTACCTATGGCCAACTTCTGATTATCCAAAAGGCGATCTTTGCGACTACTCTTTGGCTAATATGGAAGGCACGCAACACTCTGATCTTTCAAGGCAGGCAAATAGAACAACATCAGCTAATCAGTGAAGCGTTTCTGTTACAGCAGCTATACGAGAAGTGGCAGCCAAGAAGGAAAGAGTCTACCTCAGGACCAAACAGCTGGGTGCCTCCAGAGTCGGGTGCCTTGAAGATAAATGTCGATTGCTCATGGGAGGAGAACAGATCGGAGAGCTCCATAGCCGGAATATGTAGAGGAGCCGACGGGTGGTGTATCGCGGGTTTTGCAAAGAAGATCCGTGCTCAATCGGTACACATGGGCGAAACCCTAGCTATTTAGCAAGCACTCGTGTGGATGAAGGAGAAGCGAATTGATCTGACAGAGAACACTTTGAACTCACGAACTGAAGCCCCCATGTACATCTCCAGCGACTGTCTCCCGGCTGTGGACTCCATTCTGGGCCGAACTGACATCCCCTGGGCCTCGCGACCTTATGCCCTTAACTGCAGACACTTGCTGGCCCAAATGAAGAATGTTTTCTTACGGTTTGAACCGCGCCAATCGAATTGTGCCGCGGACTGGATCGCCAAATCCTACAACACCGGTTCTCTTCCTACTAATTGGGTATTTAATCCCCCTTATGAACTTTATCTTATACTATGTTTAGATCTTCCTACAAGTTGTAATCCACCATCTTAGTATTAATCAAAGAAGCATTTTCGACCCAAAAAAAAAAAAAAAAAAAAATTCTGATTATCCCAGATGAAAAAGTCAGAAGTTGCGGCACGTGAGCATCCACGAACATTTTCACTCTTTAATTCCAAACTTCGTGGAATCACGACATCGCATCATAACTATCATAGGCTGTTCAAAAATGACGTATTAGCTATAAACATTTTAATTAAAGAAACAATCCATATTACATATCAATTACTTATTAATATTAACGTCCCAACTTCGATTGAACCGGAAGAACTTAAAAGAGCAATACTTACATACTCCCGACACACATGAGTCCATAGCATATCATACATTGGATCACTTAGATCTCACTGGCGGCCCATCTAGTTCAACGAGTTTACTCAATTTGGCTCCTACATGCACCCATTTCTTGTAATAATAAGTCAAAGTGCGTAACCTCAAGGATCAGATCCTCACAAAGATTCTAAAGTCTAGAGAGCAAAACCCTACCATGGAAAGATCATAGGATAAATTATGGAAAAGGTGGTCTTTAAAAAAATAATCCTAGGGATCTCAACGAAGTTAAAACAAATATAGGAATTTCATAGATTTTGGCAAAAAAGGGTCTGGATGAAGACGTATCACATATGACGCAGGTTATTGGAACTTATGGTTATGCAGCGCCCGAGTCTATGATGGTCTTTGTGAATTGGCAGGTGAATGGTTGGATGTCGCCGAACCGTCCAGACAAGGCATCGTTGAAATCTTGAAGAAACATTGCAGTCTTTTTCTCAATATGAATCCGGCGTGGCATTTCTTTGACAAACTTTGACAATAATTGCTTCGTGCGATACTAATAACGAGACTCATAGATTTTGTAACTTTGCAGAGCAAAGAAAGACAGTTACTGCAGAAGGGAAAGTTACTTGAGTTGTAGAGCTAATAATTTTTCATGTTAATGGATTTGATGGGAATCGTTCGCACTTTTGTTTTGTGTGCTGCATTTCTCACTTTCGTCGTTAGTTAGTCGAAGTGTCAACTGGGCCGCAAAGAACTTGGGTATGAACTAGGTTGGCTTATGGATTTACTTGATGGCTCACGTTGGACTCGTTGAGAAAGTCCAACTTAAAGAGACGACGTCTATAAAGAACATATGAATCCACCACCTCTTGCATGCAAGCTAGATTAGGAGTGGTACGTGGAATTTAATTAACATGGGTCTTACCCCTAGACTCTGATATCATATTAGAAGGTATAATCCAAAAGTTTAAATTAACAGGTGGAAGGAGACCGGCTGTATATAAAGAGCATGCAAACCCTATTGTTAAGTGATGCAAGATGTTTCAATAGAACTAACCCGTTCATGCCTAAAGTTCAAAGTCTCCCATGTTGATTGTGTGCGTGTGGGTGTGTGAGAAAGATAAAGTGAGCCGAAGCCGCCATGGTTTGGCCGGAACCGGCCATGTTCTTTGAGCTTAAGAATGTTGCTGAGCGGCTCAAGCTTGCTCAATGCTCAAGTCACGACCCAAAAATTCCCCGAGGATTCTAGGGCTGACGCCTTAATCACACAGTAAGGCAAGCTGCATTTGAGGCTAGGAAGAAAAAAAAAACCCGACCTTTTGTCACGGAATAATTGTGGCCCCATCATAAACCTTTCTGGCCAAGTTCTTCCTTCCCTGTTCTTGTAGGCTAATTAAACAAGTGACTATATGAACCAGCCATCGAAGAGGAAAATGTTATATATCGTATAGAATACTTATGAAATTAGTTTAGAACGATGTTTACCTGTTCAGGTATTCATAACTACAAAAGACATCCCGATGGACCCGAACATCATCAAATATAGGTGGTCGAGATCTGATTTCGAAAGTTTCGCATCATTACCAATTAACATTCCCCCACGTATGCTGGATAACTTTTGGATCCCGGCATAATAACTTCTCCAGAAAAAAAGGACATCCCTCAATAACTGTCACAAGTCATAGGAAAGCCTCAAAATGCTGTCTAACCATAGAAACCGTCTTCTTTTTATCGCGAGGAATGATGCATCCTATCCCTAACACTCCTCAAAAAGACCGAATCCAACAATATCAAATGCGGTAAAATGATTGGCCATCGTTTCATGTTTTATAATTGGAACTCCTGTTGTCGAGAGAGAGAGAGAGAGAGAGAGAGAGAGAGAGAGAGAGAGAGAGAGAGAGATCGCCGTGAAGAAAACTAGGCCACTTATTTCATGTTTTAAAATAAATTACCACGATGGCCAAAAATGAAGAACAAAATAAACGGCAACATTGTCAAGAGAGAGATCACTGAGAAGGAAGGAGTTGTGCACTTGTGGAACAAACTCTTTTTGATAGTCTAGTAGTGTGACTCCGCTTTGTCTTGTTTTTCTGATTGTTTCTCGGATACCAAAATAATGTATCTGGTCAATGCAACAAAGTGAAGTGATCTGAATGTGAGGAATTCATTCAGAATTAGAAGTCTTTCTTTTTTACCATTTTTTCATCTTTGAATTGTTGCCTTCTTTTGGCAAGTCTGACTAGGAGGACCAAGCACCAACAGACAGAAGTCCCTACATAACTCCGGGCACATTATCTTGTCATACATTTTCTTATCTCAGTTTTTCCCCTGTGCACGGGTTCATGTCTGTCGCTGCCCATTCCAGTCCAAAACTGGATAGACAAAACTAAAGTTTCATTCCTTTTACGGTTAGATGACGGACGATAACTCTCAAACAGATGAAAGTAGTTGCTAGTAAAGAGACAGGTAGGGAAGGGAAGAGTGGTGGAATTTTTTAGTCACTTAGAACTTAATTAGTCTGCAGAAACTCCATGGCCCATTCTTTGACTTCCTTGATCTTCCGCGCACAAGCATTAGCCCATGCTGTCTGTGCGCTTACCCGTAGGCCAGTTCGACAAAAGGTGGCGAAATGCTCGCAATTGTTATTGATTAGGTCATACTCACCAAAACCGTTGCCCTCGTGAAGTTCCCGAGCCTTGTTCACGACTTTCTGGGGCAATTTGGTATCGGGTAAAGTCGTGCAAGTCCCCCATCTCCTTAGCCAATACTCCAACAGAGGCCGCCCATAAGCATATGAGTGTAGAAAATGGAATTTCTCACCTTCTTGGCAGAAGCAATCGAGACACTTCTCGTCGACTCCTGTTCTTGTGAAGTGAATCACGTATCCCTCTCCAACATAGATTCCTATTATAACCAATCGTGAGTATGTGCAATATAGAAAAGAGAAATGATCGGGTGACATATAGAAAAGAGAAATGATTGGGTGACATGTTTTAATATATTGCGAAAATTACAGCTTAGTTTGTATTACAAAAACCAAATAACAAATAGTTATAAATTGTATGGGATCCATTCTTTTAAATTTGCTACTCACAATAACTTGTTATTCTCACGGTAGTCTAAAAATTGTTATACTAGTAAAGCTCTAAAAAAAAAAAAAAAAGAAGAGATTCGGTAAATCATTCCACCCATATTGAATAGTTATCATAGAATCAACTAGTTCAAAGGGAATGGGAAGTGAATAGATGCGGAACCATGAGTGAGAGAGGATTGTCACAAGTGAATCATATTTTATAAGTTTGGACGGATTAAAATGCGGATTGAGCAACAGTAGATTACCGCAATGGGATCTGCAATTTGCTATGTGCGTGATGTTAGATCTTTGTGTTGGAGACTCAAGGACTAAGTTTGGTAAATAAGAGAGATTAAACTTCGATCATGACAAATCACAAGTTTCAATATTTTAAGTGATCTAATTGAGGTACGTTTTCTACACCGACTAATTTCGACTACATAAGAATGTGAAGGAGAATTTTCAGAAAGAGTGACGACCGAACGAGAAAGGATGATGAAGAAGAAAGAAATAGGAGAGTCGTGTCACGAGAGAGACAGGGAGGAGTGGTATGAGGGTCATGGAAAATTTCTGCTAAAAGTTGACAAAATAAAGTATGCATGAAAAATGCTGAATAGTCTCATTATGAGTTCGGCAAAAGAAAACAAACGCCCTATCACGTCTTCGTACTCTCCCGGATTTGATATCGGAGTTTTGTCTTAGTCCAACCTTGAATGACATGAAGTGCTAAAAACCATTAGTCGTGGGCGTGTCCCTTCTCATGCCGATGAGATTTATCCAATGGGCCAGGCCAGCATCTATTTATTTTAATTAAAAATGGTTTACCATGTGAATACTATCTCTTATATGGCTATATCTAGCAGAAATTGTACTTCATTCTAGTTTCAAGTGAAATGATCTCTATGATCTAATATGTTTAATTATGTAAGACCATGTTTATGTCCATCAGATAGTGCTTCCTATCAGACAAAAGAACTTTGATGGTTAATTCTTTTGGTTAAGCAAATAAAGAAATAAGTTGATGTCTGTGGCTGAATGTAAGGGTGGCTCTTTGGGATTTAAGGGGCCTGTAGACTTTTCTTTCTTTGGGGGCGTTTCAATCATTTTGGGTAGATCGGTAGCGTGTTAACCCCAAAGAGTGACTACCACTGGCTTGTTATAGAGTTTCTCTCTCTAGTCACCAAGCAGTTAGAGTTTACAAGATTATAGTTATCATTTTCTTTTCTGTGAACTGTTCATTGTTTGTTGACTTATTTCTTTTGGAAATCCATGTGAGATTAAAATTAGCTATATGAACAGCTCTTGAAATGACAACACGGCAACAGATGAGGAGAATCAAATTCAACATCAATCGTCCCTTACTGTGCAAATGTTAGCGAGTGTCAAGGAGTTTCTCTCCAAGGTTACCAAATAATTAGGGTTTACAAGATTATCGTTATCATTTTCCTTTTTGTGAATTGGTCATTGTTTGTTGACTTGTTTCCTTTGGAAATCCATGTGTGATTAAATCAGCCGCCTGAACAGCCCTTCAAATGAAAAGAAGGCTACTGTTGAAGGAGAACTAAATTCAACATCAATTGTTTCTTACAGTGCAAATGTTATCGAATGTTAACTCAGAGCACGAACCTGGAATGGCGAGATTTGATGAACCCTGAAATGATCACTCAAGCAGATACAACTACTGTTCTTAGGCCAACAATGAAAGATAAGAAAAGATAATTTAGTTGAGCCACGTATTCAGATATCCATGTCACAAGAACGATAATGGAAAAGGAAGAAGAGGAAGATGAACCACTAACCATGATGGGTGTATAAGCCATATCGCCTATAAGTATAGATGTGATCCCCAGGTTTAAGTTCTTCCTGTCTTTCCACATTCCCGGTCAGTAGCACCAATACCTTGTTGATAATCTGAGCCATAATTTTCTCTCTCTTGGGCCCTTAATCTCTCTCTTGGATTTGTGTGCTTGAGCTGGTCTTAGATTAGGTTCGACGCACATAAAGAAACGAAACTGATGGAGAGAGCAAAGTGAAGGGTGAGATCAGTATGGGGGGTCTGAAATTTCCAGCAACAGTTGTAGACCCTGTTTTTCCCTTGAACCTGAATAAGAACAAGAAAAGAAGATTGAAAGCCCTTTGGAAAGCTAATCACCGGCAACACTCCTGCTAAGTTGTGCGTACGCCAGAGCTGAGCTCTGGGATGTCTCAAAAGGTTGATGGCGGCAGGATGATGGAAACGGTGGAGGCAGAGGATCATGCAGGGATGGGAGGAGAGGAAAAGGGAGGGAGTTGGGTGGCAATGAACTTGGGTAAGAGAACGAGTGCGCCGGTAGTGGCGCGACTCATGAGAGGCCTTGAAGTGCCTAGGAGCACAGTTCTGCGTTAACCCTGCGCGTGCTTGAACGAAGGGTACCTTTGGCTTCTGTCGTGGCGGTGCGCCTGGTTTCAAACGCTGAGAAAAGAGAGGGAAGGAGGGAGCGATGGTAGTGGGGAGAGGTGAATTCCTAATTCCCTGGCGATCGAAATGACGCTGAGGAAGAGAGGGAAGGAGGGAGGGATGGTGGTGACCGGGGATAGTGGGTGAATTCCGAACTCCCGAGGGGTTGAAAATGATGGTGCTGACCGGGGAGAGGAGGCGAATTCCGAACCCCCAACAAAACGGTGGTGACCCATAAAAGAAACGACAGACTAGTTGGCCAAGCACGTCCACAAGACATGGTGGGGACCGCATATTGGAGGCACCCAAGATTCCAAACTAGGATGCGTTTGTTTACCTGAAAATTCAACGAAAGGAAAATCTTTTCGCTTTCCTAAGACTATGATTTGTTTTTCTTTGTTTGGTGATGTATAATTAAAAATGTTTTTTACCGTTTGGATCTCATTAAAAAATAATTTCGCACTTCATCGAAGGAAAAAATGAATTTTTAATATTGTTGTTTTTTATTTACTTTTATTTTCTAGTTTTTATTTTCTTTCTTTTTATTTCCTTTTTCTCTTTTCCTTCTTCTTGTCCTTCACTCCTTAGCTTCCTCATGCCATCCCTTCTGCTTCATCTGGCAGTTCGTTCCTGGTTGGCTTACAAAGGGTGAGCTCTAGCTATCGTCGGAGGTGATGAGCTCATTAGGCGCCGCTAAAGGCTACGAGCTCGCCCAATCGACAAGGCTTAAGCCTCATCGGATGGAGGCCATGAGCTCACCGATCGATCTCGGCAAGGCTTGAGACTCATCAACCTTGGGCAAGTTCAAGCCTTATTGTCGAAGGCCATAAGATTGCTCAATCTGGTGAGGCTAGAACTCTTTGGACATCCTTGTGGCCGATGACGAGTGGAGAAGAAACAAAAAGAAAAAGGAAGAAAAGAAAAGAAGGAAATTCCAATTTTTATTTTCATTTTTAAACGTTTTCCAAATTTTAATTTAAAAATAATAAATTCAAATTCAAATAATAATATATTTTTATAAGAATAATTGTTTGTAAACCAAGCATCCAATCTAAGCTTTGTAGATTCGGAAAACGTTTTCCGATCCTTTCAAATGGGAAATCATTTTCTTGAATTTAAGCTTTGTTAGGAAAACGTTTTCTATTGACTAGGAAAATGTTTCCGTTGACTCATTTTCCCGAGTAAACCAAATGTTGGAAAATGAGAAAATGTTTTCCCCGAAAATGTATTATGTGAAACAAACACACCCCTAATTTTGCTCGATTTTCCCATGCCCCTGATATGCTCCTGGACTGGGAGAACGGATGACCACCTGAGAGAGTGTAAATCTTGTTCTATGGATTGTAAAATAATTTCAAGTTTATGTATGTTATGGTATTTACAAAATTATGGAGAATTACCAAAAGTTACCACATGAAAATCTGTTTTATGGGGGATTATAGAAGCGGGAAAATTGTCCAAAAAGTCTTAAACCTATTGTACTTTTGTCAATTCAATCATAAACATTTTAACTTTACTAATTTAGTCTTAAACATTTTCACTTCTTGCCAATTAAGTCTATTCAGCTAATTTTGGCCGGAAAATGCTAACATGGATGATGGTAGTGCCACGTAGGACCGCCGATGTTGATGTAGACAATTTTTAATAATATTTTAATTTTTTTGAATTTTTATTATTTTTTTCTATATTTTCCTCTTTTTTTTTTTGGCTTTCTTCTTTGTCTTTTCTAGCGGCTGACTGGCCATTGGGGATGGCTGGCCACCGACCATAGCTAGCCAGTTGGCCTCACTCACCACAGGCGAGGATTGGTCGAGCGAAGGTGAGCCTAAATGAGGGGAGCTTTAGCCCAAGTGCGGCCCGACAAGGGTTGCTTGGGCGAGGATGACCTATGCCCAGACCAGATCTAGCTAGGACGGCCCTCACCTAGGCCGGGCGACCTCACTCGGTGTCGCCGTCGCTCGACAAGGCCGCCTTGGCCTAGGCATAGGTTGGCCTCGCCTAGGCGACCCTTGCCGGGCCATGCTTGGGTGAGGGCTCCCCTTGTCGAGGCTCGCCTTCACCCGGTCGGGCCTCGCTTGTGGCGAGCGAGGTTAGTCAGCTGGCTATGGCTGGTTGACCACTGGAAAAGGCAAAGGAGAAAGCCAAAAAGAAAAGAAAGAAAAAAAAGAAAAAAATAGAAAAATTTAAAAATTCAAAAAAAATATTAAAATATTATTAAAAATTGAACATTAAAATATTATAAAAATTATTCACATTAGTGCCGGCAATCCTACGTGGTACCGCCAGTGTCTACATCATCATTTTCCAGTCAAAATTGGCCTAATGGACTTAATTGACAAAAAATGAAAATGTTTATGACTAAATTTGCAAAGTTAAAAGAGTTATGACTGAATTGGCAAACGTGTAATAGGTTTAGGATTTTTTGGACAATTTTCCCCTATAAAAGCTACCCTAACTCAATTACTTGTAAATTGAAATGGAGAACGCTTTGTGATCCTGGCATACGGGAGTATCTTAATTTTTGTTTTTAAAAAGCTTAATAATAAACGTAGTAAATGCACAACTCATCTAAGAGAGGTGTTGTGGATGTTTGTCGCTTGGTTAGAGAAAAGCAAAGTTTGAAAAGGGTGCCCTGAGCAAGAAAGATAAAATCGAAAGAGAGAGTCGTCAAAGTTGGTTGGGGAAACCCCTCCGAAGAGTTACTATATAAAAATACTTAATAATGGCTTGGGTTCTCGCTTTAAATTACCCAGAACCTCTATATATATAGATATGTGTATGTGTTTGGGTGTGAATTTTTTTTTTTTTTTTTGAAAAAAATCTTTTGTATTTGCACTTGTTCAATTGATGCTACGTTTAAGTTTTTCAGCCGATCTTGATCATTTTCATTCTAAACTGGATTTAATTGACAGTAGGTTTTAAGCTTTGGTTGTATGTGCTTGTAAATGTTGGATGCACTTGAGCCTTCATTTCTCTTAACCTCTCATCAAGCTTGTAAATGTGCATAAGTCCGTCAATCCAAAATTCAATAGATGAAAACATGGTCTCAAAACATTACGTTTCATCCTCCGTCATTACTATATGACTAATCTCGTCTCTCTAACATGTAATATGAGATTAGATGATATGAACACGTATTCAAATGTGCATCTATATATATTCACGTGAAGAGGACAAGATGCAAGCATACTCATGGCATAGGGTTCAACTCTCAGTCTTCACATTACAAACACTTTGCGAAGGTGTGGAGTTGACTTGGTAATTGAAACGAATTATGCATACAACATACAAATAAGTAAAAAAAAAAAAAAAAATTAAAATTGCAATCTTGATAAGTTTGCTCGAAAGAAAAATGGTATGGATAGAGAAAGTATATATATTGAGAGAGAGTAAACAAGGATGATAAATGTATGGAGAGACACGTGCCCATAGAAATCTCATATATGAATGCTAGATCTTCGACTTTTTGAAGACTCCACAAAAAAGAGAGTACACTTTAATCATACTCTAGCGGTGAGTCTCAATCACTCCTTTTTTTTTAAAAAAAAAAATTCCATTAAAGATCTTACTAGTATAATTTTCTCTTTTGTAATTCAACCAAATCAAGACGCTAGCTTTTAGAAGGCTCCACAAAAGAGTGATTGCGCCATAAATAATGCTCTCATCCTCTCAATTAATCCATTTTTTAATTTCCATTTAATTATCTAAATATTCCATTACCTTCTTTTCATTTCATGTATGTCGTTATTTTCAACAATTTTCAGAATGGTGCTACATGTCCATGGTATAATAGAACTCAATCTTGGCATAATTTTATCAAATTTAAAAAATACATGAGATAATTTCACCTAAAAATCCTAAATTTATTGTGCGACTCAATTAAACTCCAAACTTTTAAATTTGGTCAATGCAATCTTAAATATTATGATAATTTTCAAATGAAATCATTCCAATAAATTATTGTCTAAAAATATTACTGTGGACTTGCAAGCACCGACTGTTTTAGGTATTACTAATGACATCTAATGTAGACAACCTTAACAAAATGACATAGTACTGAGTCTATTTTCTCAAATTTTTTTTTTTTTTTCTCTTTTTCTTTCTTTTGTTTTTTTTATCTTCTTCTATCTTCAATCTTTCCTTCGCCTATATTATTCATCTTCTTCCCTTTGCCTTTTAAAGAAACCCTAATCGAAAAATTCCCCAGCAAATGTGGTGAAGCTCCTCGTAGGGTGTTCCTAACGTTTTACTCGTGGCATAAGATGAGATTGGTTTTCATCGATGAAAACGGTTTCCAAATCTCCGTTGAAGAGCTCAAACTCATTGAAACGGAGGTCTAAGAAGTTCAGCTGGGTGCTCTAGTGCGACCTTTGGAAATTTCCAGGCGAAACTGGTTGTTGCTAAGATCCAGCTCAAAGAGCTGCTTCAGACTCTGGAACTTTCGTAGATGGTGCTGTAGAATCAGTAATGTTGGAAATTGTCATCCATTTTCTCTAAACTATCTAGAAACTATTGACTTAATCAAGAAGGCAAGAACATTGGCAACACAATCCATGTTGAAGATTGTCTAGAATTGTTGAGAATTGTGATGGTTAACTGAACCTAAAAGACTCAAGTGGGAATGCAAGCAAGTAGCAGTAAAAGAAACAGTAAGCATAACCAAGTTGAAGAAGACTCGGGAAGCCTTGAAAATAAGTCAAGAATAGCTGCTAAGCACCGGTGAGAGAGGGAATGAGCAAGCCACAAGTACAATTTCCCCCTTAATTTCCCCAAACTAAACCCTTTGCTTGGCCAAAAATGCCTCGTGAAGATTACATATCCAAACTCATGAATGCTTGGATTTTCCACACGCTTGAATTAGGAAAAAAAAAGCATAAGCCAAGTTGGAGAAGACTCCTAAACATAAGTCAAGAATAGCGGCTGAAGAAGTGATGATGGTGAGATGCAAGAACAGCCCCAGCCGTAAAATTCTAGGTGGTGGCCGAATTAGCCAAGAAGATCCTCTTATTGTCAGACAGTGTGAACAAGGAAAGTCGGTCAAAGGAAGTGGCTTCAAATTATAATTCTTGTAAACCAAGTATGCTTAGGGGGTGCATGATAATCAGTTGTTTTCTGTTCCAGAAACAATTTTTCTATTCGACTTATTTTGAATAGAAATCCGTTTGATAAAATTATTTCATTTTTCTATTTTGAAATAGATTTTTGTTCCATAAATAGGTTTGTAATAGAAATCGAAGTAAGAATTTTCTACTTTTCTATTTCTAGAAAATAAATCAGAAATAAAAATTATTCTCATCATTCATCACTACCGACCATTATTCGTCGAACGCAACCCGCGCCGCCACCGATCGCCCGCCGCCGCTGGACGTTGCCGCGGTCACCGCCGCCGGTTGTCGTGGATGCCACCGCCGGTCGCCGGTCCACTGCAGTCCGAAAGGAAGAAACTTTTTGTCGTTATCAAATGAATTTCTATTTTTGGAGTAGAAATTTTATATCGTTATCAAACGGTTATTTTTGCTTAGAAACTCATCTAGAAATAGAAATAGAAAAATCTATTTCTCTTCCAGAAATCAATTACGCGGAATGGTTATCATTCGCGCTCTTAGTGGGCAAGAATATGAATCGGCAGATGCCTCTAAAGTCGGTGGAGTTGCTCTATAAATAGAACTTGGAATCATTCATGTAATGTGTGGGGAGAAGCTTATAAACTCCATGTCCTTATACTCCTCCACCACCACCTCCATCAGAATTAGTTTTGTCCATCTAGGGTCCGTTCGTTTCGCGGAAAATAGGCCATTTCCGGAAAATATTTTCCTAGAAGTCATTTTCCAAGAAAATGACAATATTTTCTGGTGTTCGGCTAAAACCTGAAAATGTTTCAGAAAATATTTTCCGCTCACTAGATTGGCGAGCGCAAGCGTCAAGCTCGAGGTTCGCCAGATCGACGAGCGATCCACGACAGTTCACCTGGTGATGGCCAACGACTAGTCAAGAAAGAAGAAGATGGGAAACAAAGAAAAAGAAAAAAAAAAAGAAAAAAAAAGAAATAGAAAATTAGGGTCCGTTTGTTTTACGGAAAATGACTTCCGGGAAAATGTTTTCCGGGATTTTCCTGGTGTTCGTTTCACGGAAAATGAACTAGTCAAGGAAAATGTTTTCTATCATTGGAAAAAACAACCTTTAAAAAAGTGAGGAAAACGTTTTCCACTTTTGAAAAGTGGAAAACGTTTTCCATGACTTCTTCCCTCTTACTTTTTTTTTATTAATACATTTTCATTTTATTTTTATGCTTTTTTTCTTTTTTTTTTTTTTTAAATTGAGCTTTTAATTTCTTTTCTTTCTTTTTCTTTTATTTCTTTCCTATTCATCTTCTTCTTCTTTGGCCCGACCGGTCACGGCGGCGTCCGCGACTAGCCGTGGCCGGTGACCGGCCGCAAGCCGGGGCCGACGACCTCGCCCGGCCTCGCCCCGGATCGGGCGAGGCGGAGCTCTCGCCGGGCGGAGCTCGCGGCTCGCCAGATCCGGCGAGCCGGGCGGGCTCGGGCCTCGCCGAGCTCGCCGAGCTGCCGGGCTCGGGCGAGCCACGAGCTCGGCCGGATCTGGGGCGGCAGAGCTCGGGCTCCGATCCGGGCGAGCTCGAGCTCGCCGCTAGATCCGGCGAGCTCGCGGCTCACCAGAGCCCGGGCGAAGCTCGCGGCGAGATCGGCCGAGCCTCGAGCTCGCGGATCCGGCCACAGTGCCTGCCATCGTCGGCGGGAAGGAGGCGGCGGCGGCGGAAGGAGGAGGAAGGAGGTGGTGGCGGAGGAAGGAGGAGGAGGAAGGAGGAAGGAGAAGAAAAAAAAAAAATAAAAAAGAAAAATAAAAATAATAAAAATTTCGATTTTAAAAATATAAATATCGATTTTAAAAAATATAAATAATTAAAAATTCATTTTTTTAAAAAAATATAAAAAATAAAATTATTTTTTTGGTCAATTAAAAATTTTAAAATTCAAATTTTGATAATTTTTCTCAAACAATTAAATGAGCTAACGAACGGTGGAAAATATTTTCCACTCAAATTTTAGGTTTTAGCCGAACACCGAAAAATAGAGTCATTTTCCTGGAAAATGACTTCCAGGAAAATGTTTTTCGGAAATGTGATATTTTCCGTGAAACGAACGGACCCTAAAAATAATTTGAATAAAAAAAAAGAAAATGCAATTTAAAAATAATTCGAATAAAAAAAGAAAGGAAGAAGAAGAAATGGGAGGAGAAAGTGAGGATTTGTAGATGTGTGAGATAAGAGAGATCAAGTGAGGAAAATGTTTTCCACTTTTCAAAATGGAAAACATTTTCCCCAAATTTAGAAGACTTTTTCCTTCCATGGAAAACATTTTCCTTAGGAATTCATTTTCCGCAAACGAACACCGGAAAATCCGGAAAACATTTTCCCGGAAAATATTTTCCGCGAAACGAACTTTTGTTCTAATGAAACTATTTTCTCCATATCCATGACCCATATTCTCCAACTATCCTAGCTTGTCCCTTGTCCACCACAAAAACTATCACTTGCTTCCACCCACACACATTCAAATTTTCAACAGGTTAGAATTGAGGTGGAAGAGGGTGAGGTCGGCCAGTAGGCCAAGCTCCCCCAGTAGGTAACCAGCAATGTCGCCATGGGTAGGGTTGATGCCGGCGATGGTGTGGAAACTAGGGTCTTCAGGGTGGGGGAGCAGAAGACGCAAGAGTAGTCGCAGCCGGAGGGGCTAACCCTGTTGGCAATGAAATTGTTGGGGTCGAAGAGGTGGCCTGCTTCCGAGCTTGGAGGGCAACCAGGCGTGATGGGTAGCCGTCGAAAACAGCAAAAAATTAATAATAATAATAATAAAAATCCCAAACCAGATCTGAACTTCGTGTAGAAGATTATGCTGGAATCAGGGCTTGGATTTTCTTTCTTTTTCCATTCAAGTAATCCTGAAGTGTTTTCGCCTTGAAATCCCCGCTCATTGACGATGAATAGCAATCCGCCCTTTCGAACATGTTACTTGAGAAAGCTTTTTCCTTACAGTTGCGTGACAGTACCAGAGAGCATACCCTCATCACCGGAAGAAAACCGGTGAGACTTCCATTGATACGGGTTTCAGTGTTCTGGTTTTGAAAGCTGTCGATGAACATTAAAAGAAAATTCCAAGGCTACATCTAGGTTTCAATGTTCTAAAGTTGAAGATGAACAATAAAAGATAAAAGAAAGAAAAGAAAAGAAAAAAAATTCAGAAGATTACTATAAAGATGTTTTAGGTAGATCTTCAATCGTGACACGTAAGATAGTCAAAGATGAGTGGACTGCTACATCAGCAATTTCTAGTTAAATTTAGGCCATATGGACTAAAATTGAAAAAATATGAAAAGATTTAGGATTACAATTCCAAATTGGAAAGTTTAGCACTAAATCAGTATTCATACAATAGGTTTAGCACTGATTGGGTAATTTTTTCGAATTTATATAAACTGTTGTCATGTTATAAAATATATTTAAATGTATTCATGTTAATTTTTTTAGCATGTGGGTGGGGTAATTCCATTGAAAAGACAAGAATATAGAGTTGATCCCACAGTGAAACTGGGTCCACTGGGAATATCATGTTAGCTACCTTGATAAAATGGGACATTAATAATGTTCAAATTCAACCCACCTATCCAATATTGATTGACATAGTGCTATAAGATTTTTAGATATCTATCTTTCAACAACAAGAAACAGCGATCGTGTTCATTGAATTGTGCATTTCATATATGCACAATTTATCATTTTTCGTTCATCTTTCATGCGTGCTTTCATATATATGTCTTATGTGATATTGAATTGTGCATTTGTATTATACTCAATCCATTGCTAGTTTAGCCTCATTCTAGTTTGTTGAAATGCGTGACACTTTCAGACTTCATGAGAAGGCATTAGAATAAATCTTACGGTATAGGCTATCGTTATCTTTAATAACACAGCAAACTGATCCATATAGATGATGACAAATAACACAGATCTGGACTGGAAAACTAATAATATAGCATGAAAGTTGGTAACGTTGTGGCCTAAAACGAAGTTAATTTGTTGAACTCCTGCCACAGTCGACAAAACGACAGGCAGAGTTTGTCCTCATTGTTAATACTAAATCAGTTGGCATACGTATTTACATATACATTTTTTTCAGAACTGATCGTGAACTACTGGCATTAATGTGACGTGATATTGCTAAAAGGTGTAACTTACTTTCAAAATTTGTTTTTTTCAGATCATCCTTCCGTCCAATGAATTTCGATTTCTCCCTTGATCTTGCTCGACATGGTTTCCATTTTGCTCTGCAGGTAGCTGCTTTTGGACCAAGAGATGGTGATTTTCGCAGGCACGGCCAACGAGGAGGGTTCTTACGAAGTTGTCATTTATATTATGAACATCCCCTTGATAACGGAGTAGGTATAAAACTATACTTGTTTGAATATATCCCGTGAAAGAAATTCAGAAGTGGTGGCACGTTAGCATGCATGAACATTCTCTTTCAACCAGAAGCCATCATTTTTATCCTTGACCCCGTTCACATCTTAGTGATGATTCTTTGGGTAGGCCCAGGCTGACTTACCGACGTCCCATCCGAGTCGAAATGCAAGAATCAGCTAATGGAATCAGGAGAAAAAGAAAAGTTGCTTCCTTCTTCTACAGATGGTGGACTCGACACAAATCAATTGAATCTATACTCATTCATTACACTCATGCTTGATAAGTTGAAGCATATGTATTATGGGTCTAGAAATCATGGCAAATTGCAATGAGGTTCTTCTTCTTGTATAAGTAAATAACTTGTTTATCTAATGGATCCAGCCCGCTACAAGCCTGAATTGAATCGCAGTGATATTATACCCTCTCCAGAGGACCTGACCTAGCCGCACACCTTGCAAAGCAAAGGAAGCCTTCTAGGTTGGCTTGGCCTGAAGAGAACACTTTGATGCTTAAGTCAGTGGACAAGCGAGAGACTAAGGAAAAAAGGGTCATTCGTAAAAATAAAAAATTGTCCAAAGGGACGATCCGATTTATCCTTTGGGCAAAGAACTTCACCTTTTTTTGTACTCTTGTTTGGAGTCCTATGAAGCTAAAGTGCCCTTTCATGAGCGGACGCAGGGTCTGGGCCTCTCACCCTAGGCTTTTGAGGCTAGTTTTTGTGCGTGTCTAGGCCCCGGCCCGCAGTCTGAGCCCCACAGCGGGTATCATGGGCCGGGCTTTTTGGCCCACTTTTAGCGGAGCTTGAACCCATGAGTGGATGTGCGAAGGTTTGCATGTCTTGGGTTTTTTAAAAGGCAAAGAAAGTCTACTTTTGGTCCCTACACTAGCTTTTTCCCCTTCTTCTAATCGAGTCCTTGTATTGAAGTTGACAGAAAAAAAAGATGAAAATATGTCTAAGTGCACATAGGTAAGTTCATCTCAAAATTTCGCACTCATGATTGGGAGACATGAAAGTGAAGAAGTGAGATCGTAAATGGTTGATGGTGCACCTGAATTTGAATGCCTTTGTAACATGACAAATCACCCCCATGACATATGTAGAAGCAGTCAAAAGACTCAAAAATCCATCAATGTTATAACACGGGATTGACCAATCAAATGAATTGATATAACCATATTATATACGATATCCCATCAGGTTTATTGCCTAGTCGTGTGCACTAATGTAATTAAAGTTAGTTTGTTTCATAAGCTTAGCTCGGAAGTTTTAGGTATGAGCAGCTAAGATAGGTGATATGTTGAAAATTTTTTATGTTACTACATGAATGTGGAGGAGGCAGTTTGTAATGGGAAGTTTGGATCCATGTATCGTGAATGAAGTTGTATGACTAGACACAAAGTAATACTTGATCAACGACATCGGTACAGTTCTCTATGCTTGAGTACATTATGCTTGGGCTTGTTTTTCTTTTGCTTTTAATTTATAATTTCTCAACAAATTAAAAAATTTAATAAAACTCATACGAAATTTTATTTAATTCATCATAATTTTCACAATGAGAATCACAAAAAATCAACGGATAATAAGATTTTTCAAAATTAATAAACAAAATGTGAGTACATGATACATCAAAAACAAGATATGATATTTTATGGTTATACTTGGTCTAGTGGTTAGGGTTTATGCACAACCCGCTCTTGTTGGACGTACACCACCCCCTTTGATGGCAAGGATGCCATTCGTGTAGTAACAAATGTTCCACGCGACCTATAGATCTTGATGAAAACTCTTTTGACATTGTTTGCACATTACATGAAAGTCTTTTAGTCTCTTTGATTTTCCGTCTCTTCTTACTTGGTTGGTCTCCCAAATTGGATGCATTTTTTTTGTTCAAACTGGCCATGTATAGTAAATAACGAGGGAATCTTATAAACAAAGTGGAAATTTATTAGAAAGTCTTTTTTTTTTTTTGGGTAATATGCGAGAGGGATGAAGGTGAGAAGGAGAAGAAGAGACTTCTAATTTATAAGAAATTTTTATGATTTTCTTTTAAAGTTGGCCAATCGGCCTCGGCCCCAACGATTGGACTTATTTTTTCATCCCCAGGCCAGTGCCAAGAGCAAAGGGGCTGTGCCTGCAAGTGCAAGCCCCTTTTTTCTAATGGATCCGGCCCAACAAGGGCCCAATTGTGACGCTCCTGAGCTGACGAGGCCCTTCCACCGGTTTCCAACCAATGAAGAATCTATTTGGGAAAATAACACAAATAATATCTTAACTTTAATCCAACGTGCAATGATTTATGAATTTTTAATTTATTTAATGAGGTTCTTGAATTGTAGTCAATTTGCAATATGATCTCTAAATTTTCAATTTGTTCAATTTAGTCTCTCGAACTTTTTGACATGTTGATTAACTCCATGAACTATAACAATATCATATAGTTCATGGATTAAGTTAAACATGTACCAAAAGTTTAAGGATTATATTGGACAAATTAAAAGTTCAGAATCACATTACATATTGACTTAATATTCAAGGACTACATTAAACAAATTAAAAGTTCATAAATCATATTGCACATTGAACTAAAATTCGATGACCATTTGTGACAATATCCTAATCTATTTGGATACATCCAAGTACATCTGAACCATTTAATTAATAAGGTCCACCACATAATTTAGTATAGCACCCACTTAACTTAACAATTCAGAAAGGTTCCAGGACACATGCCTTGAATGCCCAGAATAATTTTTCAGTCTAGTGTGGATACTGTTTCGATTCCTCCTCACCATTTGTTGTACATTTTTCCCTGAAGAGCACTCGCGATACCAGTACGGTCTTATGCTACCGACAGTTCAATCAAGTTTCAACGTGGCACCATTGTTTTCTAGATTTTCATGAGCTCTCTCCAGTTGGGCATGTGCCAATCCTGCCATACGTGCAACTAAGTAATTCTTGTAACCTAAAAGCAGGTCTTCATCTCGGTGTTGATCGATGAGATGTTACGTCTGTTGGCAAGGAAATGTCAACATAAGGCATTCCATGGAGTTCATATTTTGAGAACGGAAAACTAAACAATCAGAGTAACTCAGAGACGGTGATGTCAGATGTAACAGCTAAAGCAGACCATTTTCCTGATGAACATAGGCAAGTTCAGTACCACTTACAGAGTTAAAAAGAGGTCAGACCCAGCAAATCTTGTCTATCAATAAGGCCGTATGCAGGACTCAAGATCACGATAATTCACATCAATAGCATAAAGAATCAAGACAAAGCAGCAGGCACAAAAAGAGACGAGCAAATGTACAATTATACTTCGATCACTATAGCCTGGAGCCATGCCGTAATCAGGCTACTTGTATGAAATACCCTCCAATCTTACACCAATGTAAAGTGCAGGAGATGCTGGAAGAAGTTCAATTGACTAAGCAAAATGAACCATTGAACAAGCTCTTGTCCACCAGAGAAGACATTCCATCGTTATACATGAGTCTACATGCCTTGCACGAGCGAACAAGGTTCTCAAGCAGAACAGGAAAGTCTAAACTTCGAGCAGTAAAACTTCTATTCTGCATATAACTTCTCTTCTGCATATGAGGGGTGGCATGTCAAAAAAACAGCCATAGAATGACGGTCCAGTCGACCAAACTTTGCCTGGAAACAGAGGTTGGGGCATGGAGATGGACGACCCTCGTCAATGCGAATGACTAAAGAGTAAAAGAGTTATGAAACTTGGCTACCCGACAGCTGATTCTGCTTTTTACAGAGAATCAAAGTAGGTTGACATAACGAAAACCAAAAATCTTGTTAAGCCTAATGTCAAGTTTCTCACTCATCTGTGTTGTCTCGTTCATGTTTCATCAGGAACTTTTGGCAGTTATATTGATGCACATTGATGATCTTTGCACTTGATTGACAATAAAACTACAGTCCCAACTCCAAAATGATGTGAATAAAATCCAATAAATGGAGTCCTAAAAACCACAGAATTTGAATTGCAGATCCTCTAACTCTTGTATACTGTGAGTGTGCTATATTATAAGACACAACACACCGATTTCTCTGAGCAGTTGAATCATCTAAACCATGGCAAGAACAAAGGAAAGGAAAGGCAAGGAATCGAACAAACCATTCAGTGCCCTGACGAAAAACATGGAAAAGCACTCATGGTATAGGAGTGCCGCTAGATCTTCCTAGAATCAAGGGTCGGCACAGTATCCATGAGATTAAGCATCAAGTTAGCTCATCATTTCACTAAACAAGTGCATTAGCATGAACATCACGGCCACATTGAATTGTGCTTCTACTTGAAGATATGAACCAAAATCCACATTCCACTACTTTTTGACATGGATAGAGCATCTCAAAATTTTACAAAATCTGCCAAAATCTGACCATTCTCAGATTAAAAACAATCGCAAGTGGAAATAAGACTACATTCCAAACTTCATGAGTGGTTCATCAGCTCTCTGTACTTCATCAAGCAAGCATCATAAAATGCCGTCTGCACACTGGCACGTACACCTGTCTGACAATAAGTCGCGAAATGTTCACAGTTATTACCAGTAAGATCGCATTCACCAAATCCATTGCTCCTGAGAAGCTCATAAGCAGCTTCAACAACTTATTCAGGGGATCTAGCACGAGAAAGGGTGTTGCAAGTTCCCGGATTCTTTAGGAGAAGGCCTAATCGCAGTGTGCCATACATGAAGTAATGAATGGAATGAAGCATCTTGCGGTCTTGACGAAAGCAATCAAGGCACGTCTTAATGACCCCGCAGCCCGTGTTTTCCTGGTAACGACATTTTGGACAGGCGGGTACAGTTTGGCTTCAACTCTAGAATATGGGAGGATGGCCTCCTTGCTCTCTGTCCTGGTGAAGTGAATCACATAGCCATCTTCCACGTATATCCCTGGCATGTTTAGATACAACTTAGTGAATCGTGAAACACTTCATAAAGCCACAAATTTGCCCAAAGACGGAATTAAAACCACCGATAGCAGTAGGATCTGGATTTAGGTTTGCTAGCAAATCATTGTAAAAGCAGGCCTCTGCACCCTAAGGCCTTCGAATAACTTATATACAGTCAACCTTCTTTTTTCTTGGTCAGAAAAGGACAATACGAGCAAAACAAGAAAAGAACACAAAAAGTGACAACCCCAAAGTAATTACGCGGATAATTATAGAGTTTAACGGAACGTAGGAAAGGAATCAAGAAACCAAAAGGTACGCATCTGACTCAGAAAAGGCATGAATTTTCCATATCTAGCTTCAAATGCTAATCATAGATCTCAACTGGCATCACCATCCTCCACTTTCTTTGGGTTTATTATTTGACAAATTCCACCTCGTGGCCCTGCTTTTGGGCCAAGGAAGGCAGGAAATGAAGCTAGAAGTTCGATTTTTATCAGTTGGAAGAGAAAACTTCACCCGATTGAAGGAGCAGACAAGAACCCAATTGAGAAAGAACAGGGTAGAAGAGGTATCAGCAGCAAGCATTAGAGAGGTTGAAGAAGACTGACCATGGTGACTATAAGAGCCGTATCGCTTATAAGCGTAGATGTGGTCGCCAGGTTTCAGATCTGTCGGGTCAATCTTCTTCCATATCAGCTTCATTCCATCTTCAAATTCCTTCTTGATCTTGTTCATCATTTTCTTCTTTTCACCTCGGGTTCTTTTTGGGCTCTCTCTTGACTCTCAAAGACTTGAGCTCTGCACACTCATTTGCTGATGGAAGACGGCACTGCGAAGCCGGCACTTACATAGACAATGATCAATGCTTGTTTATCAAGTTTCATGCTTGTTTTTCTGACTGTATAAATGAGACAAAATCGGTCTGGTCAATGAGCAAGTCGGACTTTTCCTCTCCACGCGCCACACTGGTCAAAGACCCCTAACAGATTACCGATGGAGATGTCTTGATGAGGTTGAAAATTGAGTTGCCAAATCTCTTTCCATGTCCATTCCATCTCATCTGCTTTGGAAGATGCGTGCTAATTTGTTTTGAACAGTAATTATTTGCAAAATCGGTACAAGACTTGCTGATGTTTAGTAATGAGCGGTAATCCCCAAGGGCTCTTGTCCCTATTTCCTTCTCGTATGATTTGCTACTAAATCATACCCATTTACTTCATTTGGT